>CM017323.1:25072955-25086289 GCA_006937295.1 Carpinus fangiana
ATATATATATTTATATACCCATTATACCCTTGAAGGGTCCTAAGCAAGAGAAAATGGAAGATTGGGGGGGGTAAATGAGAGTTTTTTCGTCTCGGGGGAGATTTCTGTAAATCGGTGGAAGTTGAGGGGGGTTATCTGAAGTTTCCCCTAAAAATATTTATTTTTTAGGGCAAAATTCACTTTACCCCCCCTGATGTTTCAGGGGTCTTTCAATTTAAACCCCAAAGTTTAAAAACTGACAGTTTACCCTCCAAAGTTTCAAAAACTTGCAAAACAAACCTTCCGTCAACTGTTTCCGGCAACTTGGACGGAATCCGACCCACGTGCCGAAAACCTAAACCAAAAGTTGTTAAATGGCCCCCCCAACTACCAAAAAGTTACGTTTTAGCCCCCTCCATTAGTTGAGGGTATTTTGGTAACTTGCAATCTCAAAACGACGTAGTTTTGATGTTTCCATCCAATTTCACGGTAAAAACTAACGGATGGGGCTAAAACGTAACTGTTTGGTAGTTGAGGGGGCCATTTTACAACTTTTGATATTTTAGGGGGCTAAAACGTAACAGGGTGTTAGTTGAGGGGGCTAAAACGTATTTTTCCCTATCATTATTCATGTCTCAAACTAGATATGACTGCCTCACTTTCCTGATTGCATGCCTAATTATGCAACCACATTGCCAAAAAAATCCATCAGAATCAGACAGTTAATTAAAGCATTTAAAGTTTATAAAAATAAACTAAAAATTTAATCATTAATACCAGAAAGTGATGCAGATTTTATTATTCAGATACAATGAATTAAGAAAAAAAAGTTAAGGAAGTGCACCCACCACATTCTTGTGTATATATACATATCCCGGCACCCACCACATGCATTCTTGTGTATATATACTATACATATCCCGGTTACCGAACATTCACACACAAATCATATCTAATACAAAGAAAGAAAAAGAAAAAGAAAAATGGGTTGCACAGCGAACGGCGCCGCCCCCTCCGTTGACAAACGCTCATTGTCATCTACTAACCGCACAAGGCCTACGACTCTCTCGTCAAACGCCGTTCTCTCTCTTACTACGCAAGTCTTATCGCCCTTTCTCTTTTGCTTTATCAATTGACAATGACTCAAAAGTGCTCGTCAATATTGCTTTCTATTAGAAGTGTGCGTTATAATTCACTGATCACGTAACTTGATGGGATTTTTCTTTGTGTATTAACAGCGGTGATCCGACGGCGTTCGAGCCATTTTGGCGAAAGATGGGTGACAAGTGTAAGGTGGTGATCGACGGGGGTGACTTGATGAGCTATTTCAGTGATGTTGGAAATGTGTGCTGGTTTTTGGAGCCGGAACTCGGGGATGCGATCAGGAGGTTGCATCGTGTGGTCGGGAATGCGGTAACGGAGGATAGGCATATCGTGGTGGGGACGGGCTCAACGCAGCTCTTCCAAGCTGCGCTTTACGCTCTCACTACTCCCGCTGGCGTTGGGCCCGTCAGTGTTGTGTCTTCCGCCCCTTATTACTCGGTCAGTCTCTCACCGCTACTATTTGATTCAATTACATCCGTCGATTCAATTATATCTTATTTTATGTGGGAAAAAGTAACAAGCATGTCTCTCGAAAATGACAATATATGTATGTCGGGAACAAAACGTGGCAACAAGTAACTGCGTGCTTTAACTTAACTGCTTGGTCAACTATGATCTCGTTTGAGTCAAATATAGTAAAAATATTGGATAATATAAACCACCAGAAATATTAAGGTTAAGAACGCGGGACTCACGTACTCGCTTGTCACATATTTACTGTATATGTTTAATGTGTACATATTTAAGGTTAATTGTCTGCAGTCATATCCTGAAGTGGTAGATTGCCTGCGCTCGGGCCTCTACAAATGGGGGGGTGATGCATGTACGTTTGATAAAGATGGACCATTCATAGAGGTGGTCAACTCACCAAACAACCCAGATGGTACTCTTCGAGAATCTGTGGTGAAAAGTGGTCGTGGAAATATTATCTACGATCTTGCTTATTACTGGCCGCAATACACGGCTATTACCTCGGCAGCAGACCACGATATTATGCTATTTACATGTTCCAAATGCACGGGACACGCCGGTTCTCGCATTGGGTGAGCATCTAATTATTTCCATATGAGGTTTCGATTTGTACTTGGTTGTCTTATAGTGCGTATGGTGGTATTGTTTAATTTTTGATTGACGCTTTGCCTTTCTTTTGTGTTCTAGCTGGGCTCTTGTGAAGGATAAAGAAATTGCTAAGAAGATGACTCAATATATAACGATCACTTCAATTGGTGTATCAAAAGAATCACAATTCAGAACTGCGAAAATCATGGAAGTGATTTGTGATGGCTGTCAGAATGTTGGGTCGTCTGCCGAATCGGAAAACTTCTTTGGATATGCCCGAGAGCTCATGTCTAAAAGATGGCAGAAATTACGGGAAGCTCTTGAGCATAGTGAATGTCTCAGTTTGTTCAAGTATCAGCAAGAGCGCTGCCTCTTCACTGGAGAGCTCAACGAAAGGCTGCCGGGTAGATATAAATATATATATATATATATATATTATATATACCATGTTTATTTATTTTCCTCGTTGTAAGAAAAATATATATGGGAAAATTAAAGCATATGTCCTAACGTCGCATGCAATTAATGATTTTTCTTGTTTTTCCCAACAGCCTTTGCGTGGTTGGAGGGCAAAGAAAGCATCAAGGACTGCGAACAATTTTTACGAGGATTTGATATCGTTGGAAGAGGCGGGAAGGCTTTTGGAGCCGATCCCAAGTTTACTAGGATTAGCTTATTGTGCAGGGAAGAGGATTTTAATGGAGTCATTGAACGATTACTGGCGATCAAAGGGATTAGGAACGGAAATTAATTAATTACTTTACGTCTTAGAATAATCCTTGTGGAACTTTAATTACAGAATTTATATATTAATTAATTTTTTGGTAATGCCAATTTCCCGATTGTAATGTTTATAATTATCTCATCCACAATCTTCATTGCCTTGATATTTTATTTTTGTCTTTTCTGATCAGCAGCCATTTTGATTGAATTGTTGTATAAGAATCCCATTTCAATCCGCCAATGATGCACAATTAATTTAATCCAATTAATTGATAAATGAGGATGAGCGCCTAAACATTAGAGTTTTATCAACTTCAAATCCTTAATTATAACTAGCAAGAACTATATATATACGTCAAAAGTTTGGGGTACAATCAAATTCAAGGAATTGAAGTTAAAAATTGATCTTGGAGTTGGAAATGCGCACACTAGCTATGATCAGACGACTGACACATCGTGGTGTGGATGGGGGTCATCGTAGTCGTAGGTCTTCCAGGCTCTGCTGTATGCTAGTACTTCGCCTGGTGGGCGTGGGCCTGAGCCCATCAGTGTTGTGGTGACTTGGTCAGGTGTGATTTCAGAGTTTGAAATGGTAGATTAGATCTTAGTGTTATTTCAGAGTCAAAGTCAACTAAACAAAATATGATTTGGATTCTCTCTCTCAATCTGCTCAAACCTTGCTTTCTTACGTGATGCTACTGGTTGATTGTCGTCGACTTTTGCTGAAAATTTGATACATTAAAGAGTAAGCATCTCGATGTATTCTAGGACAAGCTGACAAACATGTTTTTCAAAACACATGCATGTTTCGGAACATGCAACATATTCACGCACATCTATAAATTGACAGGGGAAACATGCTAACGTGAACATGTGTGTGTAGCTGGGCTACTTTATTCGAATGACCGACTCTGCTGTTTGCTAGAGTTGTCTGTACTTGGCTATGCCGCATTAGGAGTAAGTAAATAGCAGAGAGTGTTGAGAACAGAAAATTAATAAAAAAAATATAGCCATATTTTTATCTTACTACTATCTCATCTTATCTGTTGACATAACATAACAGTGTCAATTAGTCTTTGAATCAATCTTTGTTAACATAAGGAGTAATGATATAAAGAAGATTGAAGTCCTCCTAAAATCATCTCAAATATGATGTGATATTTAAAATCACCAATAAGTTAAAATTCAATAATAATCATCTCAAATTAAATGATAATTTTAAATGTCACATCACATTTGAAATGACTCTACTCTAGTCTTCCTTATATCATTACTCTAACATAAGTAATGCTAAATACTACACTTCCATTCCACACTTTATTTATTTACTTTTTTTTTAAAAAAATAATAGTCAATTCAGAGGCTAGTAAACATTACTACATTACTGATCCAAGTGTTGGTTGGAACTTGGAACTAGCATTATAAGACTGTTGTAAGATTAAAATTTTATAGCTAAATTGTAAGATAATAATGTAATTTCTAGCAATATTCTTGATTTAATGACCAATAATGATAGTTGGAGTAATACTAAAAATTATACTTTTACCCCACCAATATGACTATATCAATCAATTATTGATTTTTTTTTTTTTTTTAAAAAATAAAAATAAAAACTTATCCAAGTATTGATTATAATCATTACTTCACAAGATAGACTGTTGCTTGCGACTGCATGTTATACCCGTTTAATCCCTGATCAATAGCGACGGTATCAATCAGTCACCCAAAAGTAGACTGATTCAGATTGCCTTGAACTTTTGAGAAGCATTTTGAAAATTGTTTTTCAAAGGCAGAGGGTAATCAAGATCCACCATTCTTTTTGCAAACCAGAAACACTTGGCAAAATACACAAACTGAACGTGTCACAGGTAACATAAGAAATAAGAATTGGAGATAAAGCGGAATAAATGGAACTAAGATTATAAGCCGATAGAATTGATCCCGAATTTTCTCAACCAATACAAGTTTGAATAAAAGATCACAAGAAAACATATTTTAAGTTCCAATATGATCTACGTGATTCCAAACAAAATAAAAAGGGCAATAAAATGCACTTCTGGATGACCATCAACTAATAATCTTGTTCAATTGATTAATGATACAAAAACCAAAAATAATGCCAGATGGTAAAAAAATAAAAAAAGAAACAAAAGCTTATACTCAATAACCATCAAGCCAGGGTAATGAACTTTCATAAGACTACACGGTTTATCCACTTTGAGTAATATCTCGTTGAAGAAAATATATATGGGTGGATGGGAACACCAACATGTGAAGCTTTTCAAATAAGCCTTAGTTCATATTCACCAGCCATTGTAATGTACCTCACCCATGGAAGAGCTTGGTATCCACTTTTCTCAATAATCTTCAAGTAACGTACCTACAAAACCACAAGATTTACATAAATGGAAATTATATTAATCAAACACCGCCTTAAGGTGCAGTAAACCTCAACAATAATATTCTTTGACAAGTCTCCTGGATGGTCACTACAAAGCTTCATTTGGCTTTTCTTTTCTTTTTTTTTAATTAGTAAGTTACACACGCACCCAATGAGACTGGATGGGACTTGAACCATCGACCTCACCCTCCACCTTGTTATAAAGGGAGAAAGTACCATTTGAGCTAAAGATCATTTGTAAAGTTTCATATGGCACTTAAACATGCAATGAAGCAAGAAAACCACAATAAAGTCCCTGGAGAATAGAATTAAAATAAAAAAAATAAAAAATAAAATCAACTCTTTAAATCTGATCCATTTCATGTGTGGCCTTTTTCCCCAACTATTTCTTTACCTGTTATTCTTTTGCACTCATTTTTTTGACTATCACATCAGTGCTATGAATCTAGATTCTTTCACACTTACTGGAAGTGAAGGACAAATTTAGTTGCAATTCAAACAATATTTGGCAACCATCGAGTGGAACAAACTAAAAGAAGATAATATCAATAATGTGATTGCTTTTAACCATTGCATTGATAAGACAAATTATGATGGTTATCAATCTGAGAAAAAGAGACAGATGGCCCTGGGTAGGGAGGGGGCAGGGGATATAACTGAGAGCATGGATAACTGAAGATTAAGAAGAAACATTATCTCCAATATGATATACCCTGCATTCATGTCCCATATAAAAGCATACCTGTATTCCCGAAACAGTAAAATATGGTATCTCAAACTTCACACGTATAGGAGCTTTTCTCTCAGGAGCTGATTCTTCTGCCGTTATACTTGGAAGATGAAACTCTGCTCTCAACATATACTCCTAAACAATTTAAATTCGAAAATAGTATAAAAAATATGTTAAATAGTAATTGAACATGGACACTAGAATAACTCCTTCAAGTCATTGTTATCAATGACAAAATATTAACACTGGAAAGGAGTGAAGAGACATTCTAAAGTAACTCATACCTTGCCACCTGGAAAAGATCTAATTTTCCAGACCATTGCATCTTTTTCAGGTGCATATGATGCAGACCCCATTGATGTACGAACATTTGGATTTGTAGCATCTGCTAGCACAGGCAACTCAATCTCAACATTTGTGGCAGTGCTGTACGGTTAAATTTTCATTAGTACTAAAGAGAAAATATTGCGCTGCACAAAACCCAGAGCAATCAACTGAAGTAGAGACATGATCAGGCATCTCAATACCTGCGCTCCTTGAACTGGCTCCTAGCTTTTACCATGATCTCAATACGACTTTTTGAATGCCGTTCAACTTGAGCTTCCACCCAAATCAAAGGCTTTACCTGATGGCAGAATTAGTAGTTTAAGTCAATAAATGGCATTGAGTAAGCAACTAAAAAATGGAAAAGAAAAAAGAGAATTTCTGAAGCACAAGGTGAACCTGAGTACTAAGTCTATACGTCATGAGATCGAAAGATCCATCAGGTGGTATAAAGGATATTGTCCGATCATTTTCAAATCGGGCCAAACGCACACACCTAATGCAAAAGTTGACATTTACTTTAACAACTTGTCGCAAAAATAGCAATTCGAACGTCAGCTCATAAAAGGTTCAGCATTTGCACCATTACAAACACTCGCATAACCAACACCAAAATTTAAGTAGATTAAAGAGTTAAGCTACATACTGATGAAATTTGATATCTTCCAAATCAATAGCCTTTCCTTTGGTTGCTCGACCTTGTGCCTCCAATAGTACTCGATCATTTAGGCCAAGCTTACACTCGGGCATGCCACTGCAACAGAAAAATCAATGAATATTTCTAGTATATAGCTAAAATTGACCAGAACATTAAGTTGAATAGCAAGCTCAGACATAGAGAAAGCTTGATAAGAAATATATTTCTGCAAGCAATATTACATTGAATTATCAAGTGCCAGTTCATGTTCTTGTCTAAAGCTTGAATCACTACCTATGTTATTAGATAGGGTGGACAAGAAAATGTCCAAAAAAAAAAAAAAAAACATACACACACACGACAACTAGCAAGAACTTTCAAACTAGAGCCCACATGAACCAGAAAGGGATGGATATGAAGCATTAAGTCAGCAAATAGATCACAAACAAAAACACATGCTAATAATAATACAGAGATTTATATGGATGTAAACAAGTCTGTTTTCACTTTATCCCAATGTACAAATAAAATTAAGACCTTCTAAAAAGGTCAAACTTGTCACAAGGCAGTTCATGCTTTGTTCAATAAAATGCAAATCCCACAAACTAACCGGCCAGACAGAGGGATTCAAGTGTGTGGAATCCATTACTGGATGTGTAATGACAAAGTAACACTAACGCATCAATCAAGATTCAAGATCTTTTTTTTTTTTTTGCCTGTTAACCCAAGAAATGGTGTGCTTTACAACAATCTGGGCATAACTGTCAACTTTGATGCACGACTGTGGAATCCTTAAAAACAAAAGTGTCAACATCAATGGAGTTGCGCTCTTGCACCAACATTTCCTATATTGGCATTCCGATATAATAATTCTTGCATTCATTTGGCAAAGAATGTTGAAAAATGCTACACACACACTCCCACTCTTCCAAACGCACACTCCTTAACATAGTAGTGAAAATCACCATTGAATTTAAAATCCAATAGTGATCCATCCAAAATTTAATGGTGATTTTAATTGTCATGTCAATGAGTGTGCACTTGGGAGTGTAGGAGTGGAAGTGTGTGTAGCATTTCTCAAGAATGTCAATCCTTAGGCACAAGTTTGTTAAGAAAGTTATGAGTCAAATCATTAAAACATGGATGAAGTTATAAAAAACTACCAGCTATTTTATCTATAGCTGAAACTAAATATTTTATCTATAGCTGAAACTAAAAACGCCGTAGTATGTTGAATGCACACCTCAAATAAGTTCTCATCTTCAATGCCCCAACAACATCAGACCTAATTATTTGTCCATTGCTGTTAACAAGTATATTAACACTCTCCACCACATCCAAGAAAACCTGACAAACAAGAAGAAAGGAATATCATCCAGAGGCTTACAACATCAATAAACAACACAAAAAATCCTCCCCCCCCACCACAAAAAAAAAAAAAAAACCTACTTCATTCTTCTTGTATTGTATGCCTTCACTTCGCCAAGACACTGCATTTGTCACAGCCATGGGAGGCCTCTGTGTAACTTCCATCCTGTAAGCGTCGGTCTTGATGAATTCACTAAGAATCTTTGCCTCCGTATACTGAGGGTAACCAAAGTCCATAATCTCATCAAGTAACTCGTACTGCCAAGGACACAAGGTATCAGCATAACCACACAAAACATTCAAATGAACAACACTGGATCTAGTTTAAGCGTAAGGTGCAAACAAAGATTGAATATGTTCTCCTACCACTACGACAAAGTTGTCCCTAAGCGATTCCTCTTCTAACTCTTCAAAATAATGCTTAAACACCTGCCACAGAGAAATCAGTCAGAACCAACAATCTCGATCTTGCAACTCATCAGAAAGCAGAAACAACGTCAATTTGTCTTATACATAATACATGCATCAGTTATAAACAGCAAAGGCATGGACCTATAATTACCAATAGGCGCTTACATCAACTACGCGGTGCAGAAAGAAAAGAAGGCTCGCAGCATTACAGTTCTGCCTCGATGCCGTCATCAGGTACACATTGTTGTGCTGTATAAACAAGTAGGTTACACCATTATCCAACACCACTGGATCTTGCGTCTCTGGATCACCCTGAACAATACACAAGTGGTGATTAGAGAAAAACTAAAATTTCCGGGATCAGCTACGCATAGTCCTCTGCATAATAAACTTTATATAAAAGGTAGTTTCCGAAATTCAATTCAAGTTGATCGAAGTCATATTTCATAGAAAGAGCTTAGGCACCGTTCATTTGCATAGAAACAAAAGAAACGAAATTTCTCAGAACTCGGGATCTCCACTAAACTAATCCAGTCCAATTGTATCACTTTGCGCTAAGTTGAACCGAGCTTTGCACTACTTGAAAACAGAAACAACCAGAAAACGCAAAGAACAAATCGTCTTGTTTTCTCAGCAACCAACCAAATCAATCAGAAGCGAAAGCTTGCAAATCGAACAAAATCTCCACAAAAACTAAGAAAAAATTTAGGAAGAGAAGCACCTTCTCGATGAGCTTGGTGAAGAAGCGCTCGGCCTGCAAGGAGGAGACGTCGCCGCGGTAGTCGCGCCAAATCAGCACGCGGCCTTTGATGTCCAAGAGGAACAGTGCCGACACTGCCCCTGCCATTCTTTATCCTACTCTGTTTTCCTCTCTTGAATTATTTTCTTAGGGTTTCGCAGATCGGACCAGATCAGACGAGCATTTACGGAGAAAATGGATTAGAACCGGTGCTCGATTAATCTACTGGGAGAGGGGAGCGTGGATCTAAATGCTGAGGGAATTTTTGCGCTCGGCTTGCCATCTAGTTATTCTGCTTCGACGTTGAACGATCTGTCAGAATTAATTAAGATAATCGTCCCAGTCTCTTTCTCTCGTCTCTGTGTCTGAAAATCTTTGAAGACTCGAGTGAAATGATATTGGAGCTCCATGATGGAAGCGACCCGCAAGGTCCGTTTCTTGTACGACATCGTTTAGAGGATGTTTTCCCGTAACGGCTTCTGCCTATGGCATTACTGAAGGTGCTCATACGTCGAATGCTTCTGCTTTAAGAATTCAATACCTCGCCTCAACAAGTTCCTTTAAATTTCAATTTAAGGGCCTAAACTTATTTTTTATTAAAAAAAAAATAGAGAGAGATATGGATAAAAATAATGTTGGCATAGGTATTTTCTGCTTTCAATTTTCTAAAAACATTAACTAAAAATCCCTATTTCTTTTTTAAACAAAAAAAATATTTTGAGTGTTTTAGAATCCATAAAAATAAAAAATAAAAACATATAACTGCATGTGAGGCATTAAAACCACTTCTTTTGTCAAATATTCTCAAGTTGATTGAAATATAACAAATTTCAGACCAGTTTATGGGGGACATTTATCGGTCTTTGATGGGCCTTGACATGGCTAGTAATTTAATTACTGAACATAATCAAAAGGATCAATTGTGTTAATTAATAAAATATTCATATATCGTTTGTGATACTTTTACAAACTGAATTGATTATTTGACAACGAGAAAAATACAGGTACTAAAAAAAAAAATTCCCATATTTAGGCTTCGAATAATTTAAAGATGAAATTGAGTGAGAAATAAAAAAAAAAAGTCTCTAAAAGCTATCATGTTATCAAATATGAAAACAGTCAATCGATTCTCTAAGTGATGTCAATCACATTAGTTTTTGATCTCATCTTCCATTAAATAGCCCACTGAAAACTTGGCTGTTCCCTCCTAGTGATGCTTCCCACTCAACCGAGGACATCACTATTTGAGTGAGTGTCACAACTATGTCCCGTATTTCTGGTCTGTCAATTGCATTTTCACTCAAACACCACTCAGCAATTTCTGCCATCTGCAACATGCCATCACAATTATAAGATGAGAAACAGCAATTTCTGCCATCTACCCTCCATCTGTTGTGCACATGGGACATGATCTGTATTTTTCTTTTTTCTTTTGCTTAAGAGATATAAATATTGTATATAGCATTTACTCATCTATTTAATTAAGCTTTTTAAGATATGAAGCGATTTAATAGTATGTTATATTTAAACATATATAAGGAAAATGGAGGTGTTAGATCCGAAAATCTTGCAAACCTTGTACACTTCCTCCAAAGGGTAGCTGCGGTGAAGATTTCCATCTATGACAGCTTCCAAAGCAACCACTGGATATTCATCTTGGAATACGTTTTTAATCTGCTCATGGGATGGAAAATGATAGCATGCTCTGTAAGATATTCCATTTAAAGTGTGTCCCTTATGTCACATAATTGTGATTACAAAATATCACAATAATGTATGTCACATATTTATTGTGATTACGGTGTTTAATGACTTATTCCAATCAAAGTGAAATCAAATATTATGAATTAAATTGTTGATTTAATTCTTGAGGAACAAGTAATTCTTGATGAACAAGTAATTTGATTTCATGGAATCAAATATGCTGTATTGATTAATCATTTGGTTTTATTCCTTGATGGGAGGAATAATTAAGGTAACAGCTCTAATTGAGGGTCCCTGACCTACCTATAAATAAGGCCTGTGTATTCCATCAAATGGCACTCACTGGTAGGTATAGGTCAGAAGAACTCCTCAATATTTTTCTATTTTGTTTTCTAAGTTTTGTAGATGTGAAGCTGTTCTTCAATTGGCTTGAGCAAAGCATGGCTAGAGGTATTTATATAATTATTTATTCCGCTGCTAATTTAATTACTAATTAGCATTTAATTATATTTAGAGATTTCTTACATACATCTCTACTGCATCGTCTCCCTCTGGTAACATACAGCTGAAGGACATATTGGACCAACGCCTTTCACCTCCCACAGTTGAAGTTGAGGGCGAACTGAAAAAGATTGTAACTTGCGCAACTGCTTGCTTATGTGCAAATCCACAGTGTAGGCCAACCATGCAGACGATTTCTCGGATGTTATCAGGCTCAACTGTGCAGATTCCTAGTACGGTTACACCTGGAGAACTGGAAATGGTCTAAATCATAAGGGTAGCTACTGTAAATGCATGTGAGAATTCCAGCTCAGACAGCAAAGCTCAACTCTCTCATTCCCCTAGCTAGCTGCCTCAGCTGCTCAAGTTCCTGTCCAAGCTGTTTCAAGATTCAAACCATCCGATAAGGATCACGACCAAGTTCATGATGATTAAAACAAGTTTTTATGGTTTATCGAAAAATGTTTTTAGTCAACTATGATTTTCGCCTTGTACCAAACACAAAAAAATAAAAAAATAAAAACATTTTTAAAAACCATTTTACATCAAAATAAATGAAACACAATTATTGGATTCATGGCATAGGACACAACGCTAGCTGCACCCTTTATCATTTGGATCCGGCTTGATTGTATTGTTGACATTATTGTATGTGGTGAAGTGCTTTGTTTTAAGTAATTGTTAAGTGATTATATTTATCTCTTCCTATCAGTTTAAGCTTATGAGAAAAGTGGTAATTTAACATGATATCAAAACCTATCACAGGACGAATGAGGCTCACACTACTTACCCCGTGACAAGGACTAAGAAAAATATCGGTCTGCACATCAGGGAGAGTGTCGAAGAATAATCTCATATTGCCTGTAGAAGTACAATACATTTGGCATGTTTATAAGGAATGGACAATCATCTCCTATAGAACCGGTTTTATAAGATAAGTTAAGTCAACGAATTTATTCAATATAAAGGGAAGCTATTGTGGAGTGTATTTGAATAGGAAAACAAAAAATAGTTTTATCTCTAAATTTTAGAAAAATGAGAGAAAAGCTGTTGTGAATACTCTAAATTTTTTAATTTTACCACTTCCAATATTTTTTATTTTTTATTTTGCCCCAAATAAAAAAGTTATAGTTCTACCCCTGAAAACTACAGCATCTACATCTAAAAAATAAATAAATAAATGATGTCTACTTAAAGAGTCTTGCCCGGGGTCTTTGTGCTGAAAAATATAAGGGGAAACTTTAAAAGACCCCTCCCCCCATCTTCCACCTGTTTATACAAAGAACCCATGAACCAAAAAAACTCTCACTTACCCCTCCTAATCTTCTATTTTCTCTCGCTTAGAACCCTTTAAGGGTATAATGGGTATATATATATGCCTATTATACCCTTTTGGGCAAAACGGCGTAGTTTTGACCATTTTAGGGTTTTAGTTTTTTTAAAAAATAAAAATAAAAAGAAAAAGAAAAATATTTTTTTAAAAAAGGGAAGGAATTCGGGGTGGCTCCAACCACCCCCTTGCCCAAAAATGGGGTGGCCCGGCCTCCCCATTTTTGGCCAAGGGGTGGTTGGAGCCACCCCCTACGGCCGGTATGGGGTGGCCGAAGCCACCCTCAGACCCTTGGGGGTGGTCCGACCACCCCAAAAGGCCAAA
>CM017323.1:25088112-25431776 GCA_006937295.1 Carpinus fangiana
TTCTGAGTAGAAACAGAAGTATGTATATCGACATAAAGTATCTCAAGAGAACATTAAGTGACTTGAAGTGTCTATTGAGCATATAAGTATTGAATTAATGATTGCGAATCTCATGACTAAAGGTATACCGGTAAAGAAAGTATAGTCATGTGGAATATATGAGATTCATTAATTCATTTATGCTTAGTTTCTCTTTAATTGGTCTATAGACATAAAGTTAATGTTATAAATATTTTTGTGCACATATATTATGGTTATCCATGGGGATAAAACTAAAGTTGGACCCGAATGACTTATAGGAAGTTCATTCATAAAGTTTGATTGCCCATATGGTACTCATTTAGGGAATATTATATATTGTGATGCATGGAAGGGACGACTTACTATATAAAAGTTTTACCGCCATGATTCATATGTGGTATACCTTGAATGAGTGGGTGGATTCCATGAATAGTTGGAATAAATAAAGTAATGGCCATATCAGATAATTGAACACCATAAGGAATTTATGTGTCATAAGGGCCAAGTGGGAGAATGTAAGATATTCCATTTAAAGTGTGTCCCTTATGTCACATAATTGTGATTACAAAATATCACAATAATGTATGTCACATATTTATTGTGATTACGGTGTTTAATGACTTATTCCAATCAAAGTGAAATCAAATATTATGAATTAAATTGTTGATTTAATTCTTGAGGAACAAGTAATTCTTGATGAACAAGTAATTTGATTTCATGGAATCAAATATGCTGTATTGATTAATCATTTGGTTTTATTCCTTGATGGGAGGAATAATTAAGGTAACAGCTCTAATTGAGGGTCCCTGACCTACCTATAAATAAGGCCGGTGTATTCCATCAAATGGCACTCACTGGTAGGTATAGGTCAGAAGAACTCCTCAATATTTTTCTATTTTGTTTTCTAAGTTTTGTAGATGTGAAGCTGTTCTTCAATTGGCTTGAGCAAAGCATGGCTAGAGGTATTTATATAATTATTTATTCCGCTGCTAATTTAATTACTAATTAGCATTTAATTATATTTAGAGATTTCTTACATGCTCATCATGATTATGCATACAAAATGATGAAACAGTAGAGAAGAAGCTAATAATCGAGAAATGTGTAATATTATATTTGGGAATGGTTTTCTCAGCTTCGAACACAGTTTAGTTTCTCTTTCTGTGAAGAAATTGTAGACTTACAACTATAATTAGTGATTTCATCATGTTGGGTTCCCCATTGTCACAGATAAGTGCACGATGTCCCGTGATCAGTTCTGCTAGAACCACTCCAAATGCGAATACATCAGCTTTGGCAGTCACCTGTAGCTCCTTCACGGATCTTTCAATAAGTTTTGAGGGTCAGAAATACAATATTTAAGATTTATATCAAGTCAAAATAAAACATCAGACTCACTCTGGAGGAAGGTAGCCTGGCGTTCCAACCAGCCGTGTCGCCAGGAAATCTTCCTCATTGCTTCGCCCAACAAGTTTTGCCAATCCAAAATCTGCTACCTGTAGAGGCAAAGCACATCACACACGCTTAATAAGGTGAGGACTAATTATATTTCTTTTACAGCAATATTGCAGGTTCATTTTGTAGAGAGGATTAGTTTCAACTGGAATTGGAGCACGTGTTCATTATGTCCTGTTATGGGATACATGTTCAAATCTTCCGAGCCAAATCCATATGAAAAATGCTCCGCTTGGTTCAGTTCTAATTGGAATTGATACAGTATGGCAGATTCATGAACGTGACAGAGTATGATTGACCAAGACTAGAGAAGAGAACTGATGTTTTGTTGAATAAAACTTGCAATCTTTTAAGGACTAAAAAGAAGTGATTTGTCTAAACACGCCTATGGTAAAGAGTAGGCATATAATTATCAATATATGTAACAGATTTTTGAAAATAGATAAATTGACCAAATGATAATGTGGACGCACTATACCCTGACGGTAAAAAGGAGTGAGTTTTTGGTACCTTTGCTCTTAGCCCATCATCAAGTAGAATGTTACTTGTCTTTATGTCTCGGTGCACATACCGAGCTTTTGTGTGGTCATGAATGTATTCAATACCCTTTGCAGCATCCAGTGCAATCTGTGTTCTTCCAGTCCAAGAGAGGCCGATTACCTGATTCCAAAACCATTTTTTTGAGGATCTTGCTCATCCTGTGTAAGCCTAGCTTTCTAGCTTATACTTAAAACATTCAAGTTCAACATCTAAACCTCATATTGGTTCCTTACTAAATGAAACTGAGATTTATAAAGGAACTCCAAATGTGATTTGACTAGTCATTTAGAGTGACAGCGCGCAGATGTGTGCTTTTTTTTTTTTTTTTTTTCTAAGTTGTTTCATGGACCATCCTGATCTTGAACCAGAGACATTGCCAGCGAAGTAAAAGTTTATACCATGGTCTCAAATGTATGCAACTTTAGCTTTCTAATGCTTTTACTAGGCCTCAAATCTATATATTTCATCTAATTAAACCACTGCAAAGACTTCTTAACAGAGTAAGAGATAAGTAGCCCAATAATGTAATTAAGTACCTTTTAGCAGTGGATCGTGCAGATGAGAACTGAGTGATCCATTCCGAACATACTCATAGACCAAGTAGAGGTGGTCATCTCCGCTGGAGTATCCCAAGAGCTCTACCTAAACCAGAGAATTTTCTAGTCAATATATTCGAGTCTTTTCTTTCACACCATGCTTGGAGTCAATTATTACTTATTAGGGATATATATATATACTTTCTTACCACATTTATGTGATGGATTTTGCATAAGATCTTTAGTTCTGCAAAGAACTCTATGGATTTATTTGATCTCATTTGCTTTATTGCAACCTCCTGAAAGTTGAAGAGGCTGTTAAATTTAGATGGGTAATTAAGAATGTCAAAGGAGAAAGGAAGATATATAACTGGCAAACACCCTGCCATACTTGCCCCCGGAGTACTCCACAGTACACCCTCCCATATCCACCCTCTCCGATTTTCTGAGTTTCATCAAAGTAACCTGCAGCCTCTTCAATCTCTTCTAGACTAAATATTACTGGTCTCTCTGATTCAAAAGCTGTTGCATCTGCACAATGGAAATTGTACTATGAGTGCCTCTCTTCTGGTTCAAAGAAAAAAAGAAGGGGGAAATTAAAACACAAAATACCTTTAAACAAAATTTTCATCTTTAAATCAAATCAGAACACTCTTGCAAACCAAAAACCAAAAAACATTTCTCAAAACACATCAACAAACGTTCCCAAAATAGTAACCTAGGAATGTTTTCTATATTATCTTTGTCTGTCTGTTCTCTCCGGACATAATTTTTAAATATTTAGAACTAATAGAGCATGCTTAGGTCTTATCACGTTTGGGAATGTGTTTAAGTTTGTCTAACCTTCCATGTTATCTTTATCCGGGTACTGACTCTGGAAGAGAGAGATTCTACTAGCACTCGAGCTTTTGGCTACAGCTCTTGGATCTTCCTCATTCTGTTGGCATCCTTTTCTCCTGAGAAGGACAATAATCATTGTGCTCATAGAAAGTAATGTCACAGCCGATAATGTGCCAATGATTAATGGCAATTTCCATTTCTTTCCTGGTGACAAACGACAAAAACAATGATAATTAACTTATGAAAAACTACATCAGCTTTTCCTTGATTAATGAATCTGAAAAGCTTGCATACACAATGATACAAATATATTTTTCTTATCCATTTTTTTTTCTAAGCATGTTTTTCTTATTCATTTAGACATCTATGCATATTTTTAGATATATCAAACTGCAGCACTAAGGATCTGTTGGACTAAATCAATTTTTTTTTTTTTGGCTCCATCTAAATTAGTAGAACAAATTTAGGATTGACCATGAAAGAGAATACATGATCAAGGTAACACAGATTACCAGAACAGATGTAACAAAACATAGAAAGAAAAAAAAAAGAATAAAAAGGCACTTGATGCTAACAAATCATTTATGTGGGTTCTTAGCAGAAACAAAAAGCACTTTATTCAAATACATGAGAGTCGTAAAGTTGCAAAAGGATCTCACCCCTCTTTGGAGGCGGAATATCATTCTTCTCCATGGGCACAAACAACACCCAGCCCACGTCTATAAACGTCAGGTTTTCAGTAAGTTGACTGTTCAACCTCTGAATGTCACTCAGTTGAGCAGATAGTAGTGCAGCAATTCCTGCTACTGTATCTTTATCCTGAACCGTGAATGTTACAACTGTCTGAGAGTCACTCTCTACACACCCACATGGAAGATGCACAGATAAATTTGTTCCTGTGACTAATATTGGATCATCTCCTCCACCCCTCCAAGCTTGCCCGCTATATATCTCGGCAGAGACATTATCAAATGTATCATTTAGTTTTGAAGGGTAGGAT
This sequence comes from Carpinus fangiana, assembly GCA_006937295.1. Lineage (NCBI taxonomy): Eukaryota > Viridiplantae > Streptophyta > Magnoliopsida > Fagales > Betulaceae > Carpinus > Carpinus fangiana. The sequence goes on from CM017323.1 coordinate 25,092,505, forward strand.
GTATCGTAGAAATATCCCACAGTGCTTTCTATATCTCTGCAAGAACAAGGTACACGGATGAGGAAATCTTGCTTGTTGCCATGCATTATAGGCGTCATCTGGGACAAATTGACAGAGTAAAAAGAGGCAACTTGTTCTTCCGATAGCCTGCTGTTCATGTGGTACAGAAAGGCATTACATGTCTTGATTTGAGTAGCGCAGTTAAAAGGGTAAATAAGGCTTGTTTTGATGGATGTGTCGGACGCAAGAATCCTAGCAAATAGAGTTGCCAATAGAGGGAGGAGATGGGGAAGGAGAGGATGGGAAGCCATGGTTGTGGTCATGGAAGTTCTCCTTGTAAGGGAATGAAGGAGAAATATTGAAATGTATGAGTTGCCAATAACTTGCCAGCATTGGTGGCTTCTGTTCTCTTTGTCATTGCTTGTTTGTTCTTTAAGAAACACGAACGGCTTACTCATCGCTAGACTGACGGCTTTCATTTGGAAACTGCCAATCTTCTTATTGGTCTTAACAAGGCACTTGATAATTAAATATTAAATCAATAATGTTATATATTGTTTTCTAATTAACAAAAAGTCTCTCTCCATATATAACACACTACTTGAGATTTTCAGATTGTCTTGATTTTTTTTATAACGCTAGCAATGTTTTACACGGCTATGAGCTCTACACGGATTTAATATGAAATTTGCAGGTTTTAATTAAATGAATCAAGTTAAGGTCAACTTCTATAGTCTTATACATGTGCATCAACAAAACACAATCCAATACGCAACATTAGGGCTGACAATTTTTGACATAACTTGCGAATTCGACATGAACCCAATACGAGATTAGCATGTTAGATATTAAAGGGTCCGATCTATTTAATTAAATAGGTTGAATTGTTATATATCTACATAATCTTATACCAATATTTCGACACATTAATCTGATCACAATACACGAACACAAATTGCCGCCCCTAGTTTTCACCATAAATAATTTTCTTCAATGCTTACAATTTATTGGTTTATTTGAGGCACAAAAAAAGTTGAAACAAGTTCTACATATGGGATTAGAGAAGATTTTCTATAATCCCTTGTTCGAATTGCACGAGATCTTTGTAACTGAGAGATTCTATGTTTGAGTAGGTAGACCTTACTTGAAATCTCTTACAATTGTCTGTCTGATTGTAAAGTCAGCAAGATACATACACAGCGTTATAGGCTGGATTTCTTTGACTATATTAGTTGTGTTACCAAACTCTCAACTTATTAAATTATAAATATATTTAGGATTAGGAGTAATATCTTTCTTTTTCTTTTCTTTTCTTTTTTCTTTTTTTTTTTTTACTATGATCGATTAATCAGCAATACTTAATGCAATGTAAGAAAGGTGACTCATAATATATAATGCATTATGGTCACATCTGTCTGATCAATTACCCAAAAGGCTAGGCTTAAGTGACTCTTCAGTTTGGTGTCATTGAGTTCAAATCTTAGACCTAAAATATTTATCTTGGAAATGGGTTGGTATGCATGAAATACCCAAATGGATTAATCGAATATTTAAAGACGTACAACACATAAAAACAAGAAAGTAGTCCCTAAGAGGTAGCTCAATCGGCTGTGAACCATGCCTTATGAAGCAGATGTCACAAGTTCGAATCCCCCCTCCCTCTACCCTTGTGTGGACATGTCAAAAAAAAAAAAAAAAAAAAAAAAAACAAGAAAGTAAAAAAAAAAAGAAAAAAAAGAAGAAGAATATATTTAGTCAGGTAAGAAGTGTCCTTGTTTTGTCAGTCTGATAGGCATGGTTGGCCTTCTGCCTCCTGGTTATTGTTGGTGTGGACTGGCAGAGAGTTCTTTTCCTTAATTTCTTCGGGCAAAGGTGTCTCTTGGGTACTCCTAGTTTGTTCATTTCTGTATTTATTTAGGTATCTTTTTCCCTTGGGTCGGCAGTGAGAAGTCAGCACCCAAAACCCAGCCCATTCGGAAAAGTGGGGCTGGGATTACTTTATTTTTTCCAAAGAGTGCTATCAAGAATCAAGATGGATGGTCTTTAAGAGCTAGTTCAATCGGCTGGGACCACATTTAATGAAGTGGGGGTTACTAGTTCGAATCTCTCTCTCCCCTTATGTGGACATGTCAAAAAAAAAAAGAATCAAGATGGACGTGGATGATGTTGTGTTTAGATCATTAAATTTTAGTTATAGAAATTCGGACCCTCTAAATGTGAAGGGTTGCAATATTTACTTATAAAATTTAGATAGTCGTAAAGGGGAGATTGAAAGACTCAATGGGCCACTTGGCTCGAACAGTATAAGATATGAGTTATTACTTACTTGCTAAGATAGGTGAGCTCTACAACTCTCTCTCTTTAAGCTGTATGAACTGAAATTAGGGTAGTCTAATAATAGGATCCTCTAATTGTGCACATGATATCACTGCCATGCATTAATATATTCACTATGTGACAATATATATAATATTAAATCTAAAAAATAAAATTTAGACCAAAAATAGATCTTTTCGATTTTACTTAAAATAAAGAAAATCGTATTCTTAGGTCCGAGTATAGTCTGTTTTAACCTGAAATTTCCTTTTATTTTTATTTCTTTCTCTAGCTAAGCAATTCGAAGACTCACTGAAAAGTCTGACCCTTGCAGCCTCTTTGCTATATATACAGAGAGAGAGAGCTGTAAGCATTAATCATAGTTTTTTTTTTTTTTTTTTTTTTGGTCTTTTTTTTTTCATAGAGGTTATACTCTTAAAGGTTTTTAGAGCACTATTTACGGTCTCACCAAAATTATATTTTAGTTATTTTTGTGAGACAAGTTAGTGAGAGAGACTAAAACTCATCTTTTCAACTTCACTATTTTAATAAGAAAAGAAATGGTGAGCAAACAGTACTCACTATTAATAGTGAGTACTATTTACTCACCTACTAATAAAAAAGTAATTTTTTCTCTGAATTTTTTTTTTTCTCATCCTAAAATGCCAATTATGCTCTTTTAACACAGTCTCTTCATTTTCTCTCGTATATTTGGAATTAGGATATTCTGTTCATTTGAATTAGAGAATATCTAGTTAGTTATAGTGGAAGGGTATTTTTGTCCTTTAAACAGTAAAAAAACAAAAATACTCTTAAAATATAATTAACTGGATACTCTCCAGCTCATTTGTATATTTGGAATTAGGATATTCGGTTCATTTGAATTAGAGAATATCTAGTTAGTTATAGTGGATGAGTATTTTTGTCCCTCAAACAGTGAAAAAACAAAAATACTCCTAAAATATAACTAACTGAATACTCTTCAGCTCATTTGAACCGGGGAGGATCATGTTCCATATATTTGACTCTGATAAGGATTATAAAGTTTATTAAACAACAACTATAAATTGATGTAATTATCAAGTTATCAAAGTCACTCATATCAGAAATTTACAATTGATATAATCATGAATAACTAGGAGTTTTAAGTAAAAATAACAATAAAATTTATAATATTTCTAACATCATTCTTATCTCTAAATTATAATAAGATATATTACATTACACTTCATTTTTTAAAGAATAAAAAATATATATACAATACTATATGCTTTGCTTGCCAATAGAACCATATTTTGAGACTTTGGACTAGCCTTTGAATATCCGGAAAATTACTCTGTCCAAAGGAAGACTTGATCATGATGACAACGCCCATGACCATGAAGGTGCTCTTTCCTCTATAGGGCATTGTGAGAGCTCCACGTGGGATCGCCATATTATTTCTGATATATATATATATTAGGGCCGGCAATTAATGAATTGATGCAGCCATTAAAACCTGAGCAGTAAGCCTCTTGACCTGATTAAGATCTTGAAAGTTTATCATATTTATTTGAACGGGATAATATCTAGTTAGTTATATTGAAGAGTACTTTTATCCCATCCAAAAGTAAAAAAACAAAAATACACTTCTTGAATATTATTCAGTTCAAATGAACTAAAGAAGATACTGTTCTCCATCAAAATGCAAATATGGAAGACATGATGTAGTCAAGTCAACCGACCAAGAAACATAGGAACCAAATTTATTGACCAAATAGAAAATTTATCTTATACAAATATTGCGTGCAACATCACTGAACCATTCCATGCTATTATTAGACCATGGAACAATATTTATATCACCATGTGACAAGATGTGCACTGAAATATCCGTAAAATGTAATATAAACCCTAAAATAGATCTATGATCCTAAGTTTTTAATGTATTTGGTCTCCTGTAAGGGGAGTTACATGAGATTTCATGTCGTTGGAACCACTTAAAAAGTCAGTCAATGTTGTAGACAATTATCAAAAATACCCTTCCAATATAACTAACTTGATATTATTCGGTTCAAATGAACAAAAGAGGATAATGTTCCCCATCAAAAGGCAAATATGGAAGACATAATATAGTGAAGTCAACCGAACAGGAAACATAGGATCCAAATTAATTTATTGACCAAACACAAAATTTATCTTATACAAATTTTGCATGCAACGTCAGTACGTCACTGAACCATTCCATGCTATTATTAGACCATGGAACAATATTTATATCACCATGTGACAATATGTACACTGAAATATGTGTAAAATGTAATATAAACCCTAAAATATATTTATGATCCTAAGTTTGTGATGAATTATTTGGTCCCCCATAAGGGAAGTTACATGAGATTCCACGTCCTTGGAACCAGTTGAAAAATCAATCAATGCTGTAGTGGTTACCAAAGGTTCAGAAGTCCGTAACCATACACTTGCTTGGATAGGTTTGAAGGCAAATTTTCAAGAGAATTGAAAGAGTCTTGGCCGTTGGTGATTGATTATCACATATATATATATCCGTCATAACGTAGCGTTCTCCTATAAAAACCTGTGAAAATTCCTATTATCCCGAACCCCCTTCAACGCGATTGTGGTTGTAACTTGCAACTTTGAAAAGAGCTAAAAACGAAAGCCATCAAACAATCTATCATAAACAATAATTCATGGAAGTGGGCCGAGTAACTATCGTGACAATCTTGGCGTGGTGCTCCATCTTCCTCTCGTCCGAGGCAGTCAGGCATTTGGGGAACGACTTAGAGGTTGGATTCTACAATCAAACTTGCCCCCGTGCCGAGCAAATTGTGGCTGATGTTGTTTCCAGGGGCATCACGATGAATCCACGCAATGCTGCTGGCCTCATCCGCCTCTTTTTCCACGATTGCTTTGTCAATGTAAGCCTTTTTTCCTACAAATTCATGTTTTGTTGGTTTGGGTCGTCAAATGATTTTGGTTATGTATATGTATGGATGGCCAGGGCTGTGATGCCTCGCTTCTGTTGGACACAACACCATCTGGTGAAAGTGTAGAGAAAGACTCGGGAGCCAACGGTGCCACCCTCCGGGGCCTTGATATAATTGACGAGATCAAGGCCCAGCTTGAGCAGCAATGCCCTGGCACAGTCTCTTGTGCTGATATATTAGCATTTGCAAGCCGGGAAGCTGTTGCACGATCTGGTCTATCAAAGTATCCTGTCCCAGCCGGCCGCCGTGACAGTCTCTCTTCCCATGCAGTTGATACACCTGGCAACATCCCTGGTGCAAGGTTACGTCTCGATGCTATAATAGAAATCTTCACCAGGAAAGGCTTGACCATAGAAGAAATGGTTGTCCTGACCGGTGCACACTCAGTTGGCGCTGCCCACTGCCGCTTCTTTGATTACAGACTCTATAATTTCAGCACAACTCATAGGAGAGACCCTGACCTGAACACAGTATATGCTAATTTTCTATCATCCATGTGCCCAGCCCAACAGTCTTTTTTTGTAGAATTAATCAGAGGTAGTCAACCCGTGTACTTCGATCACTTATCACCCAACAGGCTGGAGAATACATTCTATCTCAAGCTGTTGCAAGGGATTGCACTGCTTGAATCTGATCAGGCAATGGCTAAGGCTCCCGAGACAAGGGAGATTGTGAATAGAATGGCTTTTAGTCCAGAAGAATGGTCAAACAAGTTCACTCAGGCCATGATTCGGCTGGGGATGGTGGAAGTGCTCACTGGAAGAGAAGGGGAGATAAGGAAAGACTGTCGGGCTGTTAACTGATCTTTTATATATTTGTATGTGTGTGTATGTGTATATATATTTAGTTGCTTGTCTTTTGCTGGTGGGTCCGGCCTTATTCATTTTAATGTATGACTTGTTGGTTGCTTTCAATTTAAATTTCTCAGTATTGAACATAAAGAAATGACACGGAAGTGATATGCAATCAAAGAAACAGCAACCGTACATTCAAAGGGAAAACTATACTTATATGCCGATTGGCTGTGAAACCCAACTTTCAAGCAACTTGGCCATCTACAAATATCTTCAAAAATCATCAAAAGAAAAATGGAACCCTTTCAGATGAAGATAGTTTAGCCTGTACGAGGCGAACGCCTGGGTGGGGAGTTGTGCATTCTGCACCAGACGTCATATGCAAAGCCATATTCAACTACAAAGTCATATCAACCCCCAATTTCGCTGATAACTTTCTCCACTCTCATCAGCATATCTGGTAATTCCAGAAACATGCCTTACCGAATGTATATGAATAAATAAATCTTTGCCATACCTGGCCTAAAAAGTTCAAAACAAACTCACCTTGGAAGGAAGAATCTTCCATGTATCTCTGCAACAAAACAAATAACGTGTATGAATAAAGTAGTAGTTCTGTAGAGCATCAGTTTCGCATAGTAGGAGTGAAAAAAAGTGTTTCCAATTTCTAAACCAATCAATATAAAATTTGGCACCATGTTACCACTTATTCTTCGGGTTTATCATAACACATGCATTAACGATATCAAACCAAAATTTTGAAAGGATACCATGATTTGGGATTTGAGATCAGCTTCCTCGCACACAGATGATTTGGTTGCACCTAAATATTTCAATCAAGGAAATCGGGTCAGCAATGGAATCATAAGAGTTTCTCCTGTTTATAACTGGAGCGACCTATATACCTTGGGTGACCTCAGAGTAACAGTTGGTAAGGAACGATGTGAAGCTGGGGGGTAATGCTGCAACTACTTCTACACATTCATGACTAACTGCAGTTTCCTTTTCCTGGTCAGTTTTCTTTTCCTGCTCAGACGAGTGTTGCTCAACTTCAGTGTTAAAACTTGGTGACATTTGAGGTGTATAAGCTTGGACAGTATCCATAAAACTCAAGTCCTCCTCACAGGTTCTGCATACAAAGCAAATCTTGGTCAGTATTTCCTTTTTCACATTTATATCTGCTTACTCATATATATATATATATCCTGCAAAGGGAAGAATGAACTAATTAATCAACAACAGATCTTTTCACCTATCAGGGTGTCCATTAGAAGACATGAACTCAGATTGTGATAAAACTTCAGATCCTAAGTTGCTATTTAGAGGTGCAAAATCCCTCGCATCCTTCAAGATATCCTGAAAAAGGAATAAAACATAACCATCAGTGAATGAGAAGAGGAGAAAGTACTGTAAAACAGAAGTGTGGCCTTCGGCTTCATGAAATTTTGATGATATCTGTATTTCAAAGACCCATTCTAAACAATTCAAGCAGTAATGATTTCACCTTCAAAGCATTTATAAATATCTCTGTCTCATAATTTGTTGAAAACCGCAAAGCAAACTTCTGGATCTGCAAAGACATGAAATAATTCAATGGGATTGATCCAAAAGAACTACTCAAATAAAATGTATTAATGCCAGAGAAAAGAGAAGTAGACATATTAACAGTAACATGCCAGTTGATTTCTTAGTGATATGTAGTCTTCATAAGGAAACCCTTCTACAGTCACACCCTTGCAATTTAACACCAGCAAAAACATACTGAAATACAGGCAACTCTAATGAAGAAGGAAAGGAATATTGCAATCTTTCATGTTTAGTTCTAAAATTTGAATTCCTATGGCACACAAAGCTGAAATATAGAGACTAGTAAGCAACTTGCCTCGCCTACATGGTCTTTGTAGCTCACAAAGACTGCTCTGATGCCCCTGGCAGGATATCCGGATACGCACGACACCTGAGGCCAGGAGAAGTGCAGCTTGGACACGTAGTGCTGTTCCTGCAACATGTTTAAATTGTGCAAGTCAGAGTTCTGTCCAGATATATCCCTCTCCGTAAAAATGGATAAATTGGAATCCAAATGAAGTTGTGTAGTCCTGTTTGCCAGTTTGGAAATAGTTCTCGCCAAAACGTTGCGATTAATAAAACTGGACGGTGTCAGAAGATTATCTTTCGAAGTTGCAATACAGAAGAATGCTATTCTTAGAGAGCTGAAGTGTAAAATACTAGATGAGAATTGCAGACAAAGAACCTCGAATTCTCACCAATTAAATTGGAAAGGAATTCATCGATAGTACCACACTCTCGACCATTTCCTCTTCAATAATTGAATTTTCGATGAATGTAAGAATAATTAGAAAGATAGATAAAGAAACGTATATTAATAATTCAAAGAAGTTCCAGAAGCTTGAATCAGTGCACCTATAGCCTCCTTAAAATCATAGAGATTTTTCTTTTTCTTTTTTAATAATCTTTAAGTCTTAGATCCAATCCAGTTTAAAGAACAAACATAACAGTATAAATCATATGTAGCGCCTCCAAAAATACAAGGGGAGAGAGAGGGAGAGAGAAACTAGGACAAATTGATCCGAAATTTTAAGAACACAAGAAGCGTAATCGTATAAACCTATACAAATATGAACAGCAAAAGCTTACGAAATGATAAGCCGATTTTAATTAAATTCGGATGAGCTAATTACTAAGTAATTCGGTTGCCATGAAAATATAGGGATATCAGATTAAAAAAATAGCTTAAAAACTTGAATTCCCTCGACTTTCTCAGCAACCAAACAGTATAAAAAATATGAGCCATAAGAAACATAATAACAAGATGAGGCTTCTAGACACCAGAGAACAGAGGACTGACGAGGTTCCTCCCTCTGAAACAGACGGTGAGGATTATTTCGGAGCTGGAGAGGTCGTCCGCGAGCTGCAGAACGGCGGAGGAGGAGGAAGAGACCCAGGTGCCTTGCCGACGTCGGTTTCGGACATACGTTGGGAGAGGCACGAGATCGGGACACGTGGAGGAGAGAGTAGGGTAGCTGAAGAAGCGAGCGAACTGGATCTCCCACTGCTCTCTAATGGAAGCCGCCGCCTCATTCACTCTTTCGCTCGGTACTATTGCCAGAGTTCCCGCCATTTTTCTCTCTCTTGGCCGTTGCAATTTCAATTTTGGGAATAGACGACAGGGGAAGGATATATATATAGTATATACATACAAATTTCTATTCTACGTATCATCCTTTAAACACGTCTTCTGAAAATCACATATTTTTTTTACTGGTATTTTTTAAATAGTTTAAGGGACACATTTTATTTTTAGAAATTGATTTGTAAAAATTGATGTTATGAAGATAGAAGGCAAGGCTATTTGTTTGCAAAGCTCGTTGGAACAAGGCTTACAAATGAGCAAACAAATAGAAGGTAGAACCCACTCTTTTGCAAAGTCTATTTAAGCGAGACTTGCAAACATAACCTGCTACTATACAAACTCTATTCGAACAGATTCATTGGAGTCACAAATGCAATCTTCACCAATAAGAGAAGTAATTACAAGCTATTACCACCAAAATATATCTCCATATTTAGTTTATCCTTAATTACCTTACATTTCTCATTTAAAGTGATTCTAATTTCCTTTTGAGGTGTCATTAATATACTATTTATTTAAATAGTTGGTACGGTTTGAATCAAACGTCAATCCATTATATATATATGGAGCTACCTCAAGTTCTCAACCAGGTCAAGTATAGTTCAATCTACTTAAAATTATAATTTTAAAAAATATTTAGAGAAATGCTACAAGTGCTCCCAAATCTACATTTTCAAGTGCACTCTCTAACATAACAATAAAAATCACTATTAAATTTTAGATCCAATGATTATTTAGTGGAATTTGAAAACACTTATTAAAGTTTGAAAGAAAATTCTCAATAAACTATCTTAAGAATTTTATATATTTTCTAAAGTACTTTCGTTTTCTAGTTTTATCTTTTAAAAGGTCCCACCATGATAGTTTGTCTTCACCTTAATTATTCAACCCTATATTTAGAAAAAACTTTACTTACCCCCCTGAACTTTAGCTATTTTTGCAAATACCTTTTAACATTCAAAACATCTCACTTAGGTGTATCAAAGGTTGATTTTCTTTCACTTTGTGCTTTCCGTACAGAAAATCCTAACGCAATGCCAATTTTACCCTTGACTCCAAAACTAAAACCGCGTTGTTTTGGAAATGGTGTAGTTTTGGAGTCAGGGGTAAAATTGGCATTGCGAAGGATTTTCTGTACGGAAAGGACAAAGTGAGAGAAAACCAAAGTTTGATACATCTAAGTGAGAGTTTTTGAACATTGGAGAAGTGTTTGCAAAAATCGCAAAAGTTTTAAGGATGTAGGTAAATTTTTCCCGTATATTTAATTTGAACTTACACAAACTCACAAAAAAAAAAAAAAATTTGAAATTACACGAGCACTTAAGCAATTTATCCTCAAAAAACAAAAACAGAACCACCTTTTCAAAAATATAATTGCATTTTTACATTTTTAGGTTGAATTCAAGTTGACATGTGGCTTTTTCATTAAGGAACATCATTTTTTTTTTTTGGACAATTTATGGTTTACCAAGTTACGCATTCCCCTCGTAACTTGGACATCAACAACAATTTTCTTTAGAGAGCAACTGCTATGGGTTTTTTGCTACAATTAATCACCACATGACACATCAGCATTTTAAGAAAAATGCACAAACTTGAGATGAAAACAAAACACCAAAACAAAACACAAATATAGAAAAAAAAGGAAAATGGAGCAGCAAACCCAACCGGCAGACCACCTTCTCTAGTCACCATCATCGCCAGGAAAAAAACAAAACCTGTTTCTTCTTCATCGCCTGCCAGCTAAACCCAACCGACAGACCACCATCTTCGGTCACCATCGTCGCCAGGAAAAAAAAAAACCCATTTCTTCTTCATCGCCGGCCGGCCAAACCCAACTGACAGACCACCATCTCCGATCAAGACCCAGCCTAAAAAATCAATTATAATGCCACAAAACTCGTTTCTACTCAAAACTCGTTTTTGAATTCTAAAACTAAAATCTAGAGATGAAAAATTAACCCTAAGGGAAATTTTACCACCCTAAACCAGAGAAGACGACAAGTGAGTCTGTCCGGAGAAGACAACCGGTGATTCTCTTTTCTTCCTTCTTTCTTTTTTTCTTTTTTCTTTTTTTTTCATCCGGTGAGGAAGTTATTCTCTTTTCTTTATCGTCCCGAGAGGCTAACAACGTACTTTCGCATCCACAATTGGCAAAATGGGCCAGCTCCTGATATTTTCTGGAAGCATCAAGACCTCATTTCCTCACCTTTGCGCTTGTCAATTTGGCTAGACGATCTAAAGAACTCCCTTCCTTCTTAGTGTTATATATATATATATATATATATATATATATATATATATATACCAAACTCACATTAAAAAAAGAAAAAAAAAATTAACGGTAGAAATAATACTTTTAGCCCCATCAGTATCCCACATATCAGCCCTCACATCACATCAGCTATAATATATCATCAAAATTTGTAGGCAAAAATCAATTATCTCAAAAAAAAAAAATTAAAATTAAAAAGCCCAAAAACCATAGTAACAATCTCATACATGTTGGCAATCTGAAAAGAAAGAAAATATCCGAAACTTATGATCTCTTTCAAAGCTACCAAACTATAAACAACCGTTAGTTAGCAACAATGTTCGGGTAAAAAATATGCTACAATAACCAAGTAACAATGAGGTTATCTGCTAAGCGAATTTTACAAATATGCGGGAAAAGAAGAACAAAGACCTCTAATCCCCCTTTCTCTTTCGTTCTTTATCACAATGTATTGTCCACCGACGTGTAGAAGACGTAAAATTACAATGCTAACCTACAAAAACAGATCTCAAAGAAAGCAAGCACAACTTGTGCGTAATTTACCTCACTTGGTGAGAAATCTTTATGTAATTTAAGAGCCTTTTTAAAGCCTTGCCACTGTCAATGGCCTCTCTGGCTCTATCCAGAGCCATGGATACGTCCTCTGCACCATCACATCCCAGCAAATGATCCACCATTCCAGCATTTAACACTATCCGATCATATGCAGGTCCCTTTTCACCATGAAGAGCTGCTAAACCCAACTCAATATTCTTTGAGACCTGAACTTGCAGAATTTAAATTACTTGTTAAAAAGAAAAATGGCAAAGAACGAGAAGAAAGGCTTAAAAGAAAAAGAACAAAAAGGGGGTCACGAAACTGGTTCCACTAGAACTACAGAAAATTATCCAATCCTAGAAAAATACTAAATAGATCACAAGTCTTGCCTCGTCTAGTTGAAGAATTTTACACCTACATTCATAGAACCAGTCCCTTTCCCTTAATAGCCCAAATGACCAGTTGACATAATATAGGTTGGGCGGTAGAAGACAACATAATTTATCATTCGGAATGTAGCTGCGATTGTATATTCATCAAAAGTAAGGTCGGATGACAAGCCATACAACAAGAAAAAAGAGTACGCAAAAGAACTTGGAAACTTAACCGATCTATCAGTTCTTGGAGTATTTGTAGGCTCAAAACCATAGTCCTTGGCATTAACCTCTAGATTGAAATTCTGACGTGACACACCTGCAACACCAAACTTTCAGGTTTCAGTATAATGATAGAAGAATGAATGCTGAAATCTCAATCATCTCAAGTGATAAAAATACTCTCAACAACACATACATATATACAGAAATGAATACAAGAGGGACAGAACAAAGATAAGGTAACAAAAAGATACAAACCATCAACTTCACAAGCGGACACCATGCTCAGCAAACGGAAACCCGAACAGTAGTTCACGGGAAATCCTTTTGAAATGTGTGCTGACCGCAATCTCGTTGTCATTGAGAGTGCCCCTTCCTCACCCTACACCAACAGCATAATCAGATTATATATTGTGGTTAATATCGATTCCTGGTTGATACTTATGCTACTGATTACATTATACCAGACCGTCCTGACATTAAGTGAGATCAAATACGCCCACTTTTCTTCATTAGAAGACTCTCTTTAAATGCAAAGCTGTTAAAAGTTTAATATTTTATAAAGCCCAATGGTGCAATAGCATTTAAAAGGCGAAGTTCTGACCTTCACCACCAAGCCAGCATCAATGCCTCTTCTCTTCATGAGCATCAACAGTGGCTCCTCATAACCATCATGATAAAATCCAGCAACCATTGCTTCCCTCCCTCGAGCCTGTCAAGAAAACAACAAATTTTAAATACTGGACAGCCAACCTCTTTAGACTTATACTGGGTGACTGACAATTTCATCCTAAAACAAAGTTTGATTTACACATGCATAGGCATGCAAGTGACATTCTTTTTATAAGTAATCAACAAATATCATTAAAAACGAAAAGGCGCCACTAAGTACACAAAAAATATACAAGAGGAAACACCTAGCTAGAAAGAGCAAAACGAACAAGGAAATACTTCAAAATATTGCAGAGATTAGGTATACAAGTCATGCACGTGAGATTAACACCTACTAATTTTCTTCAGAGAAAGTAGCCAAATAAATTGCAGAATGATTAATTGAATAACAAAATACTTTAAAACCATTTTAATTTGCTGTACATTCTGATTTATAGCAGAATCTAGAGTTACCTGTAAATTGTCATGGAAGTTTGTTCACTCAGCAAAGTACGCATCAAGCAGAAATGACCAGTAATAAAAGCTAATAACACCAGAATTAAATAAGAACATGGCTCACCTTAACAAATTGCTGAACCTTTTCAGTTGTTGCCACAGGGGGGCGCTTTTTTATATGCTCCCTCAAACTAGCCAATGAATATCTGCAATAATAGTCTTTTTAGTAAGTATTAACATCTGCCGAAATCATCAATGCTGTTATTTACCTTCATTATGTTTAGAGTAAGTAAATATGACTGGTTAAAACTAGATTAAGCTCAAAGTGCGCCAAAAGATAAAGCGATGAATAATTTTCTAGTGGCTTTCCCCCCTGCCCCTAATTTTTCTTTGAGCATAATAAAAGGAAATCCCTCCTGACACCAATCTACATTAGACGTCCAAAAAAAATCCACAACTTAACTAACAGACCACCAAGTGAGTGCAGGCATAATTACATTTGAAAATTAAAGTAGATAGAAGCAAGTACTGTCTATGACAAGATTGACTTGATCTTTGATGCAATTTGGTTCAGTCAAAAGTCTAAAACGAGGTCAAGCACCTCTAACTCTCTATCTATGTCAATAAAGGTTGAAAAATGAACCATTGACAGAGATGGAAAACTAAATCTAGAAGAACTAATCTCAGCTCCTTAAAGAAGCCAGCGTCACTTAAAAGCCATGGGAAACACATTCAAACTGAGATGGCACTACAATATTATCTTTAAATTTTAGGCATAGGGAACCTGATCCATCTAGCTATTTCAATTGATATTTCAGGCTAAAATTAATTTTTTTTTCCTTTTTCTCTTTTCAGTGCAATGAAAAAAAAAATCCTTCAGAGAAAGAAGAGAAAAGAGAAAGATGTGAAATAGTAATATTTGGTTAGATTTTCATACAAAGATGGGCGAGCTTCACGTTGACTTACGTAAGCAAAACCGACTTCCTCATCCTGAGATAGCAATTAAAAGTTTAAAAACAAAAATAAAACAAAGAAAAAAAGATGCACCACTGCATGCAAATATTGTATTCGAAACCACAGAGACCTCGAGAAGATCTTTTGCTTGCAACGGGGATAAGCTTGTATTTGCTCCCATAAATTTCAGCATTTGTTCTTCAGTTATGCCCCCCTGAACAAGGAAGACATTCAAATGCTCCAGAGCCGAAGTATGAAAAGTTAAAAAGAAAATGAAAATCTGAAACTATATCATTATATATCATCCTGAATATATTTCAATCTCCAGAGAAAAGTTGCTTAGAAGGCAACATCAACAATTTGATTGCAGGGGAAGAAAATATCAAATGCAGTAAAATCAAGGGATGCTTCTACTTATATATTTTACTTTCAAATGGAATTTTTCTTTCAAAAAAGAAATGCATCACGGCAAAATCCACAGTGTCTATTGAGTAAAAACTTAAAAACTAATTCATATAAGCTGAGGGCCAACCTTTGGTGGCATCCATTCGACACCATGAAGCAAGCAAGATTCACCATAGCAGGATCTAACAGCAGCAACAAACAATGTGCTCCTGAAGTAACGTGTGTTTCCATCATAAGGTTCACCATAATGAGTCAACGATCTAATATCGGCCACAGGAGCAGGACCTGATGAGAATTAGATGAATAAATTAACCAGAAGAAAATACATATTTTCGAATTAGAATGCCCAATTACTCATAACCCCCACATAAACTGAGTAATGAAAAGTAAAACATATACCGAGTTCATCATCAAACGCAAGGCAGTATGCCTTTAACTCACGATCGGTTTCCCTGTTCATACGTTGACCTATTAAAAAGGCCGAAAGCAATGACTCACTTACTCCTGATTTCTCCTCATCGTCTACTTTCAGCGGAAGAACATCTCTTAAAACACCTTGGACCTCCTCATATCCAAGATGGCCTCCGGCCAGAACTTCCCTTAGGGCACCAACCAATCTCATTTCGCTGGAGCTACTGCCGACGTATTGGGGCCCAATAGAACTCCCTACTCCCATTATAGAGCCTTCGGGATCGGCAATGAAGATTACATCCGGCGGAAGTGCCCGAGCCAGGAGCGGCCAGAACGAGTTCATTGCACGCCTTTCCCCTTCACTCCATTGGGTCGCTTCGGGAAAGGCATTCGCACGGATCGTCATCCCCGCGAAAAAGGCCCCAAGCTGGGCTTTGGAAACTTCTTCTTCATCTTTGAGTTCTCCATTAGCTAAACATTACACCATAAAACATAAAAAACCACTTTTAGGTCTGAATCGTCTGATAAAAAGCTCGGTGACAACAGGATTTCATAATTACGGGCTTAGATATCCAATGTGTAATATCTGATTGTACGTATCAAAATGTAAATACCAATGAAAAAAGTTTTACCTGATCTTAAGATGGTGTCCAAGACCTTGAAAGCCTGGTCCTCACTGAGCGGCCGGGTCTGGGTGGGGCCCGTGCAAACCCTAGCTTGGGCATCGAGCACCGTCTGATTCGGCTTCTGCGACTTGGGACTACGATACGAAGATGAAACCGCTGGGTTCCGAATATTGGACTCCGGAAGCCCTAATTGGTCGATCGTGGCTGAGTCCAGTGTGGCTTCCACGGCCAAACAAGGCTTTCGTCCAATTCGACGGTCACAGTCATTTGAGGAAAATCGAAGAGAGGTTTTGATCGGCGAATACGTAAGATTCCGAGGCCTGTTGATGTGAATTGAAGAGATGGACGAGAACGAAGGTTGTGGACTGAGCAGAGCCTTCATGGTGGTCTACCGGTCTCTCCACTCTCCCTAGTTCGCGGGAAAGCACGCCGAAGGAATTTGGTAGAAATGGGTGAGAATGGCGGGTATAGGCTTACTCGTTGCATTAGGTCCGTTGGATCAAATTCTTTTAAATAAAATAAGTAGTGCCGCCACGTGGCGACTGCATCTAAATTCTTAAAAAAGGCAGCGTAAAAAGAATGATGACATTGACACTCTTTGCCTCATCCAGTTAGTCATCCTCCTGTGCACCTCCATTGTTGGATGCTACTGTTTATTTGTTCGAGTTTTGTTTATTTTCGCTTTGATGTACTTTTTCTTTTTTTAATTTTAAGGTTCCGTCAGTTTTTATCAGAAAATATTTTCAAAAAAAAAATTTTTCTTGAAAATATTTTATGATGTTTACCACGAGCACACAAAAAATCAAAATTTTTTTTTTATATATTTTTATTAAATTATATTAAATTTTAAATTACGAAAATGTCTTAATCAAGTTTTAAAGGTGTCCGCAGTGGTGCAATATGATTTTTTTATTGTAAGGACATAATGTAAGATTAATGTTTAATTAATATAAAATAATATTATATTATACTATAATTTACCAAAAATCAATATAAATTATTTCGTTATTTCAAAGTTTCAAACACTTTGATAAAATATTGCTTGTCCAATTAGTTACTTTTAATATTTAATTATCTATTAATGGTATGAAATTATTTTTGAGTTATTTTATTTCACGTGTAGAAAACATATTCACGTTAATTGATATAAGTCCACTCTTTATCAAATTCTATTTTTCTTGTTTGTCCTCTTAAAAGTGGCCGTATGGGTGCATTGGGCAGAGGAGGGTTTTTTTTTTTTTTTTNTAACCAACAAAAAAAAAAAAAAAAAAAAAAAAGAGAAGAAGGAAAGTGGGTTTCTCATGTTCCAGAGAGGAAAAAAAAAATGAGACTTTTGAGAGAGAAAGAAAGCTCGAGAGAGGAGAAAAGAAAATTGGAGAAAAAGAGGGGAAGCATGAGGACTGGAGGAGAGAGATGGAAGAGAGAAGCTCAGCAAGAGAAGAAGAAGAAGATAGGAGGACGAAGAGGTAGGGGCAAGAAAAAGGGAGGGAGATCAGTAGAGACATGAGAAGAAGAAAACGAAAGGAAGAAAGAAAGGTAGGCATAAGAAAACTTAAAACAGTACTACTGCTCAGGAATTTATTTATTTATTTATTTTTTTCAGAATTTTTGCAAGGACAAGGTCCCGGGTAGGTCCTAGCAGGTCCTAGGCAGGTCTCGGGTAAAAACTAGGCAGGTTCCGTTCAAGTCCCGGCGAGATCATGAGCGTGTCTTGACAAGGTCCATCGATTTGATAATGAGATGCTTAAAGTTGAAAAATGGTTTACGGTTTTTAAGATCGTAAATCATTTTCCGAAAATTAAAAAAGAATTTTCGGCAAATGAAAAATATTTTTCGTTGACCACTGTTTTATGTCATGTCACAGTAAATATCGTAAAATGTAGAAATTATTTTACATCAAAGTAAACAAAATCCTAGTTTGTAATTTGTTGTTTCTTACTTAAAAAAAAAAAAAAAAAAAAAAAAAAGAGTACACACACGACTACCGCAGTGCATTTACAACGGTGGACCCGTGCCACCGTCCAGGAGAATACCTTACAAGAGAAATACGCTAGCGGGAATACTATTAGAGAATTTGATTGAAGTTGCTCATCGTGCTAAATTACGAGAGCGAAAACTTTGAAGGGTCATGAATGTGGTGACTATCAAGCCGGTGATCATGTGTACTAAAGATACTACCAATGGAGCTGCATGTGTACTAAAGATACTCCCAATGGAGCTGCTGAAGCTTCTCTCAACGTCGGGTCACATGGAGGGTAGACCATAAGTGCTACCAAAAACAACGTAACCCTCAGAGTTTGAAGCTATAGTTGAACCAACAGAGACGTTATTTCTTATGGCTACATCAAAATTCAGTTTGTAGTTATAATCCATCTTGCTAATTGGGAAAAAAAAAAAAACAAGCCAAGAACAGAAGATTGTTTCCCAATGGCCCGCAAATCTTCAAATCTTATTCCAAGCAGAAGTCTACAGAGATCTCTCTGTAGACGACAAGCAAACGGCACATAATTTACTCTATCAAAGGCTCAAAGCGAGATCTGTTCAACCACTAAACCAGAGACCTTATAAGCTGCCGCCCCATAGTTATCATAATTGCTCTATAGATGGTGACCCCAAAGTCACTTTAACATGGTTCAATGGGAGAGAAACGTAAGAGAAAGAAAAGAAAAAATGAACGCTGTCTATAACGCACTAACTTCCCCCCCACAAGACGATGATTAGGCTGGTGACTTGATGCTCCCAAGCATCTCTTATATTTGGAGTGCAGCAGCTATGGAACCAGCAAGGCTAAGAACTTCAAATGGCGGCTTGTTCTTAACTGCAGTTACTGTCAATGGACATGAGTCCGTTATCCAGAAGTAGGTCAGCCCATTCTCAGGATTCCCTGTATAAAAACATGGAAACAACAGAGAAAAATAATTATACTATCCTACTATGGGGATGCTACAATCGTTATCATATCTATCTTGAAGGGAAGAGAAGAGCAAACGGTAGTAAAGATTAGGATGGAAACAAAAGAAATCCCTTCAATTTCTTTTTGTAATAAACTCTGTTTGAGAAACTCAAAATGTAACAGATGAGGGGCATGATATACCTCCATTGTCACGTTCAAAGCGTTCCCATGACCTATTAGGAAATATCCCATGTGTCACATAAGCACTGATTTTTGTCGCTCCATGGGCAGCCAACACTCTCTAAAAAAGAAAAGAAAAGCGCATGCATTTAGAAAGAATAGCTTATAAATATGAAAAGAAAGGGAGTCATATTTTCAGTGCGAAGGAACTAAAAGGAAGGGCAAAACAGATGACCAAAACGAAGTCAATTTTCACTTTCCAACCCTGTGAAGAAGGTTTGCAAGTGTTGATCATGTTGATTGATTGCCCATTTATTGTATCTTCATAAACTGTACAGTCTGGTATAGCCAAGATTATATGAACAACTTCAAAAATTGAGAGCAAGGTAGCCAAATCATGCACCCACCAGTTTATATGTCCATGTTAAAGAGTAAGGTATTAACGGTACAGAAGATGCATGAAGCTATACCACGTTGGTCCAGGAGATGGTTATAACCCATAAGCCTTTGGTTGATTTATGCAGACAATAAATGAGGTAGCAGGTAAGAACTTCACTTAAGGCAATATTTACCATGGTTTTTATCGGTTATCATTTAAAAAAAATAAAAATAAAGCAAGTCATCAGCAACAACACAAACCTTTCTTCCAACAAGTTTTTTTTTTTTTTTTGACATGTCCACACAAGAGAGAGGAGAGGGATTCGAACTAGTGACCTCCGCTTCATTAGGCGTGATCCTAGTCGATTGAGTTACTTCTTGGGAACTCTTCCAACAAGTTTTAGTAAATCAGCAGTTATCAAAATAACAGTATTATCAAAGTGTTTTTTTAGATAAGTATAACAGTATTATCAAAGTTCCCAAGTTGTTGATCTCAAATCAGTAAGATCTTATCCTGACTTGCTGCCTTAAACATTCATGCTTGTTCTCTGGTTGGTAAATATGAATCCAGACTGAGAAATTACTCAAGAACTAACATGGTAAAAACATTAATCATGTGCATGGACTTGCATACCTGGCATTCAATAAGAGTGCCACCTGACTGAACCAAATCATCAACAATCACAACATGCCGTCCAGCAGGATCTCCCTCCTTGATTCGAACTATTCGTTTGTCTCCTTCCCGAACTTTAGCACAAACAATCTGCAAACCAATTGTGTGATGCAGGCAACCCAGAGACTATTGAAGTTGGAAATTTAGTAGTTCCCATGAAAGAGATGAAATAGTATAGTTGAATGCAAGCATAGGGCATAGGATACAAGAAGACAACAGATACTATCCTCCTGGATCAACTGGGATGAAGGAAGAGGATGGAGAATGCCATTTCCTCCATTACATTTCATCCAGTGTCATTAAAAAAATGCAATTCCCACTTGGAAATTTCCCTTTCTTCCCTATACAAATGGGCAAACTGCATGATCATATCAATCCTTTTATATTTTAGTGCACATTAGAACTTCAGAAAAACATTAGCTACTTGCTGGCAACGCAAACCCCACGCAGCAAAGGCAGCCAGAAAAGAGCAATATCTTCCAATTAACAAAACAAGTAATCAAATGTATTTCCCTGATCCTCTCTAGAAGAAGATCAAATATGGGTTGCCTAAACTATGTTTCGGAAACATGAGAAGTCCCAGAAATAATGCATTCACATTGTCTCATCCTAGATAGATTTTCCTAAATCCTTGTATCCAGAACTCAAGGAAGTGGGGTGTGCAACAGCGTGATCAGATCCCCAGCGTTGACATAAACAAACACAAATGAAATTTAAACATTAACTTAATCTAGTTTGTAGTTAAAAAATTGTCTAATCTAATGCAATAAATCAAATTAACTGGAGTGAAATTAGCATCAAATTTACACAAAAAAAGGGCAAGCACAAGAAGTGGTTAAATATGTTTACGCATGATTATAAGTGAAAATACAGCATCCATGTTAAACAGATTATATATATATAATACCGTTGGAAAATGCTGCAGCTGCTTATGAAATCGTTTCCATGCACCATCATCCGGAAAAGCAATGGAAATCTGCAAAATGAAGGTCAGCATTCATTGCCACAAATGATAAATTGCTCCAAAATAAGTACTTTCCTCAGTATCTAATCTCCAGGTTTCCACCATCTCCAAGTGAATTTCAAAATCAGCACAAAATGTACCTAAAAAGATTTGACTCTAGAATCCGGAATAAAAAATGAGAGAAGTGTACTTTATTGTAAAAGAATAAAGGTTAACTTGTAAGGAAAGCATCCAAATTTTATATATATATATATATATATATAAGCTGGTCTCAGTGTTTGTAATAGGGCTGAAACCATCAGACCAAAGAACCATATTTTGGGATCTTTCAAGTACAGGAACTATTATAGTTGCTATGCGCCAAAATCCTAATTAAGGAATCCAATATATTCGTTTGTGAGGCTTACTCAGAAACCCTGGTCTCTAAAGATTTTAGTAGTCATCACACCATATTAGTGACTTCATATACAATGACCCCGGAAACAGGGGAAAAGAATCATTGCACAAATATGAAGCTCAACACATTAATAAATATCTTACATGCCCAAAAAATGAAAGAGAGGGGAAGAAAAAAAAAAAAAATCTTACATTGTCAGAATCGGGAAGCTCTTGGAGCCTACTTTTAAGCAAAGGTATCCCGCTCTCAAAGCATGGTAGAATATTATCACCAAAGTAGAACCTCTCCTAAAGACGCAGAAAAATAAATAGAGCAGATGGTCAGACATTTCTAAAAAAAATAAAGCAACTAACAAAGCCAAACAAACAAAACCCAAAAAATCATCACTCATTCACCAACAAAATTTATACATACTAATATCTATAACTATTATTTATTGCCAGGGATCTCTATTTCAGATGGCATCTCCTAAAAATCCAAAAATAACATAGAACCCATTGACTAACAAAATAATTTGTATGCACTAATATCTGTAACTAATATTGATAAGAACAAGATAGTGAGTAAGTTCCTGCATTCCACGCCCACTGGATTCATGTATAAAAAAAATGTAAAAAAATTAAGCAGAAACCTGCAAAGCATGGATATCGAAGGTAACTAGGCTAGTAGGCCCTCCCCTCGAAATGGGTATGTGCGACAAAATCCTAGCAAGGGTAAAAGCTGTGGCAACATCTCCTTCATCCTCCATGCGCTCCGAAGTTCCCGTGGGAAAGAAGGGCAGCACGAGGGTGAACGACGATACGAATAACTTCGGCAATGCGTAAACGACAGAGAGCTGCTCAAATATCAGTCCAGGGGAACTAAATGACGCCAGAAACGCAACGTGCTGTCCTCGAATGCCTTGCGCATTGGGTATGAACAAGTTCGGGAATCCATCATCAAATGTTCTAAACCATAAATTACCCCAAAAAAAAAAATCAACGAAGCTAAAATCAACGAAGCTCTTTCAATTTTGATGCGAAATTGAAATGAGAACCTTACCTCCAGGTGATGCCGCGTAGTTCAATGGCATCGGACTCGGCAGCGACTCTCTCGGCGAGGGCCTTGGTCTCCGCGCAGTAGAACAGGCAGACCTTCTTCATATTCTTAGGAGGCGAATTGCGCGCGGCCATTGGCACGGAAGAGGACGAGTGAGAAGGAGAAGAGGTGTGCATCAAGCGAATCGGATCGGCCCAGTTCTGGGGCTTGTCGAAGTCGAAGCTCGTGATATCGCACCTTATGCCGTGGCTCCGGATCTTCTTCTTCGAGAATTTGATTTCCGAGGGTCGAGAAAGAGATTCGAGAACGTGAGAGTGAGAGTGAGAGTGAAAATGAGGGAGTTTAGGGTTTTGGGTAGACGGGGAGCGAAGCTGTCTGGTGGCCGCCATATGGCGGTCACTGCTGCGATGTTATGTAATGTTATGGGTAGGAAGCAACAGTGCAACACTAGCACTCTGGACGATGACGGCTTTTTTGTCCCGAATCCCAAAATTATGCCTGCCGTTGAAATCACACGTTTTCCGCGTTTGGACAATTATTTTAGTGAAAAGCATTTATTTTCTTTTTAAGAAAAAAATAGTGAAAAACATCTCACCAGTACGACATAAATTTTCTTCAAATTCATAAGAAAGAAAACATTTTCCAATTCATTTAAAATCTTTCTTTTATAAAGCGTAATCTTTACTTGGGAAAATTTTATAAAGCCACTCTAACTTCCAACCTATTAAATAAGACACTCATGTGCGAAAAAAAACTCTCACTTATTTTTTTGATCTTTCATTTTCTTTCACTTAGAATCCTTTGAAACATGATCTGCCCATTATACTCTCACTCCAAAACTACGTCATTTTGAGCTTGTCCAAAACGACGTTGTTTTGCCCAAAACGATATAGTTTTGACCATTAAAATTATTATTTAAAAAAAGAAGGAAATCAAGGGTGGTTGGAGCCACCCCTAAAAGGCCAAAAAAAAAAAGTTTTGGGCTTTTTGGGGGTGGCCGGACCACCCCCAAGGGCCTAGGGGTGGCTTCGGAGCCACCCCCATTCATACCTTGGAGGTGGTCCAGCCACCCCTAAAAACCCGAAACCCAATTTTTTTGTTTAGCCTGGGGGTGGTCTGGTCACCCCCAAAAACCCAAAACCCATTATTTCTTTTTTCTTTTTTTCTTTTTTGGCCATTTGGGGGTGACCAAACCACCCCCTTGGCCATGGGGAAGGTTTGACCACCCCAGATCGGCTGTGGGGGTGGCCTTGGACAATGGGTGGTTGGACCCACCCCCGATTTCCTTCTCTCTTTTTTTTTTTTTTTTTTTTTCTTTTTTAATATTTTCCTTTTTCTTTTTCTTTTTTTAAAAAAATAATAATAATTTTAAGTCAAAACTACACCATTTTGGGCAAAACGACATCATTTTGGGCGAGCTCAAAACAGCTTTAGTTTTGGAGTGAGGGTATAATGGGCAGATCATTAACAAAAGGGTTCTAAGTGAGATAAAACGAAAGATCAAGGAGAGTAAGTGAGAGTTTTTTTCGCTTATGTATGTCTTGTGTAAAAGGCTGGAAGTTGGGGGAGCTTTCTAAAGTATCCCTTACTTTTATTTCTTTTTTTTTAAAAAGGAGAAAATGAATGATTTCATTAATTAAGGAAAACCAATTCGGTAATTACAATATCACTAATGCATGGGGGATTCATTGTTAACTGTAGAATCAAAATTCAAACTAAGTGGGCCTTACGGCCCATACTTGGTCAAGCCCGTAGTAAAGGCCCAAAAGATTGTGCGTGTCCGGCTCAATCAAATGATGTCCTCGGAGGACATCATTCGGAAAAACCAGTCGAATGATGTCCTCAGAGGACATCATTCGGGTTTTTCCAAATGTTAATCTCGAACATAGGTCACTATGGTTCTCGGTCTAGCCGAGAATCTCTTCAGCCGATTATGCCGATTATGATGACGTCATCCGCTGTTCCTATAAAAGGGAGACTCCACCTGCAAGTCGAAGGTATCCTGTTCTCACACAACTCACTCATTCTCTTCAAGTTATTTTGATCTTTCATAATCAAAGTACTGACTTAGGCATCGGAGCTCCCGTCGCCGGGACATCCCCGGCCTTCCTTACAGTTCTCTGTTTTGCAGCCAATTCTACCCATAGATCATCATCACCAAAATCATCCACAACAACAATCCAACAATCCGACGAATCAGGATCCACCACGTCATCCTTGAAAAACTGTGTTCTAACATTAACCATGGCTGGCTTGGATTAAGAGAGACAGCTATTTTTGCTATCATATGTACTGCTTCATTAGTAGTTCGCCGAACATGGCAAATCTCCCACGAGCGACACCCATGAAGCAACTCCTTAGTTTCTTCCAAAATAGGCCCATACTTTGTCCAGCTTCTTTCCTCCCTCCTTAATGCTTGCACCACCTCAAGAGAATCCCCCTCAAGGATTGCATCCGTAAGTCCTAGCTGTCCCATTAGAATCGTTGTTGTCAACACCGCCATCGCTTCCGCCACCACTGGGTCACTGATATAAGGCCACGTCGTGCACTGTGTACCACCCCACCTGTAAAATCCCGAACCACAACCCCGACGCCCATTATCTTCTTTTGTTTGTCAATTGCAAGAGTGGTCTTTACTTATAGTGCCTATTGTCTTTAATTGTTCTTATTTTTCAAACATGTAACGTAATCATCCGCCCCTAAACTTTGAAAAAAGTTGTACATGGAAAATTCTCACCATAAAAAATACAATTCGGTTTGGATATAAATTTCCTACTAAATTGCAGGAATTCTTCAAACTCGGTTTGGGTTTCTAAAAATGTAAAGTATAATTCAGCATATGAACTTCTCACATACTTTTTTAATAGTTTTAATTTGTTTTGAAAAAAATGTATTTGTAATGGGAATCATCTGTTCCATTAACTTGTATTTGATAAGAGTTTTACACGCTTGCTTCTCAAAAAGTTTGCCTAATTAGATTCTAATCATGAAAGTCAATAGATTCCAACACTTTTTGGACAAAAGGAAATATATATATATATATATATATATATATATATATATATATAGGAGTTAGGGTTGTAATCAAGTCGAAGTTTAGAATTTCAAGACTGGCTCGTTGAAAGATCAAGCGAGCTCAAACTCGAACTCATTGAGAATACTATTCGAGCTGCATGCATGATTATTGGAAATTCGGATTGGCCCATTGCTGGAAACAAGTTTGTATATAAAATTCGGATCCTTGTCCATTTCTTGCCTTTTGAAGTACCCAAATTCAGTGTAACTAAGAATAATTCTATAGGTAGTGGGCCCCAAGCCCAAGACAGGCCTTAAGCATAACTACAAGCCAAGCCAAGCCCAATCAGGTTCTCATCCAAACGACTCAATACCTTGTCAAAACTGTATCACTATTAGAATATGAGACCTGGCATGAGATTTGATTTGTCGAGGTTAGTAGCTAAACACCAACACCCAGCCAAAGCACTACCCAATAGCAGAGGGACACCTAGTGAGGCTCGTGTAGAGGAGAGAGAATCTACGATGTGAAGAAAATAAGTAATTCTTCAAAATTAATTAATATTAATTCCGTAAGGCTTCAAGTCTCATGGCACCAAGAATAGTGTAGGGCTTTGTATGGCCTGCTATGGACAGTCCATATTCCCACGGTGCATTGGGCCCATTGAACACAAATCCCTAGCCGGACCGGACCACGTAAGGGAACGAGGCCCCTCACATTTGCACATTCAATCGCGGCAGAGCTGTTAACCGGATCAAGCCCACAACAAAGCTTAGATCATGTTGAGTCAATTATATGTAATTCTTGGATATAATAAATGTCAAATAAATTATGGGGAAGGGAGGAGAAATTCATCACAATTTTCCTTTTTAATGAAAATAGGGCAAATTACTTTTTACTACGAAAAATCAACCTGCCTTGCACACATACCTTTATTATGAATGTCATCCAAATATAGTTTTGCACATAAAAACAGACTAATTTAGATCATTCATTTCAGATGATCAAATCATACAAAGCAACAATCTCAAGAAGACGTTGAAACCTACAACTTGTACCTGTTTTAGTGGCCAATATTATGTTTTTAAGCTATATCAATTTTTTAGTTAAAGTATTGGAGGAAATTAAAATATTGAGGATGGTTCGAACTCTTTTTATTTGTTCTCCTCCATGACTCAGTGATATGCTCATCAACAAAACATTGAAACGCTTTTGATTCGAACTCTTTGTTTTCTCCAGTACGACTCATCATCGAAAAGGATTTACATGTTTCGTGTCTATTAATTATATCTTAGATGGGTTATGTAGGTTTATCGCTCTCTATATGTTTCTTTTGGTTCTTAGACTACTAGTATTAATCGGTCACATGATTTGCTGGGTGGGTGGGAAAGCGTATAGAATAAGATAAACATCTCATCTTTAACCAATTGTTGCTACTACTTGATTAAAATATTATAATACTCCTAACATTCAAAATTTAGCATAAAGTCTATTTGTGTGTGTGTTTTTTAAAGGAAAGACATTCATCATTTTTTTTTTTCTTCTTTTATAATTAATAGAATAGTCAATGTTCTAATTTGGTTATTCTTTTCCTGTTGTGTATGATTACTCATTATTTTGGAAAGGACTGAAAGATAAAATTAAAAAATGGAAAGTCGTGCAAACAAGTTTTTGATCCTATAACTTCGTTTGACAAACGGTTCATGGCAAACGGCGTTGGCTTAATTATGTTCACATGATAGACGTGTCTGCCAAACGTACATCAAATATTGATGCTTGTTCAGTAATCTTGACTTGAAAAGCAGCACCAATACCATGTCTTTCTCCCCCTTTTCCAAAAATGTCATTGCAAGGGACCGACATGCATATTTCTTGATTTTTTTTTTTTCTTTAGTACATTTGTCCTGAACGTAGGTCATTTCTTCTTCACTGACTAACCGCATTTGGCTTCTTCTTCCTCCGTGACCCTTCACCATGGCGCCAAATATGAGCGTATATATTTGTTTGTTTGGCATTTGGGCATTTCTTTTTACATTTTATTGATAACCCTTATGCTAGATGACTTGTTTCTGAACTATGCCTTTGCCATGAGGATTTCTAAGTGGGCTGCATACCTCATAATACAAAGACAAACCCTTTTGTTTTGTATGTAGGCCACTCAAGAAGCCAAGTGTGGTTGGACAGTGAAGAAGAAACGACCTATGTTCAGGGACAAATGCACTAAAGAAAAAATCAAGAAATATGCAAGTTAGTCCCTTGCAAGGGCATTTTTGGAAAAGGGGGAGAAAGGCATGGTTTTGGCGCTGTTTTTCAAGTCAAGATTACTGAACAAACATCAATATTTGATGTATGTTTGGCGGACACGTCTATTGTATGAACAGGATTAAGCCAAAGCCGTTTGCCATGAATCGTTTATCAAACAAAGCCTATATTTGTCTATCTTTACTCGGTTTCTCATGCAATAGAACCTCAACCGCCTCAATCTACTTCCTAATATTGTGTGAATGATAAGATCAACTTCCAATGGCAAAGTTGATGCAAACCAAATGTTGAACAAAATTTAAAGATTGGTCCAGAATGTGACATTAGAATTATGAAATAATAGTGAAATTGAAATAAAAATGTTGTAGTTTATAGACTTACTTAACAAAAATAAAATAAAATAATCCACCAGTCAAACCTACTTTACCTTTTCTGTTTTGAATTGATAATAGTTTGCCTAATTCACTTGTCCTTGTATAATATTATCATTAATTAGCATCATTAGCGTCATTATCAAATAAGCTAAAATTTATTCCGTGATTGCGAACAGTCCAATTATGGTTAGTCTAACCTAACTATAGTTGGGCCGGCTGCTTGCCAAAGTATGTAAGACGACAACCCAATTTGGCCACAGAGAGAAATTAAATACAAAAAAAGATAAAATAAAACGAAAGAGCGATGAAACTTTGAGAGGGAGAGTTCTGATGATATGGACCACTACACTCTTGAGAGATTGAAAAATATGCTTCATTATCTATCTACCAAGAACCGGTAGTTTGAAGCTAGGCCACACTTTTTTGCATGAGATTTATCCCATATTTGATATGGAGCGACTCCAATAATCTACATTACATTTTCAGTGGCTCTGGTGCTGCCATTGCATTCACGTTGTGACACATGATATCCCATATCGCCAACACAAAAGAAAAGGCCCTCAAAGATTTGTAGTAGAATACCGTTCACAAGTTGTGGGTGCGTGCGTGAGCATATCTCTCTGTGCTACTGAAGCACAGCACTTGAATCAAGTCCACGAGCGGCCCTAGTGCAGGAAACTCGAGTCACAGGTAACTGTTTCAACTATAATGGTCACCATTTGAAACCCATTAGTAAAAGATTTTTAATTTGTCATTTATGCAAACAATTTACGTACCCAAAAAATAATAAGTCATTTATGCTAACAAATTGGGTATTGTTTGGGAGATTTGCGACTGTTAATTGGGTATGTTTTCTCTCTTTCGTTTTCAATCTTTTCTTGCCATGTATATGCGCATTTGAGTTAAGCTTCTAAATGGGGCTTGCGGATCCGTGATATTTCTTGGATTGGCTTGTTTCTGGCTCATCTCAACCTTGAAATTTTCACCTTAGAAACTGATTTACGGGTTACTGTTTCTCCTTTGTATTGGGGTGAAATTTGGGAGAAGGTTGCTAGTTCATCATGTTTCCCAAAGCGTTAGACTATGAGTCACTGAATGAGAACGTGAAGAAGGCCCAATACGCCGTTAGAGGTGAACTGTATCTCCGAGCTTCTGAGCTTCAGAAAGAAGGCAAGAAGGTATATGTACTAGCTCTCTTTGGCTATTATTTTGGTTGTAAGGTTTTGTGTGGCTTTGCACCTTGTTTCAGAGGTTTTGTAAGGGCTTCTGTTTATAAGGTTTCTGTTTTGGCGTTTCAGTTTGCAGTAAGCCGGTTATGTAGTTTCTAATGGATTTATGGGCGTATTAAGTATTTTTGTCTATGAAGATACTGATGAGTTTTCATTTCTCATGTCAAATTTTGAAAACTAATTTGTATTTATAACATGAAATTGTTTCCGAATATCTGTATTAGGTTTATGCCGCATGCCTGTCAAATTATCAAAACCGTCTATGTGGGTTTAAATTGAATTTAGGGTCCAGTATGTAATGGCTGTATATGCACTAGAATATTTGTATAGCAGAACTGCAGAAAAGAAAAGTAACAAATAACTCAAAATTACTTTGTCTCGCAGAGTAACTTTAGGACCTTGTATTCTAGCTTTACCATAGTTGTTTACTTACCAAAAAAATAAAAAGAGAGGGATCTTGTATTCTGCGCAAGAGTATGATATACTAGTACTGCTGCTGTCTTAAATGCTACTTTAGTCTTCATAAAGCATGACAAGGTATAGTACCATATTTGAGGATAGTTAAAAATCAATGTTCTTTTTAATGCCACTATTCTGATTGTATGTGCTTTTATCGTCTCATTATTCATTTTTATGTTCACAGATTATTTTCACAAATGTTGGTAATCCGCATGCTCTAGGACAAAAGCCGCTGACCTTTCCTCGTCAGGTTCATAACTATTACTTCATCTTAATTCTTAATTCAGTGTTTACTTCTTTCTCTTTTGATTTCCACTTCTGGTCAAATTGAACTGTTTTGAAATTCTTGCCAGTATAGTTTGTGTTGAACCAAAGAATTGCTCTGTTGCAGGTAGTTGCTCTGTGTCAAGCTCCATTTCTACTAGATGATCCAAATGTTGGACTGCTTTTTCCTGCTGATGCAATTGCAAGAGCAAAGCATTATCTTACATTGAATACTGGTGGTCTTGGTATTCTCTTTCACCTGCCTTTCGTGTTTTGTTCTTATAAGAAAATGAATTAACTATCTAAGATAACACTGTACTAAAATTTCAAGTTATTTAAACTTACAGCTTTGCCGTCCCCAGTGTCCCCGCCCCACATCACTGTGTGTGTCTTTAGGAAGTAATCTAATTAATTAAGCAAAGCCTTGCTCAAAAAGTTTTGGCCTGTACCATTATCTCCTTGTCAGCCACATTTTCAGTTGAGCTATCAAAATATTCTTTCTTTCCTAGTATTATTCTCCTGTTAGCATTTCTCCATCCCCTCATTTCCCCTTCCTATACTGATTTGCATCGTGTTGCTGGTTTAGATGTGCTTCCGTAGTAAACTGCAACATGATCATATAATCCCTTCATTATATACGCAGGTGCTTACAGTGACTCCCGAGGAATTCCAGGAATAAGGAAAGAAGTGGCAGAGTTCATTGAAAAGCGTGATGGTTATCCAAGGTACTAAATGCTCCACCTGAATCTTTGAACCAGTCTGATTTTTGTTTTGACATGAGTTTTTTTTTTTTTTTTTTTTTTTTCTTTTACGAAGTTGTTGACTGGAGGGTTTCATTGTTTGTACTCCATTGACAGTGACCCGGAACTCATATTTCTCACGGATGGTGCAAGCAAAGGTGTGATGCAGATCTTGAATATTATCATCCGTGGTGAAGGGGATGGGGTAATAAATCATTTGATATAATTCTCTATATATAGTGTCCTCTTTTATCAAACACGGTTTCTTCTTCCCCTTCCTTTTTTCTTTTTCCTTAATTGTTTTTTCTTTTTGTCTTGTTTGTTACTTTAGGGGTTTTCTACTTTGCCAATTCTTTCACAAGATAAATTCTTCCATTAATATTTGTGTGTTGGCAGGTTTTGGTTCCGGTCCCCCAATACCCACTTTACTCGGCTGCAATCTCACTGTTTGGCGGTTCTCTTGTTCCATATTTCCTAGAGGAGACAGCAAATTGGGGCCTTGATATTAATAACCTTCGCCATTCAGTTGCTGAGGCTCGCTCTAAAGGGATAACTGTTAGTATCCATTTGCTTAGCCTTTTTTGTGAGAGAATTTCATGAATCCAATTGAAACTAAGGTGAAACTTGAGCAGTTAATAAAAATGGATGGACCATGAGGCCTGAATATGAGTTGACATTTGAATGAGGCAAAAATAAATTGGTTGGTTAATTTCCAATTGCCCTTGTTTTACACTTTTACTCATCCAAACCTCACTTGTCTTGGCTGTTTATTTGGAGAATCTTCATTATACTATACATCCATCTACCTCGAGAAGAATTATCTATTATCTTCTTCCATTTGTATTTAATACTACAATATCTTGTTGTCTTCTGGTATTTTCTTTTCAATAATTAAACTGCTTTTCTTTTCTTTCCTGTAATATTTTGTACCGCCAACTAAATCTCTTATATATTGGAATATGATCAGGTAAGAGCAATGGTGATAATAAACCCTGGCAATCCCACCGGTCAGTGTCTTAGTGTAGCTAATTTGAGAGAAATATTGAAGTTCTGTTACCAAGAAAATTTAGCGTTGCTTGGAGATGAGGTTTATCAGCAGAACATATACCAGGATGAACGCCCTTTTATTAGTGCTAAAAAGGTAGATTATTTGTTGTGCTGTTAGATTTATCTCTCTCTGAGTCCTTGCATGGATTGTTAAATTATGTCCTATAAATCTGAAAGGTTTTGATGGACATGGGGCCACCCATAAGCAAGGAACTTCATCTTGTCTCTTTCCACACTGTGTCCAAAGGATATTGGGGTGAATGTGGACAGCGGGGTGGATACTTTGAGATGACCAACATTCCTCCAAAGGTTTGTCTCTCTATAACTTGTAGAGACAAGATTAGTTTTACATTTATTTCTATTTGAAGTGTTCAAAATCAAAATGCATTAGAATTGAAAAAGAAAAAAGTACTATATTGTGTCCTCTTTTAGTCTTTTTCCTCCTGGTCAGTCGCTAAGGTCCACCTAAACACAAATTCTTGCACCCGTGGTCTTACTTATTTGGCCACTCCCATTCCCTTCAATGGCAGCATTTCTATTAACTCTTCCCCCTTATTGGATCTATCGCTCCACAGTGGCAAAGATCCCCTCTTGTTCTTTCCAAATCCTATATATATACATCATTAACAGGAAGCTTGAAAAACGATGTTAAGATGTGGTCTGATATTGTAAGTTGGAAAAGACCAATTCATGACATTTACAAACATAAAAACTGCTTCTTCATCATGTTGATTTAATGGACTTATGTGTGATGAAATTCAAGCATATTTATGTTTCTTTGTTTTTTAAATGGTATTTAAGCTACCGATCCTCATTTCCTTTTTTATTTCATGACTTAATGTTGCAGACAGTTGATGAGATCTATAAAGTTGCATCCATATCACTCAGCCCAAATGTCCCTGCACAAATATTTGTGAGTTAAAGCTGAATTTTTTCTGTTGTAGTATTCTGCATCGAACTGGGCTCATCCAGTTCTCTATACAAAAACTACTATCTTAATGAGAAAATTACTTTTCTTCTGTTTACAGATGGGGATGATGGTGAACCCGCCCAAGCCTGGAGATATTTCATATGATCACTTTGTTAGGGAAAGGTATGGCCACTAAGACTGAAGTTTGTGCTTTTTCTCCTGTAAGCCACATGGAAGTGCAACTTGACATCTTTCTGCCTTTTGTGGTCAGTCATGGTCACGATGATAATAATATTGAGTGATCTAACTATTGCCATTAATTTGATGGAGCATTATTACTAATCATTAATAAATCATTTATCTCAAACAAATCATCATCAGATAGAGAAAAAAATTGAAGATTTGATTCTGGATCTTTCTCTTTTCTTTCTCGTAAGTGGATAAAAATGAATTGTAAGATATTTTATATTTTGGGATGTTGATGTTCTTTGTGATATCAAGAGATGACCTCTCGCCTGTTCGAGTGGTGAATAATAGTATCTTATGAACCATGAAACCTGCAGCAAAGGAATTATCGAATCACTAAGGAGAAGAGCAAGGATAATGACTGATGGATTTAATAGCTGCAGAAATGTGGTTTGTAATTTCACAGAAGGTAAACTGTTGGTTTTTATATATATTCTGCATTTTAATGGTTGGTTATTATGTGAGTATTGAGAAAATTGGCTTTAGGTGCAATGTATTCATTCCCTCAAATACGCTTGCCACCAAGGGCAATAGAGGCTGCCAAAAGGGCTGGAAAAGTTCCTGATGTTCTCTACTGTCTCAAGCTTTTGGAAGCAACCGGCATCTCAACGGTCCCTGGCTCAGGCTTTGGACAGAAAGAAGGGTACGTAACTACTTCTAATTTTTCTCTGTGGGGCTTAGTTTTTCTTTAGCTAGATTCCAAAGGCATCTTTCTTTTCTTTTTTCACAGGATAATTATTTAAGGTTTAGCATGTATTTCTGTATTTTTACAGCTTCTTAAATACAATTGCATCTAACTGAATACATTTCCATTATAGGGTCTTCCACCTGAGGACAACCATTTTACCTGCTGAGGAGGACATGCCTGGAATCATGGCCAGTTTCAAGAAATTCAATGACGAGTTTATGGAGCAATATGAAGACTACAGAGGTTACTCGAGGATGTAAAGGATGCTTCTTTATTTCTAAGTTGTATCATAGTTTATCTTTTGTTTTGGCTTTCACAAGCCCTTTAATGTATACTTCTCAAACATAATCCTTTTCCTCCCTTCCTGGTATATAAACTTCACTCTGTTGAAGATAAATTCTTGCACTTCCCAGCATCCTTTATAATCTCTCGTGTGTCCACCTTCCTATGAATCTCATGACCATCGGGCCTCTGTAACTTGCCATAGAAGTCATTGCAACTCTAACTTAAAACTAAATTTGTGACATATGCTATATCAGAAGTTAAATTCATCTAATATTGCCTTGAAATTCCCATTTGGGTTCCTTCCTGTGCCCGTTTATGCTGTACATGTGTCTTCTTTTACCTGGTTCACGTGAATGGTTTGTTGATCAAATTGTATCTCCTTTAATCATTATTTTATTTTTTAAAAAAAGGAAATAAAACAAAACAACGGGTGCCCAAAAGACTTTTTTTTTTTTTTTTTATATCAATATTTATTCATAGATAATATTTGAATCAATTAATATTTTGTTTTGATATTTTATAAGTATATAATTATGTATACAAAAAATTGCAAAAATGGATAATATTTTAGATTTGCTTTATTTCAAATGATGATGTCAGCAGAAAATACCAATAAAGGCCAAAAAATGAGCAACCATGAAATTCCATTCTCGAAAATGCTAAATACTTTTCTGGTGTTCTCCTAATATTCTTTTAGGTGGATATTAATTTTTTTGAGAAATTTTCCTTGTGTCCTTCTCGTCCTAAGTGTAAATTATTTTATAAAAATCAAGTGAGAGAAATAAGAACAACTTTATTTTTTGGTTTTCATAAAATAATTCTACATAGGACGAGGAGGACGCAAAGAAGAATATTATGAGAGCACCTAACATTTTTTTATTATTATTATTATTTTTGGTTAAAAAATAATATCAACTAGGAGGACACCATGAATGCAACTAGCATTCACCATTCCATAAGTATGGGAATCATATAAAGGTATGGCATTTTTGGAGGGGCATGGAGCAGCATGGTACACGTGGTCCCATAGTTTCGTTAATGCTGTATAATGGGGTAAGATAATTTAATTATTTATCTTTTTTTTATTAAATACATGATTATATCTCATTACATAAATTGATTCCATAAGGATATTTTGATAGTTCAATTCAAACCTCTAAAAGTTTGTAATTTTATATATTAAACTTTTCTCTTAAATGTTTTTTCTTCTTCTAGAGATTGTAGGGTTTTGGGGATTTGATGATCTTTAATTCTATGTGAAAAATTATGCAGTAGGAGTATACAGACCTAAAAACACATGGCCCCTACAAATAGTAAATGTGACAATATAAATGTTACTTGCAGTGAGATCTAACTTTAGGCACTGCTTTCATGAGTTATTTTTGTGTGAGTGACATTATCTAATATGCCAAATCAAGTCCTCCCAATCATTTAGAATACTTTTCATTCTATTTGAATGCTTTGGCATCTAAGGAATATAGAATATGAGAAAGTGGCTTTTTAAACGTGGAACTCCTTTGAAATTGTGAGCATCAAGGTGAGAGAAAAACTTTTGGTTGAAGTAGTAGACGGATGGTGGCGGTGTCCCGTCGTGACAGTAATAACGACAGTGGAGCCAGAGATAGAACTAGAACGTTTTGTTTGGGGTAAAATTAAAAAAAAAAAATCCTAATGTATATAAAATAATCAAGCTCAGTTTCAGAAATCAATTATCAATACAACAACATATTGTAGAAAATATTTTTCTCAAATTTCCCATTATCCTCAGGAAAAGAAAAAGAAGAAGACAAAGAAATCAAAAGAAAAGAAAGAGAGACGAAGGGGGGGGGGACTGTTGGTGATCCCCAAACCCAAGAATTTGGCGTGCCAGTCCACGTCAAGCCCCCCAAAATTCACTTCTGCCCGTGGTCAGCTATTTTCGCGGGCACCCTCTCTCGCTCTATCGCTGTCCATTAGTGCTGTTTATTAATGGGCAATGCTTATGTCACGGGGTTCCTCGGGTTCTCTTTCTCTCTCTTCATCTGATTGGTATTAAACGGAACATTGAATTCAACCTTTCTTCTTACCCTACTTTGCTACTATTTCTTCCTCTTTTCTTCGTCTCTGTGACTGTGTCCCCTCCGACTCCAAAGCTTTCGTCAAAACCCTTTTCATCTCCCTCAACCTCAACTCTTTCTTCACCGCTTTGCGCTTTCCTTGGGGTTTCATTTTATTCCCTGCGCATAACATAACCCATCTTTATTCCCTCCTTTCTTCTTTTTCTTTATATATTCCCTCTAAAGATTTTGCCTGTTCAGTTTTGATCAACCGCACAGCTAAGCTAGCATGGGGTTCTCCGAGAAGGCACTGCAGGTTGATGGAGGCTTAGAAACCGAAGGGAAAAAATGGGTTATTGCCGGAATCCCGTTACGGGCTCCGTTGAAGCCCATATATACCAACCCGGCGGAGAAGGAATGGGACGGCACCGGCGAAGCCCAGGAAGAGTGTTCGACGACGCCGACTGGGGAGGAGTCGAGGATTCCAACGAGGTTGACGTGCCCCCCGCCGGCTCCCAGGAAGCGGAAACCTTCTTTCAAGTGTAACTATGGCGGTGTCAGGGAGTTCTTTACTCCTCCGGACTTGGAAACTGTGTTTATGCAGAGGGCTATCTAACTCGTTGATTACTGAATTTGGAGGGCTAGCTTTGATAATTTGTTAGAACTAATATCATGTGATTCTAGTTTGTACCTTTAATTTCTTCCTCTCCCTCCCTCTCTCTCTCTCTCTCTCTTTGTTTTCTCTCATGATCACCTTGTTAGGCTTATTGTAGCAGGGTAGGATTTGATGTACAGGGTCTTCTATATATATAAAAGAGAAGAAAAAAAAAATTGGCAACGTTTTAGCTTGGCTTATGAGTTGCTTGAAGAAATTTATTTCTTGAATTCTACTGCCCGTGTGTCAGTGTGTGTTAAAAATGGACATAGAATGTGTCAGTTTGAAGGTGAAGAGAGGGTGATGATCTGAGTAAAACAAATTTCATTTTGTTGGTTTTCATCTTCTCTCTTCTCTCTCCTTGAAATACGAATGCCGATGCAAGTCAAAATCAAGGCAAGCAGCCAAAAGATGTCAAACGCAAAAGGAAAGGTAAATCCTTTTCAAATATTGGGTAAGAAGGGGCTGCACGGATGCTATGTAGCTCTGATTGACCAAAAGACAAATTCCTGACTTTAACCCTTTAGCCATAGCAGCTGTACCTTTATCCTCTGCCATCATCTCCTCTTTAGACTTCAGAGATTGGTCTTTTGATCAGTGCCCCACCCACCTCGGACTCTTATGATAATGGGAAGGTTCTCTGTAATCCTTTCTTCTGTGATTCCTAATGCCAAAACCACAAACCGCATGTGCCAGGGAAGATTAGAATCCTATGTCATTTGAATGGTCCTTATTTGCCCACCAAAAACAACAAAAGAAAATGAAAAGAACGGCCCTTATTTGTGACAATTCATGTTAGCTACTTAATGTTAGCTGAAGTTATTTATTTATTGAAAGTGTAATTTTTATAATAGAATACGGAATGTCTATGAGAAAGGTGGAGAACCCATTAGTTTAGAAGTGGAAAACCAATAATTATGATGATCAATGCTAAGGGAAGTTCACCTAATCTCGCGGGTTTAAAGGTAGATTAAAAAAAGTACATCGGGATCGGAGCCATGACATGAGGCAATAGTGTTTCAACACGTCCTACAAAGAATTGGCATGTAGTGGGTCGTCATTTTGGATAAAATTAAAAAAATATTTAGTTGCATCCCATTATTGGAGACCCACATGGAGGAGATCAAAAGTCGTTTGATTTCATACACATACACTCGAGTCTATCTGTATGCATTGTTTCAGGTTTTGTATTCCTTTTATCATTAACGGAGACAATGGAACAAAATTAATTTTTTAATTGATGATTATCCAAGAAAATGCCAATGCCCAATGGGGGTCAGTCAAAATTGGATTGGATTGGATGGTTGTTCTAGAACCACGTTACATTATGCTTTATTACCCTTGAAAACATACACTAGAGAAGCTGATTTTGATCCGGGCAACCAAAAAAAAAAAAAAAAAAAAATTAAGCAAAAGGAGTTGTTGGGCATTTATCCACTTAAGAATTGCGTTGAGAATATATATATATATATATATATAAATATAGTACATATTATTTTTGTAATTAAAAAAGAACTTTAAAAAGAAAAAAAGAAAAAGAAGGCAGCAGAAGTAGTTAAAAGCTTCATGCATGTGAGATCCAACAAGGCATAATGGCATATCTAGAATTGATTTGGGATCTAGTTGAATTTGTCGATTTTTTTAATAAGCATTAAGCATCACCGATCTATTCCGGTTTGTCCCTAAAAAATTGAAAAAATAAAATCTAAGAAAATCTTCAGTGGGGGCAATAGCGAGCAAGCATTAATATGTTTTTTTACCTGAAATGTGACAACATATCGCTCTGGTGAAATAACTCTGAATGCGTGTCAGGGCTTTGATTGGTTCGCATGTGGGCCAGGGCCATCCACACCAACCAGATTTTGGAGTGAGACTTGTCATCCTACTATTGGAGCTCCCACACGATCTGGGTGCGGAAGTAGAAGGGATAAAAAAAAAAAAAAAAAAAAATTAAAAAAGATAGTATTTTGAGGAGTTAAAAATTAAATTATATAGAAATTTTATAATTTTATAATTTTTTTTTTAGACCACCTTGGGCTTTGGGGTGTCTAAGTATAAGATGTTGGGCCTTTTAAGATTTAAAGACAAGCAACCAACGAGACAGTTCCTACTCCTAGTGGGCCAAGGAACCTTGATGTGAGGCGTGGTAAAGCAGGTGAAGCAAGTTTGATTGCCCAACTGTTGCTATATGGAAAATTTCACTTACCACTTAAAAAGACTACATTAAAAATTGCGTAGCAATTAAGGAAGTTATTATAATTTTCTTTTTAGTAATTTTATATATTATATTTTTATCCAATAATTTTTTAATAATTTGTTTTTTTTTTTTTATATGTCCGTACAAGAGTGGGGAAAGAAATTCAAACTAGTGACATTTACTTTATTAAATATGGTTCTAACCGATTAAGTTATCTCTTGAAGACAATTTTTCAATAATATTAACATGACACTTTAAATCAACTATTATATATATTTTTATTTAACAATAATTAATTAAATGGTTAGTTGAAAGTGCCATGTCAACCTTGTTAGATGAATGTTGAATGTAATTATAATATGGAGAATGTTAGGTGCTTTCCTAATGTTTTTCTTGTGTTCTGATAATAATATTCAACATTTCTCCTTATAATATCCAACATTTCTCTAATTCAAGATTGGTTGGAAGTGTTTACGTCAACCTTATTAAATGAATGTTAGATAAAAGAATGGGAAAAGTCTACAAACCCCCCTCAAACTACCACCAAATTGACAATGTTCTCTTTAAACTTTCAATTATGACAATTTCCCTCCCAAACTACCAAAACACTGTCTATTTTCCCATAGATTATCTATTGGGTGTATAGTTTGAGGGAAAAATATGAACTTTACCCTAAAAGAATAGTATCTCCTAATTGCTTACTTATAAGAAATATGATCCTACCTTAATAAGAAGAAAATAACTAATAGTAATTGAAAGAGACTTTTGATGGAATTTACGGTATTTACTTACCAATCCGAGCTCTTTGAACACGGATCCTTCAGGTAGTTGCCCAATTAAAACTCTATTTTTTTTTTTTAATTTTTTTATATAGATAGCAACAACAAAATACAAACTAAGGGCTGGGCAACCCAAACAAAAAGCTCATAAAACCATCAAACTAAAACAAGTAAACAGAAAATAAAGAGACAATGCATCAAATGAATGACGCGGGCCTATGATTTCATGGTGTGAAGATCAAGAAAAGTGGCTGCCAATGAAGGCGGTAAGACATGGTGTGTCAACATTGGCACAACCAAATGATTCAAGGAGGATAGTAAAACCATGAAGGTTCCAAAATCCTCCCCAAACCATATAGATCAGATATAAATAGACGGCAGAAGGAACTTTTAAGAATACAGAAAAAAAAGATCAGAAATGCAAAATACAAAACCCAGTACAAACTAGACAAAGAAAAGAAAAGGCAACAAAAAGCCACAATCTTGAAACAGCAATACCAACGATGAAGAAGGCAGAGGAAAACATGGAAAAGGCGGAGGAAAGCTGCTGGTCGGAAACCACTGACCGGCGCGTGGACCACACGCGTCGGAGAAGGCTGTCGGAGAACAACACTAACCCTCAGAAACAGCCGGCAACACTGTTGAGGGTCGGAAGGATGCAGCACGCGCCGTAGGAGCCATTCCATGCTCCGACGCGTGAAGGTCACGCGCCATCTTGTGGTGGTCGGACGGACATGCTGATGAAGGCGATGAGAAGTAGAGCGACCCAGGAGCACAGTGGAGTGGCGCGTCTATGGATTAGGCTTCCTGAAAATGATAGATCTAACTTTGAAAAAATCAAAACTAAGATCTTCAGAAATTATTAGAGTCCAATGCCGATGACGATGGAGGGAGGCTGAAGCCGTGTTGATGATGCAGCTTGATCGAAGAGAAAGCTAGTAGGACCTCAAAAGAGGCAAATAGAACCTCAAAAAAGGCAGATAAGACCACTAAAGAGGCGGAAAGGACCTCCGTAAAGGAAGTAATGATAACAGATAAAAGAGAGGAGTGAGAAGGGGGAGGAGGGAACGAACCAAAGACTGCCGATGAAAAGGAAAAGCTTTCGTCAGGAGAGAGAAGAGAGCTTTCGGTCCCTTAGACTAGTTAAGTTGTTTGCAATTAAAACTCTATTTGATGCCAGGGTAGAACGAATTGCAGCCGCTCCCAATCAATGAGTGTATAACGTCAGAACGACATCGTTATGTTTTCAAGTGACATGCTGAAGTGGCCGAATCTGATAGCTCCAACAAAAACCAACGGCTGATGTTGAGGGAACACCAGAGGATTCGTTTCCAGGTGATCAATATCCACCGAAACGCTCTCTCTCTCTCTCTCTCTCTCTCTCGATATTTTTTCAGTTCCTCCATGGTCTGAGACCGTGGAAGATGAAGCAGAGAACTTGGCCTGGCCGATCGGACGGCTCTCGTTTCTCATCCCTTCCGTTATCGAATGCCAGCAGTTCAAAACAGTACCTTAAACCCCCCACCGGAAAAGCATCGCCTCCGATCCGCCAGATCCGGTTCCACTCTGACGGCCATGATTTATCGTCTCTCCCGTACGACGTGGTGGCGAAGATCGCAGGTTCGTTCAGTCTCCGTAACCTACGTGCTGCGTCGCTGGTGTGCAAGTCGTGGTGCGAGGCGTTCCGGCCGCTAAGGGAGGCCATGCTGTTCCTGCGGTGGGGCAAGCGGTTCAAGCACGGCCACGGTGGGGTGCGCCCTAACTTGGACAAGGCTCTAGACTCGTTCCTCAAAGGCGCGGATCGTGGCTCCACCCTGGCCATGGTCGATGCCGGTCTCATCTACTGGGAATTGGGCCACAAGGACAAGGCTATCGGTTTGTATCACAGAGCTGCTTCGCTTGGCGATCCAGCTGGACAGTGCAATTTAGCTATTTCTTATTTGCAAGGTATTTCTTAAATCAACAAGCCTTAAATTGTTCGTCAAAGTTTGCAATCTCGTGCTTATGGCAAGTTTATCAATCTTGCAGGCGAACCTTCGAATCCGAAGGAGGCTGTGAAATGGTTGTATAAAGCTTCCCACGCTGGCCATGTCCGTGCTCAGTACCAACTCGCGCTTTGTATGCATCAAGGACGCGTCGTAGATTGCAATATACAAGAGGCCGTATGCAATTGTTTCCCTTGCTCCTTTCATTCTTGATTTGGGCGTGAATTTTTTACTTGTGGGGCATACTCTGAAAATGGTTTGAAACCCTGTATGGCAGTATGCGGTGATACGAAGTGTGATTGTTGCAGCATATTCGAGAGATTCTTTGTGATAATTTTGCTTTTTTCTGGAACAGGCTAAATGGTATCTAAAAGCAGCGGAAAGTGGGTATTTGCGAGCCATGTACAATGTCTCGCTATGCTACTCATTTGGGGAAGGGTTAGTGCACAGTCATCGTCAGGCGAG
The DNA here is from genome assembly GCA_006937295.1 of Carpinus fangiana. NCBI lineage: Eukaryota > Viridiplantae > Streptophyta > Magnoliopsida > Fagales > Betulaceae > Carpinus > Carpinus fangiana. The sequence continues at coordinate 25,134,824 of CM017323.1, forward strand.
AAAATGGATGAAGCGGGCGGCTGATCGCGGTCACAGTAAAGCTCAATTTGAGCATGGACTTGCTCTCTTTTCTGTATGTAACGTTTCTATACCATTCTTATACATACTTTTAAGGAAAATATAGCGCATGAAGTATATATACCCATGGTTTATATTCGTTTATGTAAATTGTGTAGGATGCTTTAAACTAAGACTTCTGACATTTAACCTTATGAGAATGAAATGCCAAAGAAGAACAAATGAAGAAAAGAATGGACATTATAGTAGACCTCATATGGTTAGGCATGAAGTATGAAGTTAGCTGTATAATCCAGAAGAAATAAATTTGGCTCAACACACACTCTCTCCTGCATGCACTAGTCTCCTACATTGCCCATTTTTGCCGTGTTTCTAATTCTTAGAATCTTACCACTTATATATGTAAGATTGGGAGAGTTTAATGTCAACATGCTCGAAGCTTCTAGGATATACAACATGAACATTCGGGTCATCCACTAGCATATATATTATGCATTTCAAGAGAGACACTTCCCCCCGGAGTTATAATTCCATCAGTATAATATCTTTTAAGGATTAAAGATTAGGAGGGTTCAATGTAAACAGGATCAAAGGTTAACTATAAAACCTACAAGATGTGTTTCTCAGCATTCACTGTCTTCTCATGCTGGTTCTGACTTGACGATTAGAAAAACTTTTGAGGCTATAATAGGGAAGGACAACAATTTGCCTTCTTCATGTGACTTTCTGTGTCAAGTATGGCCTTTAAAGATTTACAGTTGTAGTGAGGTTCCAATTTTTCCAAATGGCCCTTTGCCTACCATGGTAGTCTGGGGCAGGGGTTCAATTTTTCTTGTCGATTTAAACAAACAGCAAATTTATGTTAAATAAATAATTTGTTAAGGTCTTGGAGATTCTGATGGTTAACACTTGCGCAGGAAGGGGAGATGATGAAAGCTGTAGTGTACCTGGAACTTGCTACTCGAGCCGGTGAAAGAGCAGCAGCGCATGTGAAGAATGTAATTCTCCAACAATTGTCAGCAACTTCACGAGATCGAGTCATGCATCTTGCTGACAATTGGCGTGCTTTGCCTTCATCTTGCTAAGCTACATCATAAAGGTTTTGTGAACTTTTACATTTTCCTTTCCTCCCCTTTTGTCAGCCTTTTCATTAGTCTTCTTCTTTGTGATGTTGATTTCTTCATAACTGCGCTTGGCATATTTTAGTCCAAGCACTGATTCTAATCGAACATTAGGTCTTTCATTCAGAATTGGATGGTTTGAAATTCCTCAATTGGAAGGACAATAACTAACCCCTTATTTTGTTTGAGTTCTAAGTGGTGTCATTGGGGAATCTGTTAGATGTTCTGTATCTTCCAAACACTCTGCTGATCAATATGCAATGGTTTTTAGACAGCAATCTGACAGATTAAGGACCTGTTGATTGTAATTAGGAATGGCTTGCAGCAAAATAGGATTGAGCAAATGACCAGTGAATTACACTAAAGGTACGTTCATCCACTAAAAGTAAAGTTGAGCTACTTATCTACCAGGGTGTCAAATGTCCTGTAGCTGTAGACAATTCAACTTGGCGATTGATCGCCTGATTTCTCTCTTATGATCAGGTTATGATGATGGGGATTCAGCAGGTCATAAATGATTCCCTTAATGTGATTTCTATAGATTCTCGAGCCTACAGCCGATTGCAGGGTTATCAAGATTCAAGTATTGTACATAATTCAGAAACGAAATGAGTAATTACTTGCCATAGTCTCTATTACTTTATTTTTTTTTATTCTCTTTCGTCCATGACCAGTGGATTATAAATTAGCATTTTTATTTTCACATTGCCATATTGTCTCTGTGGCTGTGCCTGGTGGACAACTCTTCCATCACAGGGAAAATATATTCACTGTATAGCAACGTATACTCATTGCCTAGCTTAGGTGTTTGAATGATATCAGGAGATTTGGGCGTGGATGATACGAAGTAATTCACATTTCTTTCTTCAGACCATGCCAAGAAACCCCGTTTAATTAGTTAAACACTGCTTGTAATACTAATACTACGTGGTTGGCAATTTTCTTTTATGTAAATGCCACCCACTGCTTGTACGTAACGTTGAAGATTGGCGAGACTCTGGAACTCTCGTATCCTTTGGACCAGATTGATGCTTATCCTTTACCGGAAGGAAATTCACGAGGAGATAAAATTTGATATGGGAAAGAGTAATACTAAAGACACTTCTGCCTCCCTTTCAGACAAAATTTTGTACTTGGTTGGCGCAATCCTCAACTACCAGGCGAGGGAGGTTGCAACTACTTCGAGGGCTTTGGGGTAGTGCGACATAACAGAAGCTCGGTTGATGTTGCTGGCCACCCCCATGGAAGAGGCTGGATAATTTTTCATTTTTGGCTAATGTGACAATACCACATTAGGGAGTATAGGAGGTGAGAGTAAAATAAGAGTATCTCTAGCATTTTCCTATAGGAAAATTTCATAAACCAATGGATAACAAGATATGCAATATTTCTGAATATCATCCATGTCAAACTTTTAATCAATTTTGATGCCACCGTCAAGTTTACAGACTTCGAAGTTGATGGCATCAACGCACAAAATAAGCCCAGGAAGATGTCAAACAATGATTCTGGTGAGTAGGAAGACTCCCAGTCAATTAGAACTTGAAAAATGACATTTATAAACCTGATTGAACGCCAACAATCCTAAGTTGAGGAAAAAGCAAGAACCAGAAGGATTACATCTCACACCATGTCTGAAGCAACACAACCATACGACAATCAAGTTCACTACAAAATATTGTGAAAACCAAAAGTGCAGTCCGCAGGTGTCCAACAGCTGAATGAATTGAATTAGTTAATTTTAAAAAAAACAAAGCCATAGTGAGGAGATAAGGACAAGTTAGAACTGACCACCACCTGAAGGCATTGATAAGTGATAACTAAAAATTCTCAAAAGTATTCCAACAAAAAATTATGAGCCATGAAAACACAATAATTTCATTCTGTAAGACTAAGGCCTCTACTAGGAGTGGCTAGATCGGTAGAACCCTCCCCCCCATAGGCTGCAAAAATTTGAATTGAAAGTTGGCAGCTTGTGATGACAACTACAGGATCCATATGATTGCTTTTTCTCTAGAGTAGATGTTAGTAGAAACATTCGAAGAGTCAACTTTGCTATGGAAAAATTAAACAGAGTGGGTGGTTGGTCTTCGCTAAATGAAAAATGTAGCTATGATAAAATTTGGTGAAACAGATCGCCTCAATTACAGGATTTGTAATACTACTACCATCGCATCATACATCTTCCCTGGCAATTTGTACCAAGGATCCCGCACCAATTCACTGGGGTATAAGTCATGGTTAGAAGAAGTACCTGTATTTACTGGAACCAGTCCCTGACAGTCAGAAAGGAAAGACAACTGCGAGCATGGATGATATGGACAACAAATGAGATAAGTCTGCTCCAACGCAGCTCCAAAATGTGAAGATGCACCCTTTGGGGGATGGTTGCTTGAAAATTCAGAAAACCTATCAGTTTACCTGTGACAATAATAATTCCAATGCATCATAGTCCAGGGAGACAATTCAAGAAAGTAGTCAGCGAAAAAAAAACAGGTGAAAAAGTCGATACAATTCACAGCCTTCATCAGTGCACTATACAGATGAATCAAATGCATCTGTATAGTGCAGATTCTTTCAAGAAAAGACATTTTATATGGGGAGGTTAGAGAAGAAGCAAAAAAACTGAGGTAACACCAATGGATATCTATTCATACTAAACCATCCAATCTACTTTTAAACTGTGCATAAACTACTTTTCAACTAGACAATCTAATTTGATGACCTATTGTATTTTCTTATTGAGCTACTTGTTTGTTTCTATGACATTTGTTTTCTTTTCTTTCATCTGAGCAAAAAGTATCAACCTGTTCCATGTACAGAACGGTGTAGTAATGCCCCCACAAAAACATTGGGTCCACTACTCACCAAGTTGGTATTCAGGGAACAAAAGTGTTCGTTTGAGAAGGAGCTCCGGCACAATACAGATTGAGGTGGTAAATGGCTTTGGACACCAATTCTCTCAATTCAGGATCCTGGCCAACCACATTACGGTCTACCCCCTCGAGCGTAGTCAACACCCTAGCTTGTTCCAAAGCTTCACTGTTGCTCGTATGTAATGCAAGGTAGCAAAGGAGAATCAAACCATGCACCAGTGTTCGTTCATTGCCCCTTAGCATTCTCATCAAATTCGGCACACCATTGAACTCAATTATTGTCTTTGAATGCTCCATACGAAGAAAATTGTTAGGAGAAGCAAACTTGCCCAGAGCAATGGCAGCTTCTGCAGCTACATCCAGGTTCGTATGACCAAGCTGAATCACTAGGGGACCGATGACCCGGGTCTCTCTGGCAGGAAATGTCCTAGCCAAAGAACCAATCGATTTTACAGCCGGGATTTGCAACACCGGGCTGTCCAACTCTCCCATCACCCTCAAGAGCTGATCCACGACGGCCTTGGCAGCTGGTGAATTAGTCCTGAATGCTGCACGTCTAAGGTCAGTATTGGACTCGGCCGCAGCCGTTATCTCCATAATGGTCATCAAGCAATTGTATCGCAACTCTCCTTCTTCTTTCTCCACCAACTTCGCCAAACAAAGCAGGCCTTTCGTCTCTGTTATCCGCCTACTATTCGCCACACTCCCTCTCGCAAGCTTCCACAAAGCCTCAGCACAATTAATTTTCAAACCAAGCTTCACTTCCGGCTTCTCGTTCTCCCTCTCTCTCCTATGCTTACTCCCCTCGGCATTGTAATAATAACTGTAATAGTAATGCGAGTTCGAACTCGAACTTGAATTCGAATACTGTCTACTACTGGGTCTAGCTAATGATTTCTTCTCCATCTCCTTGTTAATTTGAACAATGGAATGAATGCTTTGCTTACCCAGTTGTTGATCTCTGTGGTCGTCCGCAAAGGTCTCGAACGACAAGATCGTCACGAGTGGCCTTATCACGTTCTCCCTGGCGAAATCCTCTTGGGCGAGAGGGTCGTGCTCGGCCATCCTAGCCACCAGGCTCGCCAACTGAGATTGAACCCTCATCGGCGAGTCGCCGAGGGCCTTCACTATAATCTGAACCCCGAGCTCGTTCACGATACTCCTCACTCGGTCCTGCTCGTCCGCCAGGCTGTGAAGCGCGCTCGCAGCCGCGACCTGCGCGTCCGGAGACGCGCCCTCCTTCAGGAGCTTCAGCAACGGAGGGACTCCACCTTCCTCCACGACTATCTTCTTGTTCCTGTCGGTATCTTTGACGAGCGAGGCGAGTTCGTTCGCGGCTTCGACTCGTTCAGTGAGCTGCGCCATTTGGAGTGTAGCTATGTAGGACCAAACCCAGGCGAGTATTGGATCGTTGCTCGCGATTGGTGGGAGAGAGAGGACGATTCCGGTGGCATTTTCGGAGTCGAAGATGCTGAGGAGCCACCTCATGTCGCCTATGGACGACTCCAGAAGGCCGAAGACTTTGCGGAAATCGGCAGCGCTCACGATCGTGACGACGCGGCGGAGGACGCTCTGGCGCTTGCACTTGCGGACTAGTGTTAGGGCACGGTCCAGGTTCTTGGAGACCTCAGCGATCACTCGCCGAATCGGGCGCTCGTAGAGGGACGGAGTTGTGGTAAGGAAACGGACCAGGGTCCGGAGCATCTGCGTGAGCCGCTCCGCATACTTGCCCACCTCGATGCACTCCAGCTTGAACGACTTGGCGTCGTCCGCCGCCGAGCGAACCTGCTCGGCGAGTCCAATCGGGTACGAGAGCTCGACCGCAATTCGCTTCTCCTCCGAGGCCATTCGACTCAGCCGCTGACCTCCTTATCAATTGGCGAAGACTTAGAGTGCTTTTTGTTCGACTTCTCTTGTGGACGGCCGCGGTGAGTCTATACGGCGAGTCAGAGGGCTTTCGTCTGAGTTATAGAGGTCTGGGTCTGTGTTTGGGTTTGGGTTTGGGTTTTGTTGGTGGGACCGTTTCGTTTCGTCTCCGTTCCGTTTCGCTCCGTTTCCTTCTTTCTTCGCATGTTTGCTTTTTCTGGGAAATCGCGCAGTGAGAGCGCGTGGGGTTGGGAAGACCAATCGAATTAGTACGGAGAAGATTGCTGAATTACGCGGGGGAATTGCCGTTTATCTACGATTTTTAGTAAATTAGTAGTTTGTAATTACTAATTAGTAGGAAGAAAGGAGGAGTGAAAGTGTTGCGGATGAGGATCTCCTTTCTCAATTTTTGAATCTTGGTCGTAGATCTTAATTTAAAGGACTCAAAATAAAAAGTTTTTTAATTTTCATTTTTAAAGTCGAAATATAATCTAATTTTTTAAATTATTAAAAATTAAAAACTTTTTTATTTTGAGTCCTTAAGATCAGAATGAACAATCAAAATTTAAAATTTAAAAAACTCAAATTTTAAGAGAATTTTATAGGATGATGATTCAAGTTGCGCACTTGCAAGAAAAGAAAAGAGCATGGATGGAGGACTTAATACAATTTTCTTTTTGTTAGGTGCAAGATAAACTGTGGATTTACCATATATAAAATAATGATAATAGAAATTTTGTTTCGCTTTTTAAATTGTTATATTTGACAGGAAAAAATTGAATCAACCACGGAAATATGTATGAAGATAGTTGACTTTTTTTATTTTTTTAAAAAAGTAATAAATAAAAAAGGAATAATTGACTTGTAAAGGAGCCTAGGACTAGGAGTCTAGGAGAGTGAGCAAATTTGAAGATTACTTCCTCAATTAATAATCAGAAAATCTTATATTTATTTTTTGTTACATTCGAATTCCATGCTTTGACCACAGTACGGTAATGAGGAGGAATGAGTGCTGATAACGTCACCCATATGGGGATGGGATGTGTGTCATGACTTTTTGACCGGGAGTGATGATATTCATAAGACAGCGTGGATAAACTGTATTCAGGTTAGTATTATTTTATGAGAGCTGCTGCTGTTCGGTTGTGACAAAAATCAGGGGGTTTTTGTCACCAATAAAAAATTGACACCTAACTTAATCTCACCAAACTTAAGTTTATAAGATAAAAACAAAAACACAGTATTATTTTCAAACCCACCTTTCTTCTTTTATTTCTCCCAAACCCAGCATCGTTCGTTCTTCTTCTTCCCCTTCTTCTTCCCCTGGTTTTTTTCTTTTCTTTTTTTCTTCTTCTCCCTCATCCCTCACGCACGCTTCTTTCTTCCCCTGGTTTTTTTTACTCTTTTTTTTCTTCTTCTTCTTCTCCCTCACTCCTCACGCACGCTTCTTCCCCTGGTTTTTTTCTTCTTCTCCTCCCTCACCTCTCCGGCGACGGCACTCACCGGCGACGGCTGACCCAACCGTGACCCACCATTTCCGGCCAAACCATCTCCGGCGAATTCTTCATTTCCGGCCAAACCCAACCGGAAAACACCAAAAAACTCGAAATCCAACCTCAAAAATCGATTCTAATGCCTCAAAAATCGATTCTAATGCCATAAAACTCGTTTCTAATGCCTCAAAACTAAAACCTATAGGGAAAAGTTAACCCTTTTTGGATTTAATCATCCTAAAACCCAAGAAAAAACCATACCCACCGGAAAAAAAAACCAAAGAAAAACTAAAGAAAAGCGCCGGCGAGACGCCACCGACGGTCTCAGTGAGCCAGATCAAGGCCGGTCGGCTCTACACAGTGGGTCTCAGCTTTCTTCCTTCTTCCTTCTCCTCCTTTCTCTTCTTTCTCTTTTCTTTCTTTGCTGCATCGTGAGACTCTTTTCTCTCTTCTGCGTTGTGGTCTCATGCGGTAGGGTGTAGAATTTGTTTTTGCATTTGTTTTCTTTATGTGAGGTGGCAGCATGTGATTGGTGAGCGTAAATGTGCCCCTTTACGTACAGTCCGAACGGAAGATATTCCCTTATTTTAATTATTAAAAAAATGTAAACAGTGATAATAAAATAAAATATTATCAGCGTAAATATTGATCATCTTCACTAGTTGTATGAATACCATTACTCTTTTACTAGACAAGTGAACCGCTTCTAATTCTTGGAGCCATGTCCGTTGATGAGAATTATTCCCAAAGTAGGATTATTTTATTTAAGAAAGGAAGAAGATGACTCACAATTGAGATTTATTTTGTTAATTACTCTGACCACAACAACCCCACCAAGAAATAATAAAAATAAAAATTGGTCGGATATGAACAATTTTAAAAGCTAATATATATTATTCAAAGGATAACCATTTCTTTCCTTTTTTTCTTTTTTTTTTAAGTAAAATAAGTTTTAATTAGATTGCATATCCAAACCTAGTTGGATGGAGATCAAGTACAATGAAACTGCTCATTGCCTCATGTGAACCGCAGGCAAGTGGTCCAAGCTCCTAATCAAAATTTCCCTTCCATTTCATTTCATGGTTCAAATTAAATTTAACAGATCTAATATTGTATATATTGCGACATTATTTAACATGTCACAACATACACTATTAAATGTGACAAAACAAAATCATGGCCATAAAATAAATTCTAAGATCCTAATCCTTTCAAACACGGAGGACATTTCAGCACCATAAAATATGATACAGAGGTGATAGTCCAGCATTTATTAAACTTTTGAAGATCAGCCATGCCATTAGCAAAGCACATGCCTCAGGCATGGCAAGTTAAGGCCCTGCGGCTCAATTATTTGACAAACACAACCAAATCCGCATAGTTAAACAGCAATTGAGTCTTTCTTTTTAAAATATTAAAGGGTTAGCACAAAATCGTGCTAAATATTCCTTTCAAAGCTTAGCTAGAAGTCCATTCTGGATAGGCTTAACTGCAATCCCATTTTCCTTAATTTCCACATCGCATGTACTCGGAGGGACATCCACTGCTGGCGAGCAATTGAAGAACCCATGTGGCTGCATTACAAACAGCAAAAAAAGGAACCAGATTATGTCTATCAATTCTGATGCACAAAGAAAGAAGCAAGAAATCTCAAAACGCGTATGAGCGGAATACCATGAGCGTAAAACCAATGCGATCCACCGGCATAACAGGCCAGTCTTCCAGCCGAGGAATGTGTGTGATTCCAAATACATACCTGCATTTACTTGACAATATCACATTTATATGATGCACACAGAAATAGATACCTAGATTACATTCACGTAGCGCATAAATAGACGTTTCTGCAATGATTCCCGTGTTATAAATATATCTCGTTAATAAAATAGAAGAGAACTAACCAGAGAACTATGTCGGCTTCTTCCAGTGATCGATTTTGCTTAACCCAAGTAGCCAATCCTTCCCCAACACGTGGATTTTGATTAGGAAACTCTCCCCCAGGATACATTTCATCACGTGCATACGGTGTGACCCAAAGATTATGCTTCAAGAAAGGGGCTCTCCTCAGAAATTTTGCCTCAGAACCAGCTAATGGTAAACAATTTGAACCAGGTACAATTTTGAATCCTGTTAGCTGTCCAGTTCGGTTGACATTTCTTGTGTTTCTAACCTAAATTAGAAAATAAAATGCATCATTGAAGTAATTTACTACCGACTAAAACTGAATAAATGATCAATTGTAGGCAACTCTTCAACAAAGGAAATGGAATTGAAAAGCAAAACACCAAAGAAGAATCGACAAATGTGAACAATAATGCTTTTTAGAATAAATCAATAATCATAAGATATGAGAAAGGAATCGTAAAAAGAACATAAAATCCTACAAATAAGACTGGAACAGTAAATGACTGGTAAAAGATTTCAACAAGAGCAGACGAGGATTAGATACAGACTACACTGAGTTCCCTACCTATCATGAATCAAAGTGACAATTAAAAAAACAATTTTGACAACGAACATCAGTTGTCATCGAAAATGTAATAGCAAAAACGAAATGAGAGATTTTGGACAAGTTATAACATTAAACTTCAGCAAGGGTAAGGAATCTTACAATCCAATGGCGAGCAGATAAAGGATTACAATCACGTATTGCTTGTAATTCAGATCTCAGCAGTTCCTCTTCAGCATAGAAAGCATTGTTATGGACATTATTTTTTCCTGGTTCTTCGACTTTAACATTCACCTCAACAACCTAAAAGAGAAAGATAGTTCAGATCTATTAATCATCATGGGGACAAATCTGACAATGATTTTTTTTTAGATGACCTTATGAGGCAACAAGAAGAAAAAAAATGCACCCATTCGGAGGTATTATAAGGCGATTAAAACAAAACATGGTTAAGTAGGAAATTATCACCAATATGAAAAATTCTGTGAGCTCTTCCATCTTTAGGCAACATAGGAAAAGCCATTTCAGTAGATCTATGGCTCTACTAGAAAGATTGTTTTACATAGACTGCAACACCCAAAATCTCACATATAAGCGAGCTAATGACACCGGACCACAACGATTACATTGAATTTACCCAATAATATCACAATTCCTTTCCCCAATGGCTTTGAGGAAGGGAGTATGATTCACCTGTCCCCTTGTCCATTTAAATAGCTAAATCAACCTAGTTCACATATGTCCTGGAAAGAGACTCTTTAGTTGTGATCCATGCCGTTCAGCACAGGGACCTGACCTTTACTAGATCTTCCTCTTGATAGTGGGAAGGATCCGCCACTGTAAAAAGTATTGCTTTGTAATCTTGTTTGTACTTTTGTCTCATATACATATATATAAACCATAGTACATGTCCAACGTAGGATTCAGCACACACTCATGCTATGCTCTTATACCAACTTAGGATTCAGTACACATTCGTGCAATGCTCTTATACCACACACAATACACACACGCTATACTATACCATCCACCAAAATGTCATCCAAGTCCCAAGATGACTAGGCCCACAAAGCAGCTTGTGTCAAAAAATTTTAATAACAAAACCGTAAAAAACTGTTAAAACCTCATTCAAAATGCACTTAAGCAATGAAATATAAAATACAAGATGGTTAGCTATAAACTGCCTGCCTGAGATATAACAATATAATCAAGTATACAGAAGAAAGAACCTTTAAACACATGTAAACTTACCTGATTAAACGTTTCACCGGGCTTGCAATCAACTGCCATGTCCATACGAGCTACAAAAAAGTGTTGATGGACAGGAGCATATAAGCCAGGAGCAATAGTTGTACCATATTTTCGAGTTTCCCCTGGTTGTAGTGCTCCTAAGCTGAGTATTCCAGTGAGTTTAACCTCAGCTTCAATCTTTCCATCCTATAACAAAAGAAATGTAGTGAGAATTTATCTTGAGTGACATGCTTCAGACAACAAAATCACACTCAAAAGCTAATTAAAAGGGAAAAAAAATAAAAATTGGGGCAGCACACTATAGCTAGCAACTCAAAACGAATAAGAACATAAGTAGACAACCAAATGTTGCCATCATGAAGGTACTGAGCCCAAAACGGCCCTGAGTGGACCATTTTACAATTTGAAGGAGCAACTGCTGCATTTCAACATGACAATGTGAGTAATTCTGCCAATCAATGCAATACAATCAACTGGGATTCACAACCAGGTCCAGGTTGACTCACTTGCCTGATAAAAATGCCAGAAGAATCCATACTCATAGTTAGCCACAGTGCAAATAAAAGACACTGTCAGCCTTCTAGACCGACGAACTTCTGCTAAACCTGATCTCCAATCTTGATGTTTCCACAGAATCCCATGGTCCTCTTCGTGCAAGCAAACACAATTCTCAATTGTTTCCACACCCCCAGTGAAATTTGTAAAGTGTGCATCAAAGTACTTGATATACCCTAAACAATCACAACCCTGCAATGCGAAAATTATATCATACAGAATCACTTTTAAACCAAAAGAAAGAGGAAGTTGTAAACAACCCTGTAAAGAAAACAGCAAAAAAAGAATCCTGACCTTCTTAAGTGAATGTGCATTTTTTCCAAGCCCATCTTCCCCCGCATCAAATGCATTCTTCCTGTAATGTGGTTCATTTGGATCTCCATAAGGGACCACCATCTCAACAAAACTTAGCCTGTGGGCTACAGGTCTCCGACCTCTACTACCGTCAATATATGCAACAGAATAAATAACCAAGCCCTCCCTGGGGGTGAAACCAATACGAAAATTCCACTGCCAACCAGAAATGAAAATAAAATAACAACTAATGCAACTTGTTGAACTTAGACTAATCAATAATGTAGTTCTGCAAACAAGCTAGCACCTTCTGCCATTGAACAAAGTGTCCATTAACACGAAAACTTGGACCCTCAGGCTGAATGATTTGTAAAGGTTTCACATCACTTCGATCAACACCTCCACGTGTTTCTCCAGGAGTATAATTTCTCAATGGGTCAGCAGGTGGTAAGGGAATAAGTTTACGGTCTTCAAACTCAATAACCACCATATTTTGCATATCAACAAGTACATGGATTCCTTCAACTGGACGAGCATAACCGTTTTCCATTGGGCAGTCACTCTCAGTTCTACAGAAGATAAGAGGTTTAGCAAGTCTGCGGCTAGGAGCATCAGCATCACTGTGATATCCAGCACACCTGTAAAAAGAGTTAGCACACTAGAAAGTTCAAATGAGTGCAAGTAACTAATATCTAGTAAATGCATGCATTTAAAATATTTTTTCACATAAACTCCATGAAAAATAATCTCAATGCAGTAACTAACCAGGCATCAACCATCACAAGATCCATATCCTCAATACCCCTTCTCTTCATGGCCTCCCTGAATGGAGGAAAGTCCTTGACAACAGCTTCACATTCAGCATATTCCACAGCATCCTGTACTAGTAGAATCAACTAAGAAGAATGTTGACATTGGACAAACACATATAGAATTGAACCATATGGAATTAGGATAATGCTTAGTGCAGGTGGGGATGAGAATTTAAAGCATGCAATCAAAGAAATGTTGTAAGAGACAAGCCGGTCATCAGTCATAAAATTGTTTATTTACAAAATCAATCAGAAGCAAGCAAAAGGTTATGATAGGAAGGCTGCTGAAGTGTTTGGGTAATTCCCTTAAGAATGGATAAAAGAAGGCAGTCTACATTACAGCTTGTTTTTCCAGTAAACCAATTTCAAATCCTTTCTCTAGAAATCACAATCATGCCAAAATGCATAATAGCTTATATTTCAATATAGAACATTTCCTCTTGTAGATTCACATGAGAGCCCCGCAAAAATTCTAACCAAATCAGTCAAGTATCTATAGCACACAGTTTTCGAATGAGATATACACATAGATGAAAGCCAAATGTCTTCAATGGCCTACCCAAGATGATTGATCTAACTTCAAATACCAATCAAATTCCAGTGGAGCTATTTAGATTAGAGGTACTAATAAAACACCTTGCAATATTCTAGAGCTACTTCATTGTTGGAAAACACTAGGGAGGAGACAATCCTAAGAGGCCATATGGAAAGTCATCCATACTTTACTAATATGGAGTATTTGAAGAGAGATGAATTAGCATCTTTTCGAAGACCGCAAGTCTAATGTTCTACAACTAAAATCCTCCTTGAGTTCTCTTTTAGATTGGGCTATATCCTTTGTTCCTAATTTCTCTTCCTCTAGTCTTTTAGATCTTGTTAACTTTTTAGAATTTTGACCCCATTAGGGTGGTTGCTTCTCTTGTATACTTTTCATGTATGCTAACTCTTCTTCTTTGATAAATTATTATTCATAAAAAAATAATAAATAAATAAAAACGCACTGCAACTGGTATTATCATCAAGTAGCAAATTTTCAGCTTAAGTTCAAACAATACAATAGCACATAATATACCATGGGAGGCTGAACATCCGGAACAACTTTGGATGAGATAGCTTTGCCCCTATGGTGACCACCTCGAGTTGCTGCATGAACTTCCGATAGTTCAACAATCCATATGCTTGTCTCATTCGACCTTTTGTTATACACGACTAGTCTTGCTTGCCTTGGAGGAAGCTTACTAGGAATTACAGGTCCGCCTTTTGTTTTGGGAAGTAGTGATGGCTGGAAAGGAGGGAAGAAATATGCATCTGCCAATGCAACAACGCTCTTAACTGGTTCCAACAAAGTTACTTCAATAAAGCGCATGCTATCCCTCACCTAAAAGTTCAAGAAACAATATCACTTATTCAAGCTGATATTAGAGATGGAAAATACGTAAAATGAACTCTGATTATTTCATGATCTCAAGCACAATTCAGGTTAAACAAAATAATAATGCAATTAACCTCAGGTGTTGCTCCAGCTGCCCTGACAGTTGCCACTGCCACAGAGATTTCGGCAGCAGATAAAGGATCCAAAGGGTGGCTGGTTTGAGCCCTCACCATGATTGAGATACCTATGCAATCAAACAAGCAAGATTCATAAGCAAGATAAGTGAAAGTAATGCTACCCAATCTTTCATATACCTAAAAAGAAAAGCGCTTTTGTGGATAGCAATAAAATTTGGAACTTTCAGCAATTGGAAGCAGAAAAAGCCACCTACGTCAATCAAGCACCCATACTATACTTGACAGCCTTAGATTTTATAATATACAAGTAAATAAAGAAAAGGTTATTGAGGATGAGATTAACAACCTTAAAACCATTAGATTCAACACCTCAGACACTAAATCATATTATTTTAGTGTTTGGTTGCCGAGAAAACGAAGAGCAGGAAAGGGAATTACAAATGTTTGAGTGTCGGAGTTGTAATTACTTGGGACCCGAGAAGACAAAAAAGTCCACCCATTTGACCCCACTTCGCTTTCTTTAGTTGATCCTGGAATCCAAAACAACAACTACTTAAAAAAAAACCCCTCCAGAGTCCATGTTTTCTCAGCAACCAAACACATGTTCAAAGAAGCCCGCTGTTCAAAACCAAGATAAGTTAAACAGTCCTAAAAACCAAATTAAAAACAAAAACGGCAAAAACATGCTTTTATTTTGTATGTCTTTTTAACCTTTGGTGGAAGCAGTGCTTGTAGGAGGGTCAGTGATGGTATCAAAGGAGCGGATCATTGTCGCCACGGACGACCTCTTGAGGGGCGGATCCTCCGACGGGTCGGACCCTGCGACGGCCCAATCGCCGGAGGGCTTTCCAAGCAGAGCAGTAGGAGGAGTTCGAGGTGGCAATGATTTGGTGACGGTGGCGGTGGCTTTTGGAGCGCAACAAGGCGTCGTTTTTTCCTGAGCTGTGGCCATTGTAAAGGGTTGGCAAGTTCACCGTATCCACCGTAGAAATTGTCACTGTAATACTCCACTGACATACAGCAATGCCCGGACAGAGACCCCAACGTTTTCTTTTCCCTCTCGCTTCTCACTCTCTCGCTCTTTCCCTCTCGCTTTCCCGGAAATAAAAGAAGAAAACGAACAATTATGGAAGTGAAAATGGAAGGAAAAAAAAAATGTCTCTGTTTTTGCTTTGTGTATTGCTTTGGTGAGTTGCGCAGTTCGCTGTTGAGGTTCTATTTATACCAACAACAAAAAAAAAGCGAAATGGCTTGCTCGTAAAAGACGTAAATAACGAAGGTCAAAAATGCTATACACAACCATATCATTTTCACGTTCCTTAATGGTTGTTTAATCGATTATGAATTATAATTAATGAAATAAAAATTATTAGTTTAAATTTTATTATTAATTTTTTTTTATGAATATGTCCAAAAAAAAAAAAAAAATTCACGCGGTCTGGAGATATCACCTTCTTTATATAAATTATTATTAATTGACTTTTTTTTTTGTGAAGTTTTTCAAAATTGGAAAGAGAAAGTCAAATTTAAATAGCGTAGTGAGAATGCTTTAAACAGCGGAGATATAGAGCCACCTATTTGAAGCACCAAATCTCCATTCTTTCTTCTCTCTCATTTCTTGTCCAAAGATTTCAAACTAATAATTTTAAGAAACCTCTATCCAATTTATTGTCGTCTTTTTAAAAATCTATAAATTTATTACCAATTCCTTTAAAGAATTTGTGAAATTTGTACGAATTTGTAAGGACAGCCTTAATGGGCTAAAAAAATTAAAAATCTTAGTGAGGGATTGATAAAGACCTAAACTCAAAGAATGGTCAAAAACCATTATCTTTGATTTTTGTTTTGAAAAAATAATAATAATAAACAACTTAAATTATAAAATACTTCGAACTGTTTTTTATCTTTATTTTTTCAAATAAAAAATGCCTCCCAACAAAATTAACAAATAAGATTAATTTTTCCATATAATTTTATTTATTTTACTTTCGTGGCACCACGAAGAAGGACAAAGTGGGCAAAGGAGTGGTGCAAGCGATCCAAATCCATGGGTTTGTTTGGTAAACGATTTTGGTTTGGTTTTGGTTTCAGTTTCGCACTGTAACAGATGTGAAAAAAAGTAAGAATATTTTTAAAAAAAGTAAAAAAATAAGAATGTTTGATATAAAAAAAATAAAAAATTTTGTTTTTTTAGTTATTTTTTTATTTGAAAAGTAATAAAAAATGAGTGATTTGATGTTAAAAGTAAGATAATGTTGAAAAAATAAAATTATTAATTGTGGGCTCCTGCTACAGTGCGAAACCTACCTTGAGCCAAAACCTTTTGCCAAACGAACCCCATGTCTGTTTCGGTGGTCCATTTACGGGCAAACTTATCGAATATTTAATATATATACCTACTCTCGAGTTAATTACTCATTCTTTTTATTTTTTCCTTAATTATAATGATTCCGAGATTCATATGCAAGCGTCCAAGTCTTGAAATTTACTTGACCGATACTCGCATGAATTGGCCTTTTTTTGGGCAGAAAACAAGGTGATTCCTAAAACAAAACATGAGTCTTCCGCGTAAATTTTAAATGGATTAGTTATATTATCTATTAAAAATGGTATACTAATAAAATGTGACTTTAAAATTTTGATTTTATATATATATAAAATAGTTTGCAAAACTATAAAATCTTGAAATTTAATTAATGGATTTGGTTGCACTGATTTTTAAATAGTTTTTTGGAATCTAAAAAGTAACTGAAATCTCATGACTCATGAGGGAAGCAAAACATACCCAAAAAAAAAAAAAAAAGGTTATGTGCTAATTGCTATATATATAAAGAAAAAATAAGGGGTGGTTCTGCCTCCGGTTGGAGGTGGAACTACAAGCCACCATGTTTTTTCCTTCTTCTTTTTTTTTTAAGTTCTTATAATTGTTTGAAAATTCAAACACTAGTAGAAAAATGGATCTCCCCTTTGTGAGGTTGATTTAAGATTAATTTTAATACTGCTATTAGAAAGAAGGCAATTTGTCAATATAATTTTGGTCACGTCATCAACATGACTTCTTAGTTTACCCGGATTTGTACGCCAAACATTGGAGAAGGTTTGGCAGCCCATCTAGCCATGTTTCTAGCTTCTTTGCTCAACGTTGGAAAATTTATCCATTGAAGAAGATTTGGCAGCCCATTTAGCCGTGTTTCTAGCTTCTTTGTCAACGTTGACAAATTTATTTTAAAAGATGACTCACTGGTTGTTATTTTGGCTCTGATTCAACCCAACATCTTTCAAGATTGGCGTGTCACTTTCATTATTCATGAGACTTTGGACTCTATCCCAACATGTTCTTTTTAGAGAGCTAATAAAGTTAATAAAAATACAAATTTATGTGCTCACTCTGTAGCACATTAGGCTGCAACCAAATTTCTATTTGGTCGTAGTCTCATTACTCTGTCTCCGCCTCCCTTGGTTCTTATAGTTAGTAAAAATGACCTTTGTTCTACTTTGGTCCTGGCTAGTTGAGTTTTAGGCTTGTTTAGTTTAGTTTTTTTTTTTTTTTTTTTTTAAAAAAAGAAAGAAAAAGAAAGAAGAAAAGATATTCATATGCATCTTAGGTGGATCTCCAATAGTTCGTCTCACCTTTCTACTTCTCTCGTATCACGCCGGCACTAGCTTGTCTTCAATGGCATGGTTAAAATATTTGATATAATACATAAAGTTTTTTGTAAATTTGCTAGTTTTTGGATGATCCAAACACTTCTCTCACCTAATACAACTATGAACTCGTGCAAATGCATGCAATTAGTTCTTTAAAAAAAAAAAAAAAAAAAGGTTGAAAAGAAAAGTAGAGACGAATAGGGAACTTGTTTTATGGGGGTTGGTGGAGGTGGGTACTACGTGGTTACCGCCGACGTCATTGTGGCCACTAAACAAGTACATGGTGGGGCTCCTCTGTACTTACCTTTTGTACCATTTATAGTTGCTTCTAGCTGTCCCTTCTTAACTTTTCTCGTTATTTTATTTTTGGCCAATACGATTTGTGGCCTGGACTTGGCCTTGGTGTCATTGTCATTTAAAGTTACCATATGTGATTACGACCAAATTAATATCATCCTCTTTTATTCAAATTGAGTGAATTTTTATTTTTATTTTTATTTTTATTTATTTTTATATTTTTTAAATTAATTAAAATATTTTTACACTATAATTAACTAAATATTATTTAATTTATTTAAACTAAAAAATATCATAATTCAAGACAGAAATCACCCTCGATTTTATTGATGGCACTGCTGGCGATACATGCATATCTTTTTGCCATGCTTTGCTATTCAACATCTTCATGCAGTGGATCACACCACCCACCATTCCCACACTTCAAATGCCTGCAACAGAGAGAAATAAAGACCAAATACTCTCTGAGTTCTAACCCGTTGAAGGATTGGTTAGTAGGGTTTTTTTTTTTTTTTTTTTTTGACATGTATGCATAAAAGGGGATATTCGAATTAATGACGTTCGTTTTATTAGGCGTGTAATCAGTTGATTAAACTACTTCTTAGGGACAATAAGTTTAATTACACATATATATACATATATGTATATGAATGCCATTTTTAAGTAGTCTTTTGCTTTTTCTATCTCTCTCCCATTGAGATTCTTGAATTTTTTGTTTGAATTTCAAAACAATTTTAAGAAAATAATAAGAGAGAGGGTGTAAGTCTTAGTCTCCGAACCTAAGAATAGATCTCAGGTAGGTGGTTTGAACTTTGAAGTGAGGGTTTACCTGCTTCAAATACTCTAAAATTTGAAGAGAATTCTGTGTCATTTTAAGAGACTTTTAAGAGATGAAAAAGAGATAAAGGAAATAAGGAATAGAAGTAGTCCCCCACCAAATTATGACTTGCTAACCCATTTTGGTCACATTTCTACTGATTGACCTTTCTCTCGTGGCCTACCAAACCACGACCTGCTTGAAAAGTCTGTCGCATGATGTACTAATAGATTAAGATTATGCAACTTTCTAGTAACATGCTTGAAAAGTAATTTATTGTCATTCTTCTATCTTATGAATCTAAATCTTAATTTTTGATAAATTTAAAGTTGCTGAATAATATTTATCACTTATTGAAATAGATTTTAGAAAATTTGTGTCCAAAAAAAAAATTACAGAAATTTTCTCCAAATCAGTTTTAAATAAATTTCTTCTAGCTTACTTCAATAGGTAATAAGTGTCATTTCTCACATAATTTCCTAATATTTTTAAAAGTCATTTATTGTCATAATACTAACCTAAAAACCTAAACATTAATTTTTTTGAAGCTCAAAGTTGTTGGATGACACTTGTAACTTATTGAAATAGGTTTGAGGAAATTTGTGTCAGGAAAGAAATGACAGAAATTTATTCCAAACCAATTTGGAGGAAATTTTCTTCAACCTACTTCAAAACTGGGTTTAAGAAATTTCATTTTAACCTAGTATATAAAAGTGGTATATGTTCCTTTAGCATGTGAAAAACATGTGTTTTTTTAATAGCAATGACAAAATTGTAATACATTTTATTAAAAACTATACGTACATCTCACATGTTCTTAAAAAAAATGACATTATTTTTAACCCTTAGATATAATGGATGGCCAGATTTATAAATTTGAGAACTCGAATTCTTAGAGAATTTGAGGAGATCAGGATATGAGGAAATTTGTGTCTAGAAAGAAAGGATAGAAGTTTCCTTGAAATCAATTTGAAGAAAATTTCCTTCAACTTGCTTCAATAGGTGACAAATGTTATTTCTCATCTTTCAAATTATTCCATAAAAATCAAAAGAGAAATTATTAGTGTTAATATTTTACTTATCTCATTTTACAAATTAGTCATTAGATTTGTTAACTTCACATAAACCAATCAATGATAAACTTCATATATCTAATGATTAATTTATTAAATTTGTAAAAGAATATTAATAAAATATAAAGAAACTATTAACACTAATTATTATTTTTTTAATTAAGAAAAGAAAAGAAAAAGAAGACACGACTGATGACTCAATTGTTGACGAGGATACCGCCACGCCGAGGATAAGGACGACCCGTGTCCGTGTGTATATTTTGCACCGAAGCAGCTTTTTAATCTCATTGCCAATCTGGCATCATTTAATTATAACTTTTTTAAAAAATATATATAAATAAATAAATAAAACTTTATTTTTTTCCCTGGGGCATCAGAGGACAACGAAGAAGAACGTGGAAAGTAAATTAAAGCAACCCACGCGTCGCCACCCATAATTTGTAAGTTGTTTGTACTTGTTCTTTTCTTCAAGGCGACCAAACAAGACGACAGCCAAATACAGCACCTTCTATTCTTATTCTAGATCGTTGGATGTTCATCTAGTTGAACATGTGAACAAAATATGAAACAATTTCAGCTATTTTATTTCATATTTCATAAAAATAAACATATAATTTTTAAGAATTTTTAAAATTGAGCAGCGACTGTCTCATGCTCTAAGGTGATTTCACATTTTTTTTCTATGTCAATTACTAAAATATGAAATGTCATGTTGTACTACTACATAAGTTATAACACATCATGTTTAAATAATTTTAAAAAATAATAATTATAACTTATTTTTATTTTTTAATTTAAGTGTGATATGACGCACTTTTTTAATATTGTGTTGTGGCGTTGTGTACGCAATATAATAAAAACACACACGAATAGTAGTGTCCACGTAATTAAAATACACGTCTTACTACGGTGATGTGGTTACATCAAATTGCTGGCATCACATGGAATATGTGTTCAGTGTCCACAACAAATTTTACTTGAGAAATATTAGGGGTTAATAAGTTTTTTATATTTGGTCTATATTCTTATGTAAATTCAATTGATCAATCATTAGATTGGTGGGGTCTACTATTAACTTGTGTGAGATTCACGTAAGTGCACGAATCTAATTATTAATTTATAAAATGAGATGAACTAAATATAAAAAAAAATATTGGCCCATAATATATCTCAGTTTATTTTCATACACCGGTCAAAATGGACCGCATGGCGAACCCAAGATCTGGTCGAGCTTGGTCTCAACTTTTAACATACTGGTCGGTGTTGCCCGTAGGCCCATCTGCGATGAATCATGTTGTGGGCTGGGTTTAATGTTTGACCATTGTAATGAAGATACGAGGCTGGGTCCAAGTTCTTAATCTCCATATTCTATAATACCCAAAGTCTGAACTAAAGGAACCAATTACAAAAAATAAGCACAAACAGCCGGGCCTTCTTGTTCTTCTTCTTCAATTGAGAGCCACATAGCTGTGTTTGGAAAATGACTAACAATAGATAAAATAAAATAATTACTTTTTTTCCCATGAATTACAGCGTCTTAGTACTTTCTCCCTATTACTACCAGCTATGACATTTGATCCCATCAAACTACCATCTTATGACACTTTTCCTCATTCCGTCAGTTTAAACTGTTAAAATTAACGGTTAGGCTGGTTAGCGGTCATGTGATTTGCATATGTCATTTTAAATTTTTTTCTTTTCACTTTTGCCCTCACTTCATATCAGTAAAATTAAGCTTATACGTACCCTCATAAACACTAATCCAACAAATGAAAATTGAGAGCAAAAATGGAAAGAAAAAAATTAAAATAGCACATGCAAATCACATGACCGTTAACCGTTAATTTTAACCTCTTTGACCGGCGGAAGGGGAAAAAATATCATAAAATAGTAGTTTGATGAGATTAAATGTCATAATTGGTAGTTTATGCGGGAAAAATGACAAGGCACTGTAGTTCATAAGAGCAAAAGGTAACTACCAAAAAAATAAAAAATAAAAACTATATAATTTATTGCTGTCAAAACCAACTCCAATATTCTTATTTCATTTTTCAAGTCTTTTGGCAAACACAACCAATGTTTAGTTCTAGAACTACATTGCGAGTACAAGCGAAACAAGGATGGTGTTTGGTAAACAACGTCAAACATCACCATACTATTCATCTCATTTTTATTTTAAAAGAAAAAAAACATAATAACATTCTTACTTTTATATCACATTATTTATTATTTATTACTATTTAAATAAAAAATCACTAAAAAAATAAAAAAATTTACTTTTTAATACTATTTTTTTATACCAATCAATTTTTTAATTTTTTTTTATATCAAATAAAAAAAGCTTTTTTGTTTAGCAAACAGGCCTGACAAGACAGAGTGATACGGTCAATTACTTTAATTACACAATGCCGGGAAAAAAACAAAAAAAAAACAAGGGACGTGGGTGTTCAACAGAATCTGGTTGTCTGAGTGTGGAACACGATTCTTGGATTGATTGGTTCTCGCTGCTTCTCTTTCTTACGTTTGAAGAAGTGACTCTCAATAATTTATCGTAAGCTACCATTCTCCGACTGAGAAAGTACAACAGACTTTACTACATATGGGGTTGACTAGTAGATTTGCGGCAACCATGATTGCCGGAATGTTTTTGTATCTGTTGTTGACGGACTAAAATATTTATTAAAAAATATTTTATAATAATTTTGTTTAAATAATAAAAATAAAAATAATTAATTAATATGGTATAAAAAAATAAAAATATTTAAAGTTAAATTTGAGAAAAATAACATGAGGCGCTTTTTTTTTTTGTTTTTCATCGGCAAACAATCCCATAAGAAAATTCGTTTCAACCGCAATTTCGTCAACCGCAATTTCGTCACCTAACTATTTGCTGTAAAACCACAGGCCGCCGTTGCCATCCACGTAGTGGAATGGGGCGCAATGAATGACGTTTGCTCTTACAGCATCCTCGGCATATGCGCTTACTATCAGTTTTTTTATTTTATAACACATGTTTCAAAATAACACTTTTCAAATTAACGGACGATTTTTTTAAGAATGTTACTATGTTCAAAAGATGCTAAAATAGTATTTAAATAATAACTTAATTAATTATGAATTATGTCTCATAATGTGATAGACCATAATCACTAGTTCAAATTTTTTTCTATTTTTCTTTTGTGTAGACATATAAAAAAAAAATAGTAAATCAGCCAATTAAACTATTAAAGTATGTAAAAAATACCACATAAAATAATATTTAAATAAAGTAGATAGTTGGATAGATAATATATTGAAACGTGTATTAAAAAAAAATTAATAATTACAATAGATAAATGTGTATTTTGATATTTTGAGTGACTAAAATAGGAGATGCTCTTATACTTGATGGTAGTATTGAATAGGTAGGATCATCTCAATTTCACTTTAATTTATTTAATAGTTTCTGACTTTGTTTTGTAGTATATATCTAAGTGTGAGTAGTATATTGTTATATGATAATGTATTCAATCTCTTAATACTTGTAGTTTTTACTTTTTACGTCCATTTTACATGGGTGAAAGCTTTAAATTATTTGAAATGAGATTCGATTTGACGGAGTCAAGGTTCGAACTCAAGACCGTTAGCCTTAATACTATGTTAAATTACCATTTATTTCAAAAACTTAGGCCAAAAGAAATAGATAAATTTAATCATATAATCACTAGTTTAACAAAATGGTCTGAAATGAGCATGAATAGTAACATTACTTTTATATAAAAAAAATGAAAACTTAATTTTTTTCTTTTCATTTTTCATTTCTACCAAAAAAAAGTCAAACGTTTTTCTTCACGTTAACAAACAATTTTCTTCATTTTTCTAAAACAAAAATTTAAAATTCTCACACTTTTATATTATATCAATCTCTCAATTTCTCTAAATTTTTTTTTTTTTTAAAAAAAAAAACTTTTGCCAAACACCACCTAGTTTTTAAAATTATAATTAAATTTAAGATGGACTAAGATGATTATAAAATTTTGATATAAAATACATCATATTAAAAAAATTAAAATCCTTTGTGTTTAGACTCACACGAAACCTACCTCACTGCACGAAGCATGTCCTTGAATTTACACACTGACGCAACCACGACAGAAGCACTTGCAGCTGTTCATGCTATTATGTTTTGCAAGGGATTGGGTTATGCAAACATTATCTTTGAAGGTAACGCCCTGCAAATCATAAGAGCTATTGGGAAGAAGTCCCGTGCTTTAGTAACTTTGGTCATTTTATTGAATGTATTCATAATGAGCTATGAGATTTGGAGTGCACTAGTTTTATTCATGTAATGAGGGAAGCCAATGGTGTGGCTCATTTGCTTGCACAATTGGCTACCACCCATGTCACTATGTCCACTTGGATGAGGGCAGGGGCGGAACCAGACGTTTAAGGGTGAGGGGACAAAATTTTAAAAAGTAAAAATTTAAGGGTAAAATTTTAATTTTTGGGGGACATTTCTTAAAAAATCCTAAATTTTAGGAGTAAATTTTAAAATTTTAAGAAATAATGTCCCCCCCAAGCTACAACACAGGTCCGCCCCTGGATGGGGGATGTCCCACCAAGTGTAAGTGATATTGTAAGAAGAGAGCAATCTCTTCTTCTTGTGTGATCCTTTATGGATTTTTTTGAGATAATGAATATCCACAATATTCCTTAACAAAAAAAAAAAAAAAAAAAGTTAATCACTCATATAGTCATATATATCATGTGTAATCCATCTGTGCGTGGGACATGCAAGTTCTCAAATATTATCACGTGCTTCAAGCAAAAAATGATCGAGTGACAGATACACCATCATAATTCATGGACATGGTCAGGCTGCTAGCTGTTTGGCAAAAACAAGTTGTCTATTTTTGCCATAATTTGTTCAAAAATCATTTTGCCGACGTCCCAAAAGTTTATGAAGCGAAGGTCCGACCATTTCCGAATCCAAAGCCCTAAGCAAAGCAAAGCAAATTGGAGAGAAAAGGAGAAGCTTTGCCCTCCAAACCAAAAAGCAAGTGAAACGACAGAGCAATAATATATATATATTTTTGAGATACTTGGAATAATATAAGAAGCTTGCTTGCTCTTGGAATTATTTGAGATACTGCAAAAAAGATTAGCCCGATCGATAGCCACAAAACAACAAGCCTGCAAATTGCAACACGATAACCTTGCTCTTTGTTGTCTACTTCTACATCCAGAAGATATACGCGTACAACAAATTGATCCAACGTGTACGTGCACAACACATTCTTAAAACTAAAGATATGTTTTTCTTTTTTCTCAAAATTATTAACAACCGCAAAACATTTTTAAAAATATAAAATATTTTTGGATCGAAAGTTCCAACAACAACAAAACACTTCTCACTTTAATGTCGTATCGAAATATTAAAAAAAAAAATGTTTTATTTATTTATTTATTTTTTTAAAATCAGTACTATATGTAAGCTTAATTAAGGCATGACATAATCAGCATTTAACATTAGATAATTTGTCTTGGATTCGGCTTATATGATATAGTTTAAACAATAGTTAAGATTGAATTTCTCAAAATCTTTTTTTATTTTTTTATTTTCTCTCTTATTAAAAACTTATAAAATAAGATAACTTTAAGATTTAATCTTAACCATTTCTTAAATTATAGCATTATTATGGTTATTTTAATAACATAATGCCTATAAACCGTTTCTTAAATTATAGCATTATTAGGTTATTTTAATAACATAATGCCTATAGGCTATAACAGCATGTTGGATCTGTTTGTCGTGTTTATGATTTATTAAGTAGAGGAGAAAGTAGGTCTTACCTAGGCCGCTTACTATTTAAGTACAACAGATTGTTGGCTGTTAACAGTCTTACGGTGAGGCCGCTTTACTGAAACACAAGGCCACTGGCCAACTCTCTCTCTCTCTCTCTCTCTCTCTCAGATGGAGAATGGTAAGCAGCCACTTCTGTCCTCCAGTGGGGACCAAAGCCAAGACCAAGGCCAAGACCAGCTGCAGTACTCCGAGCCAGTAGCAGCAAACACTTCCTCTGCTGCCACCTTCGTCGCCGGCGCCGCTGACATCCCTCATATCAAGGGGCCTGCCGATTTCTTCACACAGTTCCTCATTGAATCAAAGAAGCTCTGGTACCTCGCCGGCCCGGCCATCTTCACCTCCGTATGCCAATACTCCCTCGGCGCCATTACCCAAGTCTTCGCCGGCCATGTTGGTACTCTCGCCCTCGCCGCCGTCTCCATCGAAAACTCTGTCATCGCCGGTTTTTCCTTCGGCGTAATGGTACATATATATATATGCGGTATAATTGATAGAATAGTACATGTATATATATTGAATTTTGATTAATGATCAGCTTGGAATGGGGAGCGCGCTGGAGACGCTGTGCGGGCAAGCGGTCGGAGCGGGGCAGCTTGACATGCTGGGAATCTACATGCAAAGGTCATGGGTGATCCTGTTGACGACGGCTCTGATTCTAAGCCTGTTATACGTGTTCGCGGAGCCACTGTTGAAACTAATCGGGCAAACGGAATCCATATCGGAAGCTGCGGGAGTGTTCGCCATTTGGATGATTCCGCAGCTCTTCGCTTACGCCATGAACTTCCCCATCGCCAAGTTCCTGCAGTCGCAGAGCAAGATCATGGTGATGGCTGTGATTGCGGCCGTGGCTCTTGTTCTGCACACTTTCTTCAGCTGGCTGTTGATGCTGAAGCTAGGGTGGGGTCTGGTGGGTGCGGCGGTGGTGCTCAACTCCTCCTGGTGGTTCATAATCCTGGCTCAGCTTTTTTATATCTTCAGTGGCACTTGTGGTCGCGCTTGGTCTGGCTTCTCCTGGAAGGCCTTTCACAATCTCTGGGGATTCGTTAGGTTATCTCTCGCCTCCGCAGTCATGCTCTGGTGAGCCCTTTTTTTTCTTTTTTTTTTTTTTTTCCGGCTATCTCATCCCTCGCCGGAGCACGTTACGTGTTTGACCACGATGCTGAAGAATTAAGGTTTATTTTGTTGTATTTAATGTTTTTTAAATAACATAAATATATTTATCGAGGACATTAAATATTATAATTGAAGCTTTTAAAAATTATTTATAAAACTCAATATTAATATTTAGTAAGGAACCAAATTAAGTAAAGCTTTTTCGCTCCGTCCACCCGATGTGAAATTAACTTTTAAGATTGTTGTAAAAAATATGTGGACAAACTTTAACTAGTTATCACTTATCAAATTAATTGCATACATTGTACTTATTGTACTTATATATATATACTTCTTTTTTTTCAATTTTTTTAAAATAGTTTTTTGCTTTCTAACAAAAAAAAAAAAAAATGTAAAAGCAGGACCACCTTATCACTCATTTGAAAAATAAATATTATGCAACTCATTTAAATAGTATAAATATTTAAAATTCACATTAAATTCTTAAGATTATTAATAATAGTTTACTAACTTATACTAACGTTTTAAATGTTTATATACACTTATCATTATTTTAAATAGGTTAAAATATATTTTCTTTGGAAAAAATTCCTGTCCTTGCCTATTATTTTAACATGTATAATCAACGTCTCTAAGAGACTGGTAGTTCAACGTCTCTAACGTGTATAATCAACGTCTTTAAGAGACCGATAGTTCAATCGGCTGGGATCACGTTTAATAAAGCGAAGGTGACTTATTTTAACATGTATAATCAACATCTCTAAGAGGTAGTTCAATCGGCTGGAACCACGTTTAATAAAACGGAGGTTACTAGTTTGAATCTTCCTCTCCCTCTTCTATGGACATGTAAAAAAAAAAAAAATGTATAATCAACATCATGCATGCATTTGGACTTCTTCTCTTTTTTCTTTTTTTTTTTTTATATGTCCACACAAGGGTAAATGGATGGAGATTCGAACTAGTGACCTTCGCTTTATAAGTCGTGATTCACAATCGATTGAGCTATTTCTTGGAGATGCATTTGGCCTTGTTAAGGGCAAAGTTAATGTGACCCAAAAGTTCAAACCCAAATTAAATGAAACTTTAATACGTACCTTAATTTGTCTAATTATATTATAATCAAATGTCAAGTCGAATCTTGAACGTTATCTATAGGATTAAATGCTTTTTTCTTTTTCTTTTTTCTGGTGGGGACATGATCTGTACTCAAAAGTTTATTTCCTTTTTTTTTCTTTTTTTTTTTTGTCTTTTCTTTAGTTTCCCACCTAACAAAAAAAATAAAATATCTTAGATTTTTCTCTGAGAGATAGAGAAAATATATACAGCAATTTGTAGGGTTGATATATACTCGATAGCTAGCATTCACGTACGTAGAGAAAGCTTTTACCTAAAATACTCATTTTGTGGGCCGGGGTTTACAGCATTAGTTTCAGAGTATGAATTCGAATCATTCTTCTAACGCTGTCTTTCCAAATCCTCGATCTGCAGCTTGGAAGTTTGGTATTTCATGGCGTTGATCCTCTTCGCCGGATATCTGAAGAATGCCGAAGTTTCAGTAGATGCCTTGTCCATATGGTGAGCTTCATTTTCATTTTCATTATTATTATAGAAATAGGTTGTCAGCAAGTATAATGAAGAAAAAAGACAAAAAGAAAAGAAAATAAAACGACAAGTTCATCAAGTGCGATGGAGCATTGTGAGGATGGGAATACGTCAAAAGGACAGAAGGTGGGGGCGGCGCCTGCATTGATAGGGTCGGGTCGGGTCGGGGGGTCAATTTATTAATAAATTAATAAATTTAGCAATTCTCGCTGCATTTGGTATCATTGTCTGACCGAAATATAAATTGACTCACCACCGCGGTCTACACGTAAGACAAAGTAAGAGATGGTGTCTAATTGGATCTCTTTGGCGGGGATCCGGCTTACATGAACTGCAGCGTGTAACCCGGATGGATCCCTTTGGCGGGACGTGGAGGAAACACAAAAAATACTTTAATTTGCTTTCTCATTAATTTCTCAAAGAAGGATAATTAATTATTTCAATTTTATTTCTCAAGCTCTATATATATATATATATGTATATGATAAAAATCAATTGATATGATATTATTCAAACCCAGCCAGCTACTTCAAAATTCAAACCATACAGTCAATTAAGTAGTGTGTATAGTGTACAATCAATTTACTGCACTTGAAATCTTGAAAAAGATTTACCCCTACTTTAAAGCAAAAGGTCAAAAGCGAAAAAAAAAAGGTCTAATAATTAGGTACTCCCTTTGAAATGTACCTTCTTCGTAGCCCTTCATTTTCTCTTACATCATTTTCAACATGCTTTTAAGTTAAATTTAATAATTTTGGTTCTCTAACAGACATTCTAAAATTTGCTACAGTGAACTTTCATATTTGAAAGTTCACTATAACATTTTCTAAACATTTTTTATTCTTTCTTTCTTCTCTCTCTCCCCCCTCTCCCTTTCTCCTCTATTTATAATAAAAAAATAGATTAAAGAACAATATTTAAATAAAGTAGATTGTAAAATAAATGGTCTGTTGGAGTTCATTGTGAAAAACTAATAGCTAAACTAAAAAAGTTGATTTTAAGTGGCTAAAATAGCCATCAATGGCTAAAAATGCTCTAAACTATTGACGTGTATGACTGGCCTCTAATCATAAGAGTTTCAAAAGAAAAGAGTACAAAAGCCTTTTGGGTGGTGTGCTTGAGATCTAATGTAATTACTTAGAATCTAAACTGACCTGACCGTAGAAAGTAATGTGTCTCTTGAATTCTCTATCCTAATTTAATTCATTTGTGGGGCTATTGCTATTGATGTTGCAGCATGAACATATTAGGGTGGACGATCATGGTAGCTCTCGGGATGAATGCCGCCATAAGGTTTGTGGTAGAAACACTGTTTCTAGCCTCCTATCAAGTTATCTTCTTTTACTTCGAAAAAATAAATGAAGCTTTCTGCTAAAAAAAAAAACTGTACAGTGTGAGAGTGTCAAACGAGTTGGGCGCATCTCATCCAAGAACAGCAAGATTCTCGCTAGTGGTGGCAGTAGCAACTTCATTTTTGATCGGCATTCTCATCTCACTTGTTCTCATAATCACACGAAACATATACCCGTCTCTGTTTTCAAGTGATACAAGCGTGGAAGCCCTAGTGAAGGAGCTCACAATAATACTGGTTCTATGCATTATCATTGACAATGTCCAACCCGTTCTCTCTGGTACCTATAAACTCTCTATGCTGAATTCCTGTATATATAATATATACATCTAATAATATTAATCACTGTATGAATCGATTTTTGCAGGGGTGGCCATTGGAGCAGGATGGCAAGCTGTTGTTGCTTATGTGAACATTGCGTGTTACTACCTTTTTGGGGTCCCTCTGGGTCTCATATTGGGTTACAAGCTTAATATGGGTGTCAAGGTAAGCCTTTTCTCTCCCTGTGTTCAGTTTAATTTCTTTTATTTCATTTTTACTCCCATGTGGTCTCGTGAGGAAGAGAATGGGTTCAAAGTTTCTACTGGCATAATGCTAAGCAGACGTTACTCGTGCCCTTATTTGGTTATATTGTCGTCGTTAATTTTCAGGGGATTTGGTATGGAATGATGACAGGAACAATCGTGCAGACGTGTGTTCTTTTCATCATCATTTATAGGACCAACTGGAACAAAGAGGTAAAACTTCAACTTAAAACTCCCAGTCCCGTACAGAGGCAAATCAATCCTTAATTACACAAATTATGCTCCACACTAAACACATGTTAAGCATCAAGTCGAGGGATTGACTAAATTGGTGTGAAAAACAGGCTTCTATTGCTGAAGACAGAATAAGGAAATGGGGAGGACCTACAGCACACGGAGACAATGATGTAGAAAAAACAGCAGAGACCTGAAAGTGAAAGTGAAGAACAAGCATACTTGGTGGTTCTCTACCAATAACATCATCGGTGAGTGCAGACCCTTCTTTTAAGCATGTTTTTCTTCGACATTTTGGGCCCTATGGCCGCAAGAGCTCTTTCAACAATTTAGTGTAGCATCACATTTTTCGTTAAAGAGCAATTTCGTTTGACATACTGCCGGCAGTAGAGCACCCTGAGCAGACATTCTTCAAGTTTGTTTTCCTTATTAAAGATTGCGATGTGTTTGTCATTGCAATTTTGCTAATAATGCGATTTTGAACCAAATTGCATAAATGTATTGTTTATGAATTCATTTTGAAAGAAATGCAGTTTGAAAACACAATTTTTATTTTATTTTTTAATTTTTTTTCAAATCGCAAGTAAAGGAATGCAAAAATAGGGCTTTGAAGACTAAACTACGATTTTACCAACTAAACGCTTAACTGCATTTTTCTAAAATCATAGACCCAAACAGATCGTAAGGCTTGTCTGATTAAACTATTATAAAGACAAATTGAGAATTAATTGAATATGAATGGTTATCAAACACCTTAATGGCAGAATCTATCCAAGGCAACAATGAACAATGTTGTTTTTGTTCCGAGACAAGTAAGCCTTAACGAGTTACGCTATAAATTCTTTTCACGTCTCTAAAAATAATATAGCTTTTAAAATCACCATTAGAATTGTGATTAATCACTATTAAATTTTAATAACTTCTACTAGCGTTGCTCCTAACCTGACCTTATTACCAAAAGAGAAAAAGGTGAGTTCTAACATAAGAGGAAATTACCCTTCAATCTCCCAGATGAACTACAACCGGCAAATATATTAATTCTGTCCCTGTTTCAATTATTTTCAAGTGATGAAAACAAAATTCCAAGGACACCAATACCCATGAAGTACCGAGTTATCAATGCTCTATTGCCGGTTCTACCACATCAAACGGAAGAATAAGTTTTCATTGGACTTCGTCCCCGACATGAATTCTAAAATCTAGATTAAAAATAGCCAAATAATAAACGAATGCAAATAAACACAGGAATTATAGTGGCAGAAGTCCACCTTGGAATTCTAGAACATATTGTAATACTTGTGTCAACACCATCTACCACAAGCTACAGTCACAAAAATACCTTAAGAGAGGCACAGAGCTGTATATTTCAGCATGTGCAAGCAAAGAAAGCTATAAAAAAAATGTTTGGTGAAAAAGAAGGAGAATATACTGCTCGACCATTAAAATTTAAAACCCATGATTTAACCAAAAGGCATGGTCAATTCAATCACTTTCACGAAAATTCTTACGAGGCAAAGGGCAAAAATAGCCCAAAGAAGCAGAGGATACATGGTCATCCATGGAAATAAAAAATACAGAGAACTGAACATAAATCTAAGGCATGAACTTGAGTTCATAATTTTGGTATCAAAGAACTACTGATATGTAATGATACTCGACTTAAGTAGAAACAGAAAATTTTCCTCAGTCAACAGACAGGGAAATAAGCCCAACTACTTAATATTAGGATATTGAACAATCACAGCATCAAACCCTAAACCCAAAAGAGGCCTCAATAAGTTTCTGAAGATAAAATGCCCCATTACGTCAATAGGCTAGGAAGGCCTTTACCTAAAAAGAAATCAGGACAAACAAGTTGCAAATGCAACAGCATAGGCACAAGAACAGGTCAGGATGAAAAATAAGACAAAACATTGAACTAGAAGAAGAAAATAAAGGGCTGCAATGGGTACTCATTTCCCAAAAGAATGCACCCATTCATATACTCCATATATGTCCAGAAAAAAAGTACCTTGAACCAAGCTACTGCTAACCGCTAAAACATTACACATATAGAAGACTACTCTGTCACTTTCAATGATAAAATCATTAAAATATACATATCATAGACTACTACAACACATGGAAGCAAAAACCTTAATGGCTGTAAGAGCCTGTTACAACGGCACGAGACAAACATTTGCAGTCCACTTAACCACAACCCAGCACTAGGCAGGCGTCACAACAATATCACTACACGAAACACTAGTCGCCCAATTACAACGATCTATTTTGCACTAGATTGATTGCACAATTCCCATTAAGCAAGCCCTACAATATAATTTTACATTGTCAAATCTAAAACACAGAAACAAATTCTCATAAAAAAACAAAATATGAATCCTAGAGCAACGCAATATCACTACTAACACTCCTTTCCAAGAAGGAACCCAACAATGTGGCCAATTCAAAAGCACAAACAAGTAAAATAGTAATATATCTAACCATTAAATCTCATTTAACAGTTATATGCAAAACGCGAAACAATCCACCTGAAGTATTTCAATTTCTAGCATCAAAATAAAATTGCTCATCATCATTTTAACTCAAAACAGTTATTCTAAAGTGAAACAACAAAATCAAGCATAAAACCATTGATTCTACCATTGCAAAAAAAGAATAATGCAACCATAAAATAATCCCATCATTTACATCTCAGTGAAAGACAGATAAATAATCGTAATAATACGAAACACGTCTTAACTGAAGTTCCCAAACAGAACAAAATTTCAAAAAAAAAAAAAATTAATAACAAAAGGCACAAGCGGAACCTAAGCTGTGAGAACAACAGCGCCACCGGCCTCCTTGATCTTTTTCTCAGCGGTTTTGGAGATGAGCTTTGCCTTGACAACGACGGGCAGGTTCTCGGGCAGCATGCCCTTTCCGAGGACCTTGAAGTAACCGAACTGGGTCACATCAATGAGGGGAGCGTTGTCCTTGGAGGCGTTTTCCTTCACGTCCTTGGGGACCAGAGACCATAGCTTGTCTACGTTAACGATAGGGCAAAAAAACTTGTTGCGGAGCCTGTGGAAGTACCGCATACCTACCTTGCCGAAGTACCCGGGATGGTACTTGTCGAAGAGGATCCGGTGGTGGTGCATGCCTCCGGCGTTACCGCGACCTCCCGGATGCTTCCTGTGCTTTCCGATACGCCCGTGCCCCGCGCTCACGTGCCCTCTCTTCTTCCTGTTCTTCTTGAACCTAGTCGTCATTCTCGATCTCACTCGCGCTCTGCTTGGGGATTTTTGGGGTGGACGATGGGAAATGGGAGATGGAATACTTTGGGTTGACGGGTTTGCTCTTAGGGTTTGGGGTTGGATGGGGGTAGTGTTGGAATTGGGAACGACTTGGGCCTGAGAATGGCGCATTAGTGATCTTCTGACGGTCCAGTATAACCAATCGCTCTTGATTCATCCAGATCCAGGACCCAAACAAAAGCTTAGTTACAATTTTTTTTTTTCTTAAGTCCAATAGATGATTTCACCAAGTGGACTAGGCTATAAGCAAAACGTTGGATAAAGGGTTTAAGAGGGTGTTTGGGCCCATAATTTATAAGTTTTTTTTAAAAAAATAAAAATAAAAATTGCACAATAGGCAATGTGGTGTATTGTTTTTTTTTTAGGGTTTAAAAAAAAAATGCATGATTTTAATGATGGAACTAATATTTTATCAAATGCTTAATTGTGTTATTAAAAATCACTTTCATTAACTATGTTTTAAAATCGTTATTTTTAAAAATTACAACAATTCAAACTATATCTATTATATTACGAAGAGAATTCATTTTTATATTTTTAAATACTTATGTTCCATTTGGGATTGTAGTTTCAGTAAGTGTTTTTTTTTAAATTATGTTTTTTAAGTTGTTACTTTTTAAAATCGCAAAGGCGTTTGGTAAATGTTAAAAAGTTTTTTTTTAATCAAATATTTGTTATGTGAAATCGTAATTCTGGCTTAAATTTGCAATTTTTCAAATAAGCACCCCTAACTTGCTTATAGAAATCACAATTTTTTATATTTTAAATTAAATATTTTTTAAATCACAATGCCAAACGTCTTATGTTTTGCGATATCTTTTAAAAACACAAAATCACAATCTCAAATGCACCATTAATATGTTATCATTACAAAATTATAAATTATATATATAATAATCATGAAGTTATACGAATTTATACGAGTTATTAAACAAGCCCAAATTTTTATTCAAGCTCTATTCATTTAATAAATAATTCAATCTCGAATCTGTTCGTGAGCGGCTCTGTATATTTATAGCCTTATCGGTTAAAGATGGAGGGATTTCTTTTGGGGTAAACAATTATATTAAAAAGAATGTGTATTATACCGCTAGAGCTTCTGGACTTTCACCACTACAGAGAATATTTGGAAAACTGTCGGAAACATGATAGAAATAGACACAACACAAGCTATAGATGGAGGGATAAACGGTCGTACCATAAAACGCATGAAACTTAACAATCTACCTCTTCTTTCTTTTCTTATTCATTTTTTGAGTGCATCTTATCTGGTACTTAATTTGTGATAAATGTAATCTACGTTGGTTAGTAGAAACTAGGCAACTATAATAGGATGGATGTGTCAAAATCATAGAAGCAAATCCCTCGTAAGCACGATTTGCAGTCTTATGTTTACTGAGACGGTTTCCACAATCTAGAGGGAGAGGAACAAGCATGTTTAATGGTAGAACTCACAAGTCACAGTATTTGTACTGTTCTTAATGGCATCATGTATTAGGTTTGAATTAGGTATAATACTCCTAACAATCTCCTATTTTCTCAACAAAAAAGATGACTTCAATGGTCATAAGAAAGCGAAATAAATCAAAAGTAATCAGTCTTTGTATGAAGACTGGTTAAATGCTAGCACCAGCTAGATAAAGATGACGTGTAAAATTTCCTCCTAAAATTGGGTAGCCTCTTTGAAGAAGTTCAGCGGTGCAGCAATGGAGGTTCTGGAGGAAGTGTTAGTATAGAAGGAACTCATAAGAATGGCAGAAAGAAATACAAGCAGTATAAGAAGAACACTGAGAAATGAATGCATCTTTCTACTTCATGCACACAACATTTTCTCGATTAAAATTAAAGTTACAGAGAGAACATAATTACAACCTATATTTTTGACTTAACACATCATGAATTGACAAATACCAATGACATATCTATGTATGATTCATCTTTGTAGAAAGAGGGCAGCTCCAACCAAGCCCAACCATAATGTCAAAGAAACCCAGAAAGCTTGACTTTTCTCCACTCCAGTAGGAGGTCGCCAAAGGAGAAAGTCACCCAGATAGTCTTTGGATGATGGAAGCTGATTGGTTGTTGACCAACTTCTCTTCTGATCCCGGTCCTTGTATTTATCACTCCATGATCCTGCATAGCTGCAATAATCACACACAAACAACACATCCAGGTACTTTTTAATTCACTCAAAGTAACAAAAGAAACAGAATCTGAAATATGACCAGTTAGTAAATGCCTTAAATTTTAAACACTTCCCCATAAGAAAAGGCTAGGCTATGGCCAAGCTCCTAGATGGCATTGAAGGAAAATGGTTGGGATACTATAACTTTTACTGCAACTTCCTTATAAATTCATGTGGCAGTTTACATTTTATAGAAATAGGTATCACGTGGTAGTTAGACCTAAACCCATAGGCATAACTCTTTGAGTTGAGTGGCATCTCAACATGCTATATTATAGGCTCACTAAAAGACTTCTCAAAGTATCAATCTTCTTAATGAGAAGCAACTCATGTTGGAAGTAAATGATCTGTGGCAGAGGATGAGGACACAATTATAATGATATGACTTAGCATTAGATTTCAAAATTCTGGTAGTCCATAAAAAAGAATTTGTTGTGCACCAGAAGGCGTGATAGTAGTATCCAAGCAATTGGCAACACTTAATATTTCTACATCTTAGATGAATTTATATCATTTTAGGAGCCACTTGAAGTCCCTGATTCATATTGTTTTGTCTCTGGTGGCTGCCCACAAATACAGGTGTTGGTCAAGCCAAGTAACCACATTCATCTCATGGACAAATGTGGATCTCTTAGAAACTAATACCCACAGGAAACCTCATCTCTCATAAGAAGTTCAAGAATCGAGGAACCAACTCACTGAAATAACCTGGTTATATACTTAATACTCGGGCTGCCTAGAGAAACTACATATGCGTATATTCGGACAAGAAGAGCATGTGAAAGGGGAGGGGGGATTGTTAATTAGCTATTTCTAACTTCATGCTAACTCACCAAGAACTTGCTTTAATGCTTTCACACACAATTGACTTATAAATGGATCAAGGACTGACTCTCTAGGAGAGAGCACTACCTTACAGGCAAGTGCAGGGGGATTTCGGGTACCATCAGCAGGCAGTTTAGGCACTGCCATAAACCCAATAAGAATTGAATAACATAAATTGTATACCATAAATGATGGTATTGGTAAATAATACAGGGCCATGTGAAACATATACGCTAGATCAAATTTTACCAATTAGCCGAATGAAAAGAACCAAATTACCTATCATAAGTAGAACCTATCAGCGGAATGGTAACCATCTCCTCCTGTGAAATCTTCAGCTTGGGTGCCTGCAAAATGTAGCGAAGCTCTGCAGCTTGGCGTCGGATACTGACACTTGGGTGCTGCATCTCCAGTTGCCGGTAAAGAGCAATGCAATCTGTGTGGCGGTTATTGGCCTCATAAGCCATAGCAAGCCAGATTTGAATCTGGAAACACCACAATCAATCCAAAAAAAATAACAATAAAATTAACTTTCGGTTTTAGTCAGTGATCAAACATCTCCTACGTACCCAAAAAGAGATTTTTGCAGTGGATACTAAAACCAACCTCACCACCAAATAGTGTGGACCTAGGGATGATAGTAAGAGCACCTTCGAGAAACTCAATGGCCCGTCCGTACATACCCTTTCCGTAAGCCTTTTGGCCCAACTCGAACATCAACTGTGCCGTGGCTCTCCGCTCCGCCTGCTCCTTAGCCACCTGCCTCTCTCATACCCAGCAACAACAATACCACATGTAAAGGCAAATCCACTAATACCAAGCAAGAGGACTCTTTTACCAACATTTTCTAAGGAGCCAAACAAATAACAAGCGCAATAATATATATATTAGGATCATTGGATCAACAAGCTAACCTTTTCTAGCTCTTTCCTCACTCTCATCCTCTTCTCTTCCTCGGTCTCTTCATTGCCCTCGCCTTCATCACCATCCTCCACTTGGCTCTGCAACTCCTCCGCTTTCTTCTCCAGCTCCCTCCTCTCCTCGATCTCCTTCACTCTCTTCCGCATTACCTTCTCCCAATCGA
The DNA here is from genome assembly GCA_006937295.1 of Carpinus fangiana. Classification (NCBI taxonomy): domain Eukaryota; kingdom Viridiplantae; phylum Streptophyta; class Magnoliopsida; order Fagales; family Betulaceae; genus Carpinus; species Carpinus fangiana. The sequence continues at coordinate 25,172,962 of CM017323.1, forward strand.
ACGGCTCCTCCTGATCCCCCTCCTCGTCGCTCGAGCCCGCGTCGAAATCCACGCCGTTAACCTTCGAATTCGACTTGCCGCGCGCCACGATGCGCTGGCTCCGAGCCTCCCCGTCCGAGTCGAAGCTCTTGGAGGAAACAGAAGCGTGGTAGTGAGCGTGAGGGTCCGATCTCTTCGGCAGGTTCAATACGACGTCGAGCGCCACCGTACGGGTCTTGCGGTCCGGTGTTACGGTCCAAGGCGAGGCCAAGTCTAGTAACAGAGCTAAATTTCCGATAACCACGGCCATGGTGCCAGTGGATAGACAAGAGAGACAGAGAGAGAGAGAAAGAGGGAGGGATGGGATTCCCGCTGAAAAGACAGTTGGGGGAGAGATATTTAGGTGGTTGATGAAGTTGCAATGACTAAAATACCCGTCTCTTTGCTCTCGAGTCGATTGCTTGGAGTCTTGGAATAGATAAGTGAATTTGCGGACTTGATAGATGTATTATTGTCCGAAAGAATGTTAACGTGGCGTTATGTAGGCGAGAGCCGTGTGGCGACTGTAGTAGCCTCGGATTTTCTCACGGGGGGTAAAACGGAAGCTCGATAATGTTGAACACGTCACTGGGAATATCACAGTATGTCAACAAACAACGACGGCGTTTTAGGCAGCGACACATCTAGCCTCCGCTAAAGCCTAAAGCCGGAGTGTATTGAAACTTCGACGCAAGGACGTCGTCCCGTTGTTGATTGTCCCGTAGTGTAGATTTTAGAGTAATTCCACATACATACGTTCACTTTTTTATATTTATTTTTTCACATTTATAAATTGTTTTTTTTAATTATTATTAAATTTATAATTAATTTTAATTTAATAATAATTTTAAAATTTAGCAATAATCCTGTAGTTTTCATTGGCTTAATACCGAGCCAGTCTATTTGCGTAACATAAATAATGAATAAATATGAGTTAATATCATTTCAATTGCCATTACGCCCCAATTGCGCATATCCCACATCCAACATCCAAGAAGTAGGTATCCTTCAGGAAATATCACAAAGAAGGAGAAGGCTAATGAAGATCACTTCAAAAAACCAGGGTTCATCGAGTCTCAAATAAAGGCAAAAACTACCAAAATTTTTAAAGGAAAAGCATATTACAATATCTAGCATGATTGAAGGTTGAATCAATGGCTTATTGATGACAATTGCATTTACACAACCGAAACATGCCCCGGCCTATATAATGTAGTAGGAGACTACAAAGAGATGTGTCCAAATCTCTTTATATTTATCTAGTTTTCTTGTTATCTTACGCCTTTTGTCTTTCTAATTTAAGCATCGAAGATGGTGCTACTACTACTAGTATAACATTATTTTAACTCTTAACAGTCTTTTATAATTCACGTGTCAAAGGTTGGCGTGCATAGTCGATGTATTAAAAATGAGAATACAAATTTGAGTGTTTGAAAGTTTAGTGAGTCACATATGGCGTTAGAATTGGGTTGTAAATTACAACAAACAAAAAATAGAGGCAGAGGTTTGATATATTGTATTTTCTTTTTCTACTTTCAAATATTGAAAAGTGCATTAATGAAAAAAGAAAATTACATCAAACGATAGTTGAATCAATGCAAAGTTTTCATTTATTTATTTATTTTTATTCGAATCAATGCAAAGTTATGTGTATTCGAAAAGTACTCAAGAAATAAAATAGAAAACCCCCACAAAATTATGATATATTTGAGGTTTTCTACATCTCTTGTAGTCTTGCATAACTTGCATATAAGGATATTCTTGCTAGTAATATATAAAGTCTAGGCAATGGCCTTTCATAGGTATGAATTTTAAAGGGTCTTTTATTTTCCTTTAAGTTAGTTTGAAAGGTTTCCAAAGGGTAGCTTAATCGACTGTGAACTACATCTTATGAAGCGGAGGTCACTAGTTCGAATCCTCCTTCCCTTATGTAGACATGACAAAAAAAAAAAAGAAGTTAGTTTGAAAGAATTTATTATAATAAAGTTTATTAAATTAGCGTGTATTCAAAATATACATATACCATCAAAGGTGGTGGTTCAATTGCTTAAGAAAATCTCTTAAGTGGTTAGACATGTAATATGGTATGGGTTCGAATCTCTGCAATGAAGAATTATCACATATGCCTAATTAGTATTAACCACTTTAGTTCCAATTGATGCCTTGGTGAACATGGATCAAGCTATAGCTCAATCAGACTTGAGAGAATACCTATAGTTTTTATCGTCTAGGTCATTCCTGTGTGACTTTCAGAGAGTAGGTGTTACTACAGGCACGCTAAGTTATGATAGCCATAATTAGTCTCCTCGGCCTAACTTTTTTCTTAGAATATGTATATATATATAATATTTATATGTTTAATGCTCTATTAACTGATGTTGGAACAAAATTTCAAAAGGGCGGTTATTGTAGGAGACGCCTAGAGCTAATGTGCCTAACGCCGTAATGCTTCTCCAAATAGTGTGATGTGGGAACCAAGATATCGACCGAACAAACATTTCACCGTAGAAAAGCACGCTGTAAAAGAGTGTAAAATAAAACCTCGTAACTAGAAAGTAGAAGCTGTCGTTAAAAGACTTGTCAATTTAACAATCGTAAAATGTTGCCGTGAAAGCTAGTAGAGTAAAGCACCATGTTCCCCGAGGCCGATGCCCTTGGGAGTCGGCCTCTTTTGTTTGGTAGAATTTTTTTTTAACCTGTTCGCGTAAAGGAGGAAGAGAATTCAAATTAGTAATCTCCAATTGGCATAAAAGAGAAAGAGAATTCAAATTAGTTATCTTTATTTTATTAGACGTGTTGAAAGCGGACTTAGCTAACTCATGGGATTGTTTTGTAGCAATTATGGCAAAGCCAAATCTTGCACGCCAATCTTACAAAAAAAAAAATCTTGCACGCCAAAAATTTCGGGAAACGGAGTGGAGCCTTCTCTAACCCCTCCTCTTCGCGTAAAAAGCTCGACCTCATAGCTTCTACAATATCCAACGCCTCTCCTTCTCTCCCGCTCTGTGTATCAGTACAGCTGCCGACCTATGGCTCTGCTACTCTGCAATGTAATACACCCTAAACCCCCTCTCTTGAAAGTTCAGTACGAACGCCTCCATTCCGACTCCAATACCAGACTCCGCGTCTATCTTCCCAACACTTCCTCTACCTCCAGACGACGCATTATTTTCCCTCCTCCAAAATCAGCTTCAGTCAATGGGTTCTCTATCCACAACTCTCCAGAAGCTTCTAGGGAGAAAAACATCGAGCCTTTCGAGAGGCTTCGGAGATGGATTCGCGTTGTTGGGTCAGTCTTGCCCGGGGGAAAATGGTGGAGCTTCGACGAAGACGTCGAATTAAAATTGCTGGCCGAGCCGGTGACCGTGTCGCGGGCTCTTACCCGAATGTGGAACCTCGTCGCTCAAGACCGTTGGGTCATCTTCGCCGCATTTGCTGCCCTAATTCTCGCGGCGGTGCGTGTCTTTACTGACTTTGTGAGCTCATTAGCATTTCGATTGGTGTATTTGTTTGATTGCTAATTTCGTAAAATTTGCGGTTTTAGCTTTCGGAGATTTCGGTGCCGCATTACTTGACGGCGTCGATATTTTCGGCACAGAGCGGTGACATCGCGGTATTCCATGGGAATGTGCGTCTCTTGGTTCTGCTGTGCTTCACTTCAGGAATATGCAGGTCAAAATCTTGTATGGTCAAAGTACCCTTCTTCCTTAAGTTGCAAATTCTTGCATGGCACTCTTTTTTTGGGCCTAAAGAGCATGACTATAGGCTCTATAATGTGCAGTTTATATTGTTCTTAATGCTATTGTTCTGAACTTCTGATTCATATGATAATACTTATTGCTCCATGCATGGAATTTGAGCCATGTTGCGACAGAGCAGCTGACCTCATACTCTGTTTATTTGAACTTCAGTGGTGTGCGAGGTTGCTGCTTCGGCATTGCAAATATGATCCTCGTGAGTTCTATCTTTCTCTATTTTTCTTATTTTATATATATAATGTATGCATGTATGTATGCATGCCTTATTGGATGGGTAATTATATTGACTTGCTATCTTGTTATGTAATCCGAAAATTGCTTCCATGGGTGCTAGAACATGTGTTTACTGACCCGAGCTTTCCTGTAAACTAGACTCTTATGATTTGTGAATTATAAGATCAAAATTAGATGGCATATATTGTTTACTAGCAGGGCTGTGTTTATGGTGATGTGGAATGGATTATTATTATTTTTTCCATTTAGCTTTCCGCCTTACAATTACTTGGTACTTGTGTTCAGACAGTAGTTTTTTATTAGTGACATGATGCTGAATGGAGCTTTTATAACATTCTGCAGGTCAAGCGAATGAGGGAAACATTATATTCTTCCCTTCTCCTGCAGGTTCTGAAATATACTTGCATTTTCAACTATCAAGCAAGCTAATTCTGTTTAGATATGGTGTTTAGTTTAACTTATTTTTGCAGTATCTCTTTTGTAGGATATATCCTTTTTTGACTCTGAAACAGTTGGTGATTTGACAAGTAGGCTTGGGGCGGATTGTCAGCAAGTGTCACGGGTTATTGGGAATGATCTTAATATGATATTACGCAATGTTTTACAGGTTCCTTTGCTGATTGAACAATTAACACCTTCCTGATTTGCCCTTGTTTGAGGCTCAAGTTTGTGTTTTGCATGATTATATGTCAGGGAGCGGGTGCATTGGTTTACTTGCTAACTATATCTCGGCCACTTGCTTTGTGTACATTGATGATTTGCTCTACTTTGTCAGCAGTTATGCTGCTCTATGGCAGGTAAGATTTATTTTATTTATTTTCAGATTTTTTAAGTGGAAAATTGACCTTTACTTGATGGATGTACTGTGATGTAACATTCTTGTGATCCTAAGGAGGTGGTTAGGTGGGTGTATGACAAGAGGAGAATGCTTAAAAATAGAAATGGAAATATGTGTAAAGGACAATTATAAGGTTCTAGTTTTAGCCTTTTATAGTTTTATGTGTAAATTTGCTTCAAAATAGGCTTCACAAAGAGAATGGAAGGCCTTTTTTTTAAAACCCTTTGACTTTATGGAAGCTATTGATTGTATATGCTGAGACATAAAATGCACACGGTCATATAGACTGGCGCACTCTTATTTATCCATTGCTTAATGCCTTCAGTCTCTCACTATCTCTCTCTTTTCTCTCTTTCTTGTTTTGCTTTTGTTTCTTCAGAAATTTTGTTGACTTTGCTTATGTTCTTTTTATAGGTACCAGAAGAAGGCAGCTAGGTTAATCCAAGAATGTACTGCTTCTGCCAATGAAGTAGAATAAGACTCCTTATCTATGGGTTTTCATTGAAAATTTTGATTTGTGAATGATTTGTGAATGTACTCCTTATCTAATGCAGGTTGCTCAGGAGACCTTCTCTTTGATGAGAACTGTTCGCGTTTATGGAACAGAGGAAGGTGAACTTAGAAGGTAAACATTACTACCAGAGGTCCTGTCTTTCTTTAATAGTCAGTGGTTCTTCACTTAACTTTCTGTAATGCAGTGTAATTCTAAACATATGGAAACAGGCATGTGTTGTATTGTTAAATGGCTTTAACAGATAATTTTTCCGACTATGGTGTATAGGTACACGCATTGGCTGGGGAAATTAGCTGATATAAGCTTGCGACAAAGTGCTGCATATGGCTTTTGGAACTTGAGCTTCAATACTCTTTATCACTCAACTCAGGTCTTGCTTTTTGAGCGTTTTCCAGAATCGTGATTTTGAGTGTTCAAGATAATTATTTTTATCTTTTTCCTTTTCAAAAATTTAATTTTTGTATGAAGAATTTCCAGTTGATAATCAATAATCTATGTGATTTAAACATGAGTTTTTGCTTGCTGTCCCAGCGTTTGCTTGAAGTAAGACCTTTTAACTTAATAAAACTGGACTAGTACTTATCAAAAAAAAGTAAGACCTTTTAACCGGTATATCAGTAGCCTATGTGGTAGTATATCCCAGGTTAATTTATTTTTGTTATCTCATCTCTAATTGTGTTTTAAGAAAAAGTGTTTCTTTAATTTAAGAAATTGTTTCCAGCTGCATTCTGTTTGGACTTGAAGCAAAGCTTGTGTAATTCGTCATCAGTGCTTGAAATTTGGATGTTATGGACGAATGGATTGTTTGTTTGATAAATGTTGAAGCTTTATCAGCTTTGGATTATATTTTTAAAATCATTTGTATCACGTGAAAATTTTATTTTCTATTTGTTCTTTAGTTCTAGTGGTTGACTTCAGTATTTATTAGCAAATTTAATTTTGTAGGTTATTTCTGTGCTGTTGGGAGGAGCGTCTATTCTAGCTGGCCATATAACAGCAGAGCAACTTACAAAGTTTATATTGTACAGCGAATGGCTAATTTATTCAACATGGTGGGTGGGGGACAATTTATCATCTTTGATGCAATCTGTTGGGGCAAGTGAAAAAGTCTTCCAGTTGATGGATCTCTTTCCCAGTGATCAATTCATATCAAAAGGTTAGCGTACTGGCCATCATCAGAATTATCATTTCATGTTCAACAAGCTCCATTTCTCAAATTGCTAGTGCAATGAACAACATGAGATTATATTTTCAAACATCTACCTGTATCTGAGCAGAAAAAAACTCTTGGTGTCATTTAGGCATGATGCATGTTATAATGAGATGTTTGAGGCAACCAGAACCTGCTCTTACTGTTTGCACATGATGCTTAAAATTACAATTTAGATTTTTAAACCTAATGAATTAGAAAATTATTGTTGAAATATCTTTCTCTCACTAAGATGATTCTAGTGAGATGACATTACTAGGGGCACTTTTTTTTTTTTGATGTCGGGGAACCTCTCCAAGGCAGGGCCCTTTGGACCCACCCCTGTAGAGTAAACTCCGGTCCCTTGCACCGCACCTTCGGAAGTTTCCCTACACGGAACTGGTTAAGTCGCTGGCTTTTCACCAGGGGGTGTGGCCCCAAGGGATTGTTTGCACCCATGAGGTATTAAACCTTGGACCTTGAAGGGAGCAAACCCTCAAGACCAAGGCCTTCACCACTTGGGCCAACCCCTTGGGGTTAACTAGGGGCACTTAATATCTAGGAAAAGGAAATTGAGACAAAAAAGAGGGGGCGGGGGGGAGGCTGCAAACAATTTAAAGATACCTGGGATTATGGATTTTTAATTCTACCCATTCAGCTGATATAACACTCAATGCATCTTTTTTCGTTAAAAAGTTCTCTTTTCTTTAGTTAAATTATGGATTTTAGATGGTACTACTCTACAGGATTGAAGTTGCAACGGCTGTTGGGACATATTGAGTTTGTAAATGTTTCTTTTCATTATTCTTCAAGGCCAACAGTACGTATCCCATGCTCAATATTATAAATACTACATCTGGCTCATGATTTTTGACACTTAAATGTATTTGTTAATATCTCCAATGCTCTCCATCTCTGTGGAATACGAATGGTGCTAGAGTAGGAAAGAATGCCTGCATACAGAAGATGTTCCCTGTTCTGTTGTGCAGGAAACACTCCAGTCAAGTGGTAGAGTATCTCAACGTGTTGGTTGTCTTAGGAGCATGTATTTATAGCCAATACAGCAAGGAGTAGTTTTAATTATTTAGGAGCTGGTTAGTTTTTATCCTACCTGATAAAGCATTTTCATTACGCTATAGGATGTTATTTCATTTCCTTTCAGTATTTAGTGGGATAAATTCCTGTAATAGCAGTACATAGTTCATCTGGTATAATACACTAGTTTAAATTGACCGATAGTTGAAATCCAGGCTGTTAGATTATTCCACTAGCATTTCTGATGCTTCCTGCTTTGTTTAATTAGGCTACCTGATCCTAAATTGATTCTGTGATTCTACTTTTACTTAAAATTATTGGTTTGGCTACTTCAGAAAGAACTAATAGTTAGACATCTGAACAGGTTCCTGTACTTCAACATGTAAGCATTTCAGTGCATCCTGGTGAAGTGGTTGCAATCGTAAGAGAGTACTTCTGTTTGCTTTATTTGATTTCTTGCGTGCCACAATGACCATAGGAAATAAACTCTGTTTTTATATTGCTTAGGTTGGTCTTAGTGGTAGTGGAAAGAGTACACTGGTGAATCTTTTGCTCCGTCTTTATGAACCGACAAATGGTCAGGTAATATATCTAGCCTTTATTCAACATGTGTCACTAATGCATTAAATTGGAAGGAAATCATGTTTAAAACATTTTTTTTTTTTTTTTTTTTTTTTTTTGTGTTAAAAGAAAAGGTTTTGAAGAAACAAAGAATTATCTGAAGATCTTATCTATGTTTGTTTCTTGAATAATTTAGAAGTAAGTTGCTGATATTACCATTTGCGACAAACGGATTACCATCAGCTCCTCAGCTAAGTCGTTACATATGACATTCTATGATCCAACTCCAGCAACCAAGGATCTAGTTTCAAAAGTAGTATCTAGTTTGCATCTCTCCTTCTCCCTCCCCTTGGGGCCAATGTACTCATAAAAAAAAAAAAAAAAACGAAGGATCTAGTTTCAAAATATTTGCCCGTTTTGTATGATGTTGATCATAGGTCTCTTTGCTCTGAGTCATGTTTATATCAATTTTCTTTTTGACCTTTTCTTATCAGTAGCCAGCTAATGACTTTGAGCTTCCACTTTTAGGGATCTATTTCCTTTTTAGTGAGCCTTTTAATTATTTATTTTCTACTACTTACTTTCAAGTAACCGCGGTGTAGATGTGCATTAGTTGAACCTTTAATTAGCAGTTGTCAGTCTAATTGGGGATTTTGATTGATGCTCTCCCTCTTGGGGTTTAGGATAAAATGGTTGACAGCCCGTGATGCTATTAATCTTTCTTGCTTAAGTATGATAATTGGTGTCCAGATGCCCATTAGTTGAATTTTTCCTTTGTAATTGTTATTTTAATTGCAGATTTTGATAGACGGCACTCCTCTTAAAGAGTTGGACATCATGTGGTGGAGGGAAAGAATTGGATTTGTGGGACAGGTTCTTGATTTGCTTAAAGCAAAAATAAATTCAGTTAATATATTAGATATTTTCTTCTTACATAAACATTTTAAACAGGAACCTAGACTTTTCCGTATGGATATTAGTTCAAACATCAGATATGGATGTACTCGAGATGTAAAGCAGGAGGATGTTGAATGGGCTGCCAAGCAGGCATATGCCCATGACTTTATCACATCACTGCCTAACGGTTACCAAACACTTGTTGATGATGATTTGCTTAGTGGGGGACAAAAGCAGCGAATAGCCATTGCTCGGGCCATTCTTAGGGACCCAGCTGTATTGATCCTTGATGAAGCCACTAGTGCACTAGATGCAGAGAGTGAGCACAATGTCAAGGTAAGTGCATCTAGAATTAACTCCATCTCAACACTTGCACACATATAGACGCACATGGGGGGAAAATGAGAATGATATTTCTGTATTATTGCTTTACCTAAAGGAAAAACAAAAAGGAGAAATATATTAATATATCATTTGCCGCTATATCTAGGGTGTTCTTCGTGCTGTCAGAAGTGACGTGAAGACAAAGAGAAGTGTCATAGTTATTGCACACAGGTGGTTCTCCAATACCCTCACTTTCAATGTCTTAATTGTTTTACGAAGTTTTAATTGATAGAAGGTTTTATGTAGTGCATCCAAGGCATATCGATAAAATTCCTATTTTAATTTTCTTATATTGGTTACATACTTTCTACAGGCTTTCTACAATTCAAGCTGCTGACCGGATTGTGGTAATGGATGGTGGTCAAGTTGTTGAGGTTATTTTTCTGTCCATTTATTTTGAACCCCTAGATAATTTATCCATCATTTCATTTTTGGAAGTTTGTTACCCTGAATATGAGTTGCACAAATTTTCTTCATGAAAAAAAAAGTCATTCATGAAAACATGGTTAAAAGAATATCAGTAAGGGTACAACTCAGTTTTGGTTGGTTCAGTTCCACGTAATTTAAGAACCAAACCAACTAAATTTGGTTCCATAAAATTCAATTCATAGCTATAGAACTGAACCAATCCAAATAAAGTATCTTTGGGTTGGTTTGGTTCAGTTCCACGGTTCTCTTTTTACTTAAAAAAGCAAAACAAAAGGCTACGTATAAGAGAGAAGAGTGAGATATAGAGAAAACATATAACATAATACAAAATGTTTGAAGAGGTGTAGAAGTTTTTGAGGGTTGAAGAAGTCTGATGGATCTATAATTTCATTTTCAGCAATGTATAGTAGAAAGACATGTATATGGTTAAGATAATATACATACAAAATTTGTTTTGATTTGCTTTAGTAACCCCACTCCTAACCTGAGAGCCGAAGCAAACCATTCAGGTCCAAAGTTTTGGACATAGAACTGAACGAAATTTGTTAGGAACCAAATGACACCGATCTAAATTGGTTGGTTTCAGTTTGGTTTGGGTCTTTGGACACCTTAGAACCCTTTATTCAAAAGCCCTCCTTCAATTTAGTAAGATTGTAAAAGATGGAGCCATAAGCGTCCGATTCATAATGGAGCTGCAAGGCTTTAGGATGAGATGAAAAACTGTGCTCTGGCTGTCTTCAACGCTCATTATTGATCCTGTTTTGAAGTTTAAGCTATGAATGTAACTTCTATTCCAATGCACAGATGGGCAGTCACAGGGAGCTTCTCCGCATGGATGGCTTATATGCTCGACTGAATCGAAAACAGGCAGATGCCGTTGCATGATCTTTGATTGCTTAGATGTTCGCCTTTTGTTTCTCCTCTGACTTATCTGATGCAGTATGGAGGTTCAAGCATCTTTTTCACTGCTGAGAACCATATATCATAATATTCAAAAACAAAAACGCAGAATGTTTAGGAAAAATACTAAAGGAGTATACAAATATGTTACTGAAGCTGTTGCGGGCAGTACATTTTCAGACTCCGTAAATTATGGGAAGCAGCTCTTCAGAAAGCATGACTGCAGTGTAACAATCAAAGGATGACTAGCTGAACATCAGCCCTAGAAGTCATCAAGCATACTGGCACCAGATAAATGTAATTTGATTTATAAATTGCATTTCAATGATTATAGCACAATCATTTTATATTGTAATTGTAACAAAAGCATAGTTTTAATGCAAATGCTAAAGGTTTCTAATGGGAAACAAAAAAAAATAAAAAAAAATCTGAACCATGAAATAGTTTTTTTTTATAACTAAAACTAATTAATTAACTGATTAACTAACATATAGCTTCACTTCATGTCTCCATGCTGCACATATTCCCTTCTACTGCAACCAAGTGCATGCATTTCATCCAAGGCCCTTAATGATCCCCGAACCATGCGTGGTTTATACAGACATGCATGCGCACCATTAATTATTTGTTGTGAAAAATAAATGATACAGTCAACCCAAATGAATAATGCTATTATAAGTCTTTTTAGAGTTATCTCAAATGTGATATGACTTTTAAAATCATCAATAGATTAAAGTTTAATAAATCACATCTCAAATGCATCGATAATTTTAAAAGTTTCATTATATTTGAGAGGACTTTAAAATGAGTATAGAAAAACTTATAATATTACTCGACCCAAATAGATCGACAATCGACAATAAATACGTAGAGATCATCAATGTAAATAAAATAATATATAGTTCTTCATTCAAATTCTCTTAGTTAAGACGGCCCAGAAAGAAGATGCAAGGCCCAAGCTTACGCTAGGCCTGGCCGAGACTTGACCTGCTCCCTTTCCTCCTAAAATCTTTTTCCCTTTCACATTGCTTGGTTGGTTCACTCGTTCTCGTTCTCGTTCATTCATTTCCATTCATTCCCTGCGCTGGCTCCTGCTGCAAAGTGCAAACCCTTCGGCTTCCTGCTGATCCCCGGAATACTATAGTAAAGGACCATAGAAAAGAAAAACAGCATACAAGAGAAGTAAAAAGTTGAACAACATGGACGCGTATCAACAACAGCCTCAGCCTCAGCGTTACATGAGACCGCCACCACTGACGCCGCTCACGTCGGATCCCCACCCCCAATTCCATCACTATCACCAGCAGCCACCGCCGCCGTGGTTCCCAAACCAATTCCAGTACCCCCAGTCCCAGTCCCCTTCCCCGTCCCCTCCTCCGCCGCAGTGGGCTCCACCTCCACCTGGCTCCTCTTATCCTCCACCCCCTAACCCTTATCCTTCGCATCCTCCCCTCCACCACCACTCCCAGTTCCCTCCTCCCCCTCGCCCCCATGTACCTCCTCCTCCTCAGCCCCCTCCCCACCATTCCCAGCTTCCCCAGTCTTATCCCCAGGCCAATCAGGTAATAATTTCAGCCCTCTCTCTCTCTCTCTCTCTATTCGTTATTCGGCCTTTTGGCTTAATTTCAGTCTTCCCCTTCTCGATTCTGTAGGGTGTTACTTTAACTTATCAGTTTGTTCTGCGTGTTAAGGGCTTCGGTTTTGGGTCAATGATTGGTATCCATTTATAGGCTCTCATGTTGGTAGATTTGTTGGTTCCTTTACTCGGATCGTAGTAGAGTGCTATTAACTATGATTTTAACGCGTAATGTTCTTTTTCGTAGGAATGGGGCACTTCGAATTGGGGTCACCACCAGGCTTGGAATTATCCCTGTAAGCTGTTGTGTATAAGTTGTTTCTTCGTTCTTGTTTCTCACGTTTTGCTTACTCTTTCATGCTTTTTTATTCGATTTGCAACTTAAGTGCTCGATTTGCAGTCAAGTTAGGCATTTTGGTTTACTTTGCTTTTGAATCGTCTCAACTGATGTGTTTTGAAATGAAACTGAGAAGCATTTAAGTTGAGGATTGGTGATGAGTCTGTTATATTGTATATATGCGGTTTGACTGCTAAATTGGTGTCTCTTTAATTTGGTTGATCTCTGTGGGTTTTTAATTTGTAATTCTTACATAGGAACCATCGATTGAAATATAACGTGTCACCCATTTTGTTTTCGTAGTTTTAAGTGGTATGTTATACTTTTAAGGTGTTGATGGTCAGCATGTGTGCTGCGCGGGTGTTATCAAGATTTCTAGACCCCTTATTACTGTAATTTGGATCACAAGCTCTGATCTTGATTCTTGAATAGTTTACTAAAACTTTATTTCTTTAGCTCGATAGAGCTAATGATCTCTGGACAAAATGACATATCCTTCAATAAACAAGGAGATGGAGGGTGAGGTCACTGGTTCAATCTCATAGTGGTGCACTGGTGTGTGAGTTGTTTTACCCATTAAAATAAAATAAAATGTTTGTTTAGTTCGAGGGAATGTTCATAACTACTTAGGCGGTATATGATTATGTGCAATGCTTGTAACATCATAGTATGTGTTAATATGTGCACATGTGTGCATATTCCCAACACACAAATCCACAATCTATTTTACGTCAAGCAATACATGGAGTAACTCTCGACATAGCAGTAAAAGCAAGATGCGTAGGCGGATCGACCAATCAAGTTTCCATTGAAATAGGATCCACACAGGGAAAGGCACACTAGAAGTGATCTAATTGAGTTGTAAACTGAACTGTGACTGAAGATGGTGATCCAGCTTAGCCTGCCCCCAGCTTAATGTATACTACGATGCACAGAGAGTTATGTCTCTGATATATGTTGTTGTAGGTTATACAAAAGTGGTAGACGGTTTGGATGTGAATGGGGACTATGGTCTATGAACTCGAGAGGTTGCCAGTGTTGTACAGATAATCTTTGTTAGTATGACTCACTGCTTTTGTCTTGGCCATGTGAACATAGGCCAATATTATTTTTAAACAGTACTCTAAGAGGTGCCTCGTGTATTTTAAATTGGTGATGGTCATCATACATGGTACTTGCTATAGGTTCTCATAGTGAAAATCTTATTTATCAAAGAAAGATTTGCAAATGACAATAAGACATATACTTTCTTTGACCTGCAAATTGTTAGAATTGTAATGTGCAAAAGGTATCTGCCCATTGTTTGATGGTGAGCCATGTTTTTATCTTTGATATTTTTATCATCTTGACTTAGCATTCCCTTCTGTGTCAATGACATTGGGTTTAACTCTTTGTTTTAATGACAGCCCATAATAATGAAGAAGATTGGGCTGCCAGGGCTAGAGCTTGGGCAGATGCTAAAACTGCAATGGAGAATCAGCATACTCAGTTTACTCCAGTTGGCCGGCTGGAAGACCAAAGTCATTATTATGATCAGTATCCACAGTCTGTTGATCATTACCCAGATATTCAAGATCAGTCTCTTCCTCCATCAAGCTACCAACAGTTTTCAGTTTCAGGCACACCTCTGCACCGGCCGTCGGTAGTTCAACCCCAGGAGACTTCATCTGTATGCTCCGAGCCATCTTCTTTTGTTCCGGATGCGCATCTAACTTACAATGTTAGAGATGGGACATTTGTTGGAGATTCAAGTGCTGTATTTCATCAAGGAAATATGCTCGCAAGTTCATCTGTTCATCAGCAGGAGGTACCTTCTAGTTATTCTTCTGTTACAGGTAATAATTCACTTAGCATACTGAGTTTGCATGTGAAACTTGTGTTGAAGAACTGCTGCTATGGAGCTCTGTTTTACTAATTAATTTGAAATTTACAATTCTGTCGATATTAATAAGTAACTGGGGCTTTTTATATAGCAATTATTGAATTGTATGAACTTGTTGACTTTCAAGTTCATGGGGGGGGGTGAATAGGGGATGTTTCTCCGGCTGTAATTCTTTCTCCCACCCTACCCCCAATTCCCCCAATTTAATTTGGTTATTGGGAAGTGGTTCTCTAGCAGATTGCATTATTTTTTTAACTCTCTCTGTGTGGTATCTTCTATACATGCAGTTTTTTACATTGGAAATCGTTGTAGAATAATTTGTACTAGTTGTATGATGTGATCAAGTGGACTGTAATGTATCACATTGACATACTCTTCTGCAGGTCTAGGACCCTCATGGTGATTCCTTTTTGTAAATAGAATTTGATAATGTAAATGCTTCAGTTAACGACAAGAATTGAATTTGTTGGTTGACATTATATTAGAACATTCAAAGTTGTGAAGCCTGATCTTTGAGCTTATGAAAGATTCAGCCATGTGTGATCTAGTTACGTGACAGTAACAAACGGGACGAAATTTATGGTGCATTAATGTTGTCCTTTGTAGACAGAACCAGAAAACTGCTGTGCTGGATGCATGGAAAAATGTAAATGGGTTATAGAGATTGTAAAGACATCTAGCCTTGAATAATTAGTTTTATGTTTCCACTTTAATCACAGCTTCTGCTGTAATTAAGGTGAGAAGCAGTATAAGCTTGTATTGGTCCAGATGAGATATTTTCGTTAGAGGATGGTTATATCACTCATCTTTCAAGCACATTAATATCTGAATTCTTAAAAAGGCAGGATTTGTCTGTGTAACCTTAAGTTTGGGATTCTTGATTGCCTTCTGAACTTTATAGCCCCCCCCCCCCCCTTTTCTCCCCAATGTGCACGCACACACACATTTTTTCTTTGTTTGCTATTTGACTACTCACTTAATTGGCAGGAAAAGAAGTTACTGCAGGTCAAAATGAGCAGTCATACAAACTGTTGCCTCTGTCAAATTCCTCAGCTCAGGAGGGACATCACCACATGCAACCATCGCATCCTGCAGCCTTCACATATGGCAAAACGTCAGCTGATTCCACTACCAATATTGCTGATCTGCCTTTAGATTTTGCACCTGGCTTTAATCGTCACGATTCACATATGCAATCCAGTTATGCTCATCATGATTCAGTTGGACATGTAAGGGGCATTGACCCTGTTGCAGCAGTGCACTCAATAAATAATTGGACTCCCCCTGTTGCACCTGGTTTGGTTTATCCTTCAATTTCTTCTGATATTTCATCAGGGGCACAGGTCTTGATTCTGGCTCTCTCAGTTCTCCTTCAGTTGTAGAGCCTTCATAAGAATATGCTGACATTTGTTTCATTTAGCAGCACGATCCTTCCATGGCCATACATTCTTCTGTTCCTGGACATGCTGCACCACCATATGGAAGGTTCCCTGGACTGGGCCAGGCCACGATTCCATCTGGTGGTGCACCTTTTGCTCTTGGTGCAGGAACTACACTTCATCCTTCTGCAGCCTTCTCTGGTGATGCATTTGGAATTTCTTCTGCTTCTGAACGCCCTAAAAAGGTAATTTTTTTTGTTGATGTTAATACTTATAAACAGTGACAATCTTTTTTTATTTAATCTATGGAATTTTTTTTCCAGGCTTCGGTGCCTAATTGGCTTAAAGAGGAAATAAAGAAAGCAGTCATTACCAGTTCTTCTGTAGACCATCCCAAGGAGGAAACACAATCCATTGAGGATGAAGGTATCGATAAATCTTTCGGGAAGGCTGATCAGGCAGACAATAAAAGCATTGACTCTTCTAGGTCAACTGAAGAAGAGGATGATGATGAGGTGCTAATTTTTTTAACCTGTTTTACCCTGTGATAATCCATTGTCTATTCATATAAAAAGATGATTTAGTCTGCTGGTTTTTCCCCTCCAGTGAAGTTTTCTTTCCGTAACATGAGAAGTTCTTTTGTTTATTTGTTTCGTTATTTTTTTTCTTCTAATATAGTTATCGGCTGCACTGCATTTCTGTTATTAAAATTCCATATATATATATATTTTTTTTTTGCTCTTTGTAGGATTATGTTGAAGCAGCTAGAACTGCAGCAGTCAACCAGGAAATAAAACGTGTGCTAACTGAAGTTCTTTTAAAGGTTACAGCTGCTGAAACAGTGATTGTTCTCTTATTTAATTTCTTTCTGCTGTAATTCTAATTTGTATGTTTTTTATTAGGTTACTGATGAGCTGTTTGATGAAATTGCAACTAAAGTTCTCAGTGAAGATGATCTAACCGTTGAGGGTAATTGTATCATGAACTCTGTTAACTTTTCATATTAGTTTCTGTATATTTGGGTGCTAGTTCTGATGTGATCTAACTTCCTGCCATCTTAAAATTTGTAACTATGGTTTCACTTTTTGTTGTCACAGTTGACCAGAAGACCGTCACTTCCAATCATAAGGAATCATCATCATCTCACTCAGTGGTTCTAGCTGCTATGGCATCTGCAAAAGTTCTAATTCCCACCCTGGTAACAAAGGATTCTGACATTAAAAGTGACAGTGAAAAATATAGTTCCCACTCGCCAGGAGATATTTTAGGTCTTGCAAATTATGCTTCTGATGATGATAATGGAGATGATGAAATCCGAAACTCCAGTCTGTCAAATTCCAGTCAGCAGTCGAGCATTAAAAAGCTTTCAGAAGATACACATGATGCAGCTGAGAATGGAATCTCCAAAGTAGAACTTCAAAAGGACAGTAGAAGTGAAAAAAATATGGAGAGTGGCATGGGCAAAACCAGTTCAATTGAATCCAAAAATAATAATGGTGCTACTATTAGTGAATTGATTGATAATAGGGTGGAGAGGGATCTGGGCCATGCATATTCTTCCAAGTTGGTCTCTGAAGATAGTAATGACGGAATTACTGTTAGTGGAAAAATGCTAGATGGAACCAATGCCTCTAGATCAAAGAGCAATGTGGGAATAATGGAATCTGAACTGCCTGGAGAGTATGCCACTGTCAAGAAAACATCAAGCAATGATCCTCGCCATAGTGAAACCAGAATGAAGTTAGATAAAAATGATCGACATGAAAGTAAAAAGAGTTCTGGGAAAGACTTTGTTAGGGAGGGAGACAGTAATAAGACTTGGGCAGATGAGAATGGAGATGAGAAACGTAGGAGACGAGATGAAAGGCATCCAAGAAAGGAAAAAGGAGATGATTGGAATGGGTCAAAGGAGAGAATGAAAGAGCAAAATTTCGAGCCTAGGGTAAAAGAAAAGCAATCTGAGTCAAGAAAAAGTTCTGACCACCTTGATGTCAAGGAAGAGAGAAAAGAAACAGAGAGATTCCATAGAGCTAGGGCTAAAGAAGATACCAGCAGAAAACGAGAACACAGAAAGGATGAGGAGGAAGATACATCAAGACATAAAATAGTGAGCGAATCAAGCAGGCATAAAAAAAGACGCTCTTCTTCCATTAGCAGTAAGGGTAGGAACAGCAAAGACACCTCAGTTAGTCATGCCAATGATTCAAGTGATGAAGCCTCAGATGATTCTAAAAGGTTCACCATTAAAATCTTTTTTCTTTGCTCTCTTCTTCCGGTTATACTATGTGGTCCTTATATATGTGGTTGGATACTGCAGGAAACTGCAATCAAGGAAACGTAACTCATCACCATCACCTGTCAGGTCTAGGAGAAGGTACCCATTTATCAAAATCTCTTTCTTTTATTCAGGTTCAGGTTGTCAAATGTCAAGGGGATGTTTGAAAGATCCTATGAGTATCGAATTGAGCCAGTCTATCATAAGTGGCATTTAAGGGGAAAAAAAAAAGTGATTGTATGACATGGAGATATATTATCAGTCACCAAATAAAGGCATTAGTAGGCTGATTAATTGGTATCTGGAACAAAATATGCAGTGTTCTAGTTCAACTTCCATGTAATGTTTTAAGTTCCCAGCATGGTACTTAACTTATGTGTTAATTCATCTTTTGATACTGCTGATAATTTTTCTTTTGTACAAATTCTTTTGTGGTTTTCAAACGCGGATTGAAGTGAAACTGTTGATAGTATGCAGTTAATTATGATGTATGGTAGGTGAAGGCATCTTAATAATGTGACTTGTCAAGTTTCCAATTCTGATTTTCAATTGGGTGACCCTGTTATGTCAGAAGTCTGTACATTTATTTCTAGAAATTCACTTTCAGTAAAGATTTATTTTATGTACTCTATGATAAGGGGAATGTATAATTAATTTATGTTATCAACCATATTTCTGTGGAGACAGCTGGTGGTGCAATCTTGCTGGGAGATACATAATAATGAAAGCAAAATTATTGAGAGTTTCAGTTTTTGTTCTATGCTTTGTTTGTGAGATTTGTGAGGTTTGTACAATGAGACTAGCTTTCTGCCTAGTTTCAGGGAACATGCTAAGTTGCAGCATTAGCCCTTATATTTTGCGGGTTTCTAATACTTGTTACTTGCCTGAATTATTCTTTGAACTTCAAATTTTGGTCCTACTATGAATATTTAATTTGCTAATTGACCATTTTCTTGCATCTTCCATAAATATGAATCAAGACCTAGTTGAGTCAAGTTGATCATTTTCTTACATATTCGCTACTTACTGAAAAAATAAATCTCTCTCCTGTACAGATTCTGCTACACTGCCTCCCTCTTTAGTTTTATCTGGCTACAAACAATACATTGACCTATGTCCTGTTTATCTGTGACATTCACATCAATCCTGAAATTCTAATTACAGCTACATGACAGGTTTTACCTCATGATTATAGAGGAGACCCATTTTTTCCTGAATTTGGATTGTTTCTCTAATTTGTTAATGTTATACTATTGTTGTTGATATTGCTCTCAGTGCTACTGATTATGATTTTATCTTTTCATTGCATTCTTTTATTTAGAAATTTTATATGACAGATTAGTGATACAGCCTGGTGTGGTGGACAACAATATATTTGCAGTTGAGTAATTTCACTTCGAGGCATCTGGCGAATGCTTATTGTTTATTCTGTCTAGTAGGTTACCATTAGAATAATGGACAATTTCATGCAAATACAATTATCAGTAAACGTAAAAGATGGATTCTCTGGTGAAATTCTTTTCATGTTTTCATTTGATTGATAGGCCAACAAATCGTCGATGAGTGGATATGCAGTTCTTATTGAGGATTTAGCAATATACACTGATTTTTTGGTTGATACCTGCTGGTGTTTTAATTATATTATTCAAAACTTATATGGTTAGAAGCAGAAAATTTAGTTCTAACAGGCAGCTTCTTATCAAGCTTGACTATGTAAAAGGTTGAGCGTTTCTCCTGAATTACGTTTATTTAACTCACCAAATAAGTATGATGGATGTTTTCATTTCTAGACAAATTTCGCGGTCCCCACATAGCAAGCAATCTCAGCGCAAGCATTCTCCCTACTCTTCTCTTGATACCACTAGGTATGTTCTCTGAAATTAAGATTGTGCAAATGTTTTTGTGACACACACCCATCATCATTACAATAAGCAACTCAGGTTAAAGTGTTTGGCTTCTGAATCTTCACCCTGGACATTGTCTAGTCTATTTATTCTACCACTTTAAAATGCAGGGGAAGAAGGTCAAGATCCAGATCACCTGTGCGGCGGCATAGATAATCGGAGGGAAGGATCTCGTCAGATTATGGGCGTTGAAGTATTCGGTTTAATGTAGTTTTACATCCGACTTGCCTGAAGCTCTAGTTTCACTGATAAATCTGGTGCATAGTCATGTTGGTTAAGTGATGTGCTTGGTTGCTCTGGACATCAATGTCGGTGCATGTAGAGGGATGTTAATTGGGTGCTGTAATATGTAGTTGGAAGGATAGTTTGCCTGCAAAATACATTTTGACTTGTTAATGATGCATCAAGGTAGGCAGATGTTGTATCGTAATCTCTTAGCTCCCCTACTTCTGGAGAAATTTGTATGGCAGTTTTTTTGGCCTCAGGATTGCACATTTTCAAGTGGTATCCTTTATAAACCCTTATCTACAGCGTGAGAGGCATTTCGTGTGTTCTGGTTTATGGTATTTTCCATTCTTATTTTGATTTATTATGTTTTGAATTCTGAGACTACCCAATAGAAGGAAAGATGAGCTTTTTCCCTGTTGTGTGATTGACTAGTTTTATTCTTCAAAAAAAAAAAAAAAAATCTATTGCAATAGCCAAACATCGCCTAGCACTAGCAGGAGTTGCTCATTAGAGAATAGGAAAACATCAAGTACTTATTTTGCGGTCATTTGATTGAAAGTTTGAAACGACCTGTAGCATCTTGGAGAAACAACTTATCAGCAGAGATTTGGCGAAAACGACTTTTTATCAGGGCTGTTTGTAGTTCACTCGACTGTCTCAATCTCAAAGTTGTTTTTTTAGGCTAACGCCTTGTATTAGAGATTTGCTCTCTCAGGACTGAGACTCGGCACCGGATGCAATATCTTTCATTTTAAATGAACGGCTTAGATCGAAAGAGTAAAATTGACGGGTGGCTGCCAAGGTCCTGTACTTGCCCTCTCCATAACGAATCTCTTTCCCTCTCATTTGGTGTATATTTTAGCTGTTAAAACCAAGTCTCAATAGGCCATTGGTGATAGCTCTATTTTATTATTATTTTGTTGGTTTAGGTCAATTCAATTGGTAACGTTTTTTATTGTACAAAAAGCTTGGGGTAGAATTTTGTCTACATCAAAGAAGAGAGGCTTAAAAGACTTAAGAGAGGGAGTGAGGTACTTTTTGTTATGTAATCTATGAGTTGCTTAGGAAAAAAAAAAAAAAAAACCAAATGCAACCTGTAAGTCTAACGGCCATATTTTGTGGTCCATATTATATTTTATTTTTAAGATCTAATGAAAATGTATATGTTATTACGTAGTAAATATAATGTTATTAAATGTAACAAAACAAAAGTTAAATGATAAAATGGGAGCTGTTGTGGCGGCCGAGTTTAGCCGGGATTTGGGATTGTCAAATGTTATAATGGAAAGAGATTCTCTTATAGTGACACAAGCTCTGAAAAATGTAGGCCCAAATTAGAGCTCTTATGAGCAACATATTGAGGATGCTCGAGGGATTTGGTTTACAAGGAGCTGGTTGGTCAATCACGTCAAAAGAGAAGCAAATTCGACAGTCCATTATCTAGCTAAGATGCTCTTTTGTTAAGTCACGAGAGAATTTGGATGGAGGAGTGTCCACCTTGTATTGTTTCTATCGTTAGCTTAGAGCTTGTTGCTCTTGATGTTCAGAGTTTCTCAAACTCTGCTTTATCAATAATATGAGATATTTTTTCCAAAAAATGGGTTCAGATAATAATTAATATTCCGCAGCTTAGATGTAGGCTGTAGTGTAACTTCATGGGAGAAACGACTTGAAAAATAGAAGTGTCTGTGTCTCCCACCACTTCTGGGGTACGGATGTTTCTGGATAAAACGACTTGCAGTACAAGATATCGTTTACCTGCCTTCAATCCCCAGTCCGTTTGACGCGGTTGGTTGGATTATTCAAATACGAAAGAGAAGCGTTTTCAATGGAAACTGACGTGTCCAAGACGAGAGGCCTCACATCACATGCCTCATGCCTCATTGGTCTTCCCGTCTCGGTGGTGCTGATAGTAGTCGTAAAGTTTGTTACTTGCGCAATTTCTTTCTTTCAGTTAAAGTTTCACTGACCCAGCACCCAGCACGCATCACGCAGTTCATATATAAACAAAACAAACCCATCACCAACTTCATTCCATTCTTCTCAACAACACGGCAATGAAGGTCCTCTCTGTTTTCACATTTTTCTGTTACAAAGTTTTTTTTTTTTGTCCAACTTCTTCAATATGCCACTTTCTTACCATGCCTTCCTGTTATCTTTCTCTTAGTTTGTAGTTTTCTTTGTCTGTTTTTTATTCATGTGCATTGTTGCTAAGCAACTTGTTTTTTTTTACAGGCATTTCAAGTTGGACTATGGTCAATTTGGCTATCTGGGTTTGTGTTAATTAGTCTCTCTCTCTATACTACACAGAGGTTGCCTTCCCTCAGGGATCGGATCAAAGTGCCCAAACTTAATTACAGAGATCTTGGAGAACTGGGCAATCCGAGGATTACCATATACTCAGCGCCAAGCCCATTTAATGGCTCTGCTGAGGCTAGGCAACGTCTAGCCGTTCGGTCATGGCTTGCCTTGTCCCCGCAAATCACCGTCGTTCTCTTCAGCCAAGACCCTTCTGTTGTTTCTTTCGCGGATGCTTTCGGTTCGCGGGTTTTGGTTGATCCCAACATTGATTTCACGTAAGCAAATAACTTAGTTGTTGATTTCTCATTTTGAAGGCTTCTATTTGGTATATTGAGGTATGCTGGAGAACACTTAGATGTGTTTATATATATTGGTATAGACTGTGTAGTTATCTCTAGTGGCTAGTGCTGATTGGGAACGTTATATATGAAAGCATACCAATACTATATGACATTGAAGAATGGAGTGTTTAATTGTCCTGTAGGAGACTTGAGATTTGTTCGTTCTTGTCATATATGTTTCATGTAGAGAATTCCTGGTTTTCAATTGACTTAATAGAAGAAGTTTCGTTACTGAATCTAGAAGTTGATATCATGTCTTATCAGAAAATTCTAGTTGAAGAGCATTCAAGTTTTCTCCAATTGCAGCATGTCGAGCCACAGAGTCTGCTGTGGTTGCTTCATGTTGTTTCTATGGTGTCATCAAAGACAAACCAAGCACTGCATTAATCTTAGGTGTGAAATATGTTATGATAGCATTAAAAATATTTCCCTCTGCGGTTTAAGAAGTCCATGTGTGGTTGCGGGTTCTATGGGAGATTGATTCTTTCTTTGAGAATCGAGTTCTGCTCAAAACACGGAAGGGTTTTTACTTTTTTTCACATTGAACCTTGAATGGTTTTACAGACATGAATGCTTTTTAGATAAAGAGATAATGATGGTATATGCTTCAAAGACAATAGTATACATATAAAAGGATCTGCTGGTGTATTTTTTATATCTGTGGCTTGCAAAGGTCCTGTTTGGAAGTGTTCAGGAAGGTATATAATGTGCAAGGTTATGTAAAGAATTAAAAAAAAAAAAAAAAAGGGTNATATCTGTGGCTTGCAAAGGTCCTGTTTGGAAGTGTTCAGGAAGGTATATAATGTGCAAGGTTATGTAAAGAATAAAAAAAAAAAAAAAAAAAGGTTACATAAGAAACCTCCAGGTGGAAGTTAGTAAGAAGATGCAGGTAGCATGTTTAGAGGGGACTCGATGCATTTTGTTAATTATTTTGGTATTACTAGAGACTTAAAAGCCTAAAATCCTGGTGGTGTTTAAATTCTACTGCAGAATGAGTTTATCCATGTATTATTCTGAACCTAAAGTCTTTCGCTGTTATGCCATCCACATCCAAGATCTTTATCCTTTCGTTTTTATAGGAAAGATCTGTGATTGACTAACATTTTTTAAAATACATGATACATCATTTAACAAGCAATATATCCTGTGAGCAAATCTACTAGGCATATGAACTGAAAGTCAAGATGTATAAATTATATAAATCTCATAGAAGATCAAGAACAGCATCATATGAGATCCCACTTTGCATAAGTATGAAAGAAGATATGTGAACATCTGATGATAAAGTTATTGGTCATTATTTTTGTACTCTTGCAATTTCTTGTCCAATTTAGAAGGGAAACATTAATCCATTGCCTTCTGATCTGTCTGGATGTGTATATAGGTTTCTTGGTACCCCATTCTTCCATTCCATGACAGCAAGATCACATTCATTCACCTCGGACATCTTTGTTCTTATCGATCCTGAGACCATTCTTCTGCATGACTTTATTTCCACCCTAAACTACGCTTATGAACTTGACCATGATTGGCTCCTTGTTTCTTCTTCACGAAATATTTCCCACTTCCCGTTCTACTTGGAAGAGGATGGGAAACATTGGCGAAAAGGAAATGGCAAATGGGTGAGAACCCAAGAGGTACAAAAGAATGTATTCCAGATTGAAAGTTGATGGGCCGTGTGAGAATACTCCATTAAACTGTTCTGTTCCTTCAGTTGCAGGAGGTACTTACTCAAAGTTGGCGGTGGAATCGTTGTGAGGGGAGAATGCTTATGGCATGGAACAGTGGGGATTTGCCTTTACATACTGGAGTTCTTCCTCCTTTCTTGTATGGTAAGGGGATCCACAACAATTGGGTCATTAATGAGGCCATGTCATCGGAATTCAGGTTTGTGTTTGATGCTAGTTGGACCATCTCAAGTTTCCATCTAAATGATCAGGAGCATTGGTCTAATGGAATAGTTGGAGATTTCAGAGTTTCAGATATAGAAAAGAGAAGCTGGGAGTATGTTGGCAATTCCCATATGGGGAAACTGTATGGATCATTGTTTTATCGTGAAACTAATTATTCTAGCCTGGTAAAGCTTTTGAAGTGTGAGGGACAATATACGTTCATCAATACAACTGAAAACATTGTTTATCCGTATGGATACCAGAGTGCATTCAGCTTATGGAAAAAAAGGATCTTACATCCCTGGAGGCAAAGGAGGATCATGGCTTGTGTTGAAGGCATTAAATCACTGGATAGAACACTAGATTGCTCTCTGAAGGATCATATGAAGTTCTCAGAACCATTAGATTTTTCATTCTCCTTGGAGTCACTCCTTCCTTTAATTGCAGACAAGAATAAGACAATTGTGCTTGCAGTTGCTGGATATAGTTACAAGGACATGCTAATGAGTTGGGCCTGTAGATTACGCCGCCTCCTGATTAAAAATTTTATGTTTTGTGCTCTTGACCAGGAAACCTATTGGTTCTCCGTCTTGCAGGTATTTATGCTTCACCCCTGTTCTTTTATTTTATTTCTCTTTTTCATTTTAATCAACTTTCTTGGTCAATCTCAGTTACAGAAAACTTTTGGCCATGTACTTGCATGCACACATACAAAAAAAATAAGGAATTTAGCATACGCTTCAAGCAGAGCAGAGTATTAAGTCTGGGAAAATTTTGTGGGCTCGTACCAACTCTCTTCTTGATATTTAACATCTTGAAGCTTGTCTATTGTGGACTGATCTCCATATTTCATCATATTGTTTAAAAGAATCCAATGCTCGTTATTATTGTGAAAGTTGTTCTTACTCTAGTGCTGTGCTCCTAAGGTCAAATTGGATTTGTTTATTGCACCCACCTGTGTGAACCCTAAATTTAAAAAGTTTGCATTTGCTGGTAGGGCCTGCCTGTTTTCAAGGATCCATTAGCTCCAGGTAACATCAGCTTCAATGACTGCCACTTTGGAACAAAATGCTTTCAGAGGGTCACCAAAGTAAAGTCTAGAATGGTCTTGAAGATACTGAAGCTTGGTTACAATGTACTGCTAAGTGATGTGGATGTTTATTGGTTTGAAAATCCATTGCCATTTCTTTACTCCTTTGGCCCGGCTGTCCTCGTGGCGCAGTCTGATGAATACAAAAAGACAGGTGCGTACTCTACGCATCTCAAAATTCAAATAATTACCCCTTTTCTGAGGAGGAAAATGACAATAGATTGGACTATTTGAATACCTAAAATAAAATTTGAGTACATACCCAGAAATGTTTTTCATTATGACCATTGGTTGATGTTTAGTTGACGCTCCTCCCTCCCTCTTTGCTAACGTGCTGTTCTCAGGACCAATAAACATGCCTAGGCGCTTAAACTCTGGTTTTTACTTTGCTCATTCTGATGATTCAACAATTGCTGCCATGGAGAAGGTGGTGAAGCATGCAGCAACTTCAGGCCTATCTGAGCAGCCAAGCTTCTATGACACGTTATGTGGGGAAGGCGGGTCCAATCGCGTGGGTGATAATAGATGTGTGGAACCTGAGACGAATCTGACCGTTTATTTCATGGACAGAAACCTCTTCCCGAATGGTGCTTACCTAGACCTGTGGCAGAAGAAAAATGTTAAAGCTGCCTGCATGAAGAGGGGTTGTCTCGTTCTGCACAACAATTGGATTAGTGGGAGACTGAAGAAGCTGGAACGTCAGGTATTTTCAGGCTTATGGGACTATGATTCTAGTACAAGGATGTGCTTACAAAGTTACAAAGCTGGCACAAGTTCAAACTGACAAGCTATTTTCGAGGCCTAGTTGATGTCTTATCATCCTTTATTCAAGGCTCACTTTGTTTTTCACTTCCAAGAAGAGAGAGGATTTTCCAATAGGACATAAGATGAACCCGTTCCTTCTCCCATGTCATGCTTTGCTAAGCCTTGGTTTCATCACTGTCTTCTATCTGAAAATATTAAATTAGAGGAGCCGGCCATGAAAGACAAAAAGAATTTACCAATGTAATGCCACCATTTCCTGCCAACTGATTATGATTAAGCTATTGGATTCAACAACATTTGATTGCCGGCTATGCAGAAGAGGGGTGTTTTTCAGTTGCTGGGGCTCGGCCGGTGCATCAACAGAGAATCTAGAAGGAAGAAAGACCTGGAAGGAGCTTCCAATGACAGAGAACCCAGAAGAAACAAAGAACTGGGAGGAGCTTCCATATCATTGGATACGAGGTTACAATTATCAAGAGATATATCTGTTAGGATAGTTCATGCAGGTGGGCGGGAGGAACTGTATCAAAATGCAGTTCCTGCATCTCAGTTGATGGAAAAATATCCTGGGATGCATGTTGCGCGGTCAGAAGTTTTCAAAAATCCGCACAAGTCCCTATGATGTCCAGAAGACGACCTCTTGCCTGGTCAGAAATACTATTTAATCCCATCCTCTACTGTACAGAAAATAAAGCGTAGACACCCAGAGAAGTCCAAAGGCGAAGAAGAAAACTGGGATTGGAACTTCTCCATCGATGTAGGTAGAGAAAGTATGGAGGACTCTATTTGTTATGCAAGCGACTTTTATGCCTCTAAGGCAAGGTGGTCAAGAGACTCAAGATCTTCATCGAGAAAAAAGGTAGTATTAAAGGAAAAAGGCCTTTTAGACCTCCCCTCCCAAAGGTAAAATCATGCAGAGGATTGGGATGGGAGCCCAGCCTAACTTCTGTCCAGCTCTCTCCATGACTTGGTTCTACTTGATGGTCCTCACCACTGTCTTTCAAAGGTAGGTGCTCTTTACAAGCAGGCGAATTCCTGATAAAGATATGTTGGCTGGATCAAAAGTCTGATAGGAATATTTACTCCCAATGATGAATTCATAGGATAAATGTTCACTATTTTGTCAGTATCCCAAAATCTACCGGAGCTCTGTTCTTCATTTAGAGGACTTGTCTGCATAATCTTTGAACTACTTCCAGTAACTTGTGACTGTCATTTGTCAATTTGTTTCGGTATCTCAAAATCTTGACTGGATACTTGATACACATTTTTGGTTTCTGTTTTTTTTTTCCTGGTCTTTTAATATCATGCAAAATACCAGTGCTCTTTGTCAAATTGTTTCAGTTTCNTAACTTGTGACTGTCATTTTTCAACTTGTTTCGGTATCTCAAAATCTTGACTGGATACTTGATACACATTTTTGGTTTCTGTTTTTTTTTTCCTGGTCTTCTAATATCATGCAAAATACTAGTGCTCTTTGTCAAATTGTTTCAGTTTCATGGTCTCGGAATTGAATGTATTGAGTGCCCAAATGAGGAAAAGTTTGAATTAGTTCCAATACCAGTGCCTTATTCGTAGTGCTTTAACTTTTTATGGATTTTGCTGGTGTAGTTTAAAGATGATTACTGTTAAAATAGCTCTGATACCATGTTGAAATATATATAAAATATGAAAGAGAAAGAAAAGAGAGTGGAAGCGGAGAGAGAGAAGAGATAGAGTGGAAGCATATAATAGACTACATCTCTTCTATATTTGATATTTCTTATGATGATTACATAGGCTTCTATAAATAGAGATGTTAAAAGTGATAAGTAAGAAACCCTAAACTAAACCCTAGAACATATAAAGCAACATAATAAACTAGAGTGATAAGCAAGAAATCTTAAACTAAACCCTAGAGCATATAAGGCAACATAATAAACTAGAATAATATAAAATATTCTAACAATTACCAACAATCGCCATGGCCTTTTCTCTCTTTTTCAGTTTTTTTTTCTTTTTTTTTGAAAGTGAGAAAGCAGAGAAAAGCCCCGGGGGCCATTTCCACTGTCTAGCCAAATGGACAAGCGCAAAGGGGAGGATATGGGAATTCTTCTTTAAAAGGATTGGGAGGCTGCTTATTTTGCGAGTGCAAAATTTTGTATTTCTGTCAACTTTTCAGTTTCACAAATAAAATAACCTTTACACCTATTTTTCAGTTTGAGTCATGAGATGCATTCACTTCAACTTGCTCCCACCGTCTTCAACAAGAAAAATACAAATCACAAACTTCATCTCTAATAGTGGGTATCATTCAAGCCCATCGGCTTTTTTCTAAGTGTAACAGAACATGAATTAACTTGCTGCCGAAACATTGCTACTATCTCTGATGACAACATAATTGTTCCACAAAGTGCCATGCTACTTCTGAAACCTTGTAGTAAACCATATAGTACTTTGTCGCAAGTAACTGCACGTGAGTTAAAGAATAAACCTTCCAAAACCTTCATGGTAATAGGAATGAAGTAGGAGCCTTGCAAGGTAAGATGCTGCCATGGTTTTCTCTCAGTATCAATCAACACAACTCAGAGGACAAAAAAAAATTGAGTATATTACATTCTTTCCTATATGATGACTGACTTCCACTCGGAGGAAATCATATTAGCTCAAATAAGGATAAAATTCCACCAATCAAATTCGCGAAAAAAGTGACAGTAATTTTAAATAATCAGATACATAAGCTGTTCATGACTTTGATCCTTTGGATGTATACTCATAAAATAGGAGACAGGAGCTTGGTAAAGATCCATGTATATAAAATAGAAAGGATAGCACCAACTGGAATTGTCACAGCCCAAGAAACCACAATCTCCCTAACAGTTTCTGCTCTAACACTGTTAAGTCCTCTGGCGAACCCCACCCCCATGACTGCACCTACGAGAGTGTGGGTTGCCGAGATGGGAAGTCCCAGCTTCGATGCAAATAGAACTACAGAGGCTGCAGCGAACTCGGCTGCAAATCCTCTTGTTGGTGTGAGTTCTGTTATCTTCTTCCCAATTGTAGCTATTACTCTATATCCCCACATCGTAAGCCCTGCAACAATTCCAAATCCTCCCCATGCAAGAACATCAATTGGAATAACAATTTCAGTTCCACTGGCACCTCCTTGAAGTATGGATAATGCAGCAGCCAAAGGACCTATTGCATTAGAGACATCATTTCCTCCATGTGCAAATGACATGAAGCAGGCTGAGAGGACCTGCATGTACCCAAATACCCCATACACTATTTCCAGCTGGGTACCCTTTGGACCCGCAATGTCTGAGAGAAACCCAATATTTTTGGTGGGGATGGTTCCTTCTTTTAGCTGTTCTTGAAATGTAGTGGGCTTAAGAAGGAGATGACCCAACTGTTTTCGGATAATTCTGCTTACAAGGACTGCCCCAGCAGTTCCGAAGGCTAAAGCCTGAGCCAGAGCCAAAGGAAAGCTCTTGCCAAGAGGAAAGGCTGCAAAAGATATTCCGGTTACACCGACAAACACAGCAATTGGTGCAGCTGTAGCTGCAGCTTGTCCCGGATTTGGAGCACTGTACACAAACTGGGAAAGAAAGTAGAGTTGTAAGAACTGTGCATCTCATCATTCTATCAAATAACTCGGGCTATGGAGAAAGCTAGTATTAAGTTCTGTTTATGATCAAGAAGTAACTTTCGTCAGTTATTATACTTGGTAATGCAAAGCTTTATATGTAAGGAGGTAACAGAAGGCACAAGCAGTCACCCAACTAAGCTTATGGCTTATGATTTGTTTTGGGAGTCTATCAGGATACAAAGTTTCATTGTGCATCTTGAGAGCTTCACATTAATCATAATATTCAAGCCTTTCTTGCATTTATTATAGATTTCTGGAAAAATTACCCCCATACAATGTCTAAAATGACAAGAGGTCCCAAAGTCAGTTTTTCCAACAAGCAGGTAAATTCACAAGTCAAGATAGACCCATAGATGTAAGGCAGTGAGCTTGCTTCTAAGTCTAAGAGTGTGAGAAAATACCCTACGGATGCATTTGTAGACAAGAAATGACACCAGTGCTCCCAATAATGGTGAGATCACCCATGAAGAAGCTACCCTGGCCAGTGAACTCCAGAAGACGGCACCTGCTCCTCCATATATAAGTCCAAATCCAACCATTGATCCTACTATACAATGTGTGGTAGAGACAGGCCAACCATAATATGATGCAACCTGCATATATAACACAAGATAGATCATTACAAAAGAACTTGAGAATGTAGCAAAATGACTACATTCAAATTCAAGTATAAAACTAAGAGAAGTCGGATTTAGGATATTCCAAGATGCATGTGAAAGCAAATGCATCTAAGAATAAATTTTCTCGCTCTCAAGTCTGTGTTGATGGGTGAATAATGCTGACATATACATGTTTTAGAAATTATTTTTGAATCATACCACTCTTCAAGCTAACATATTATTGAAGAATTTTATGCATGTTAGGAAGCTAGGACCGAACTGCCTACACAAATGGGTTAAGGCATGATGATCCTATAAGCTGTTGCAGTTTCAAGACTCAATAAATTCCAAATCAACTATAGGAAGGGGCTATGTTGAAAGGAGATACATATTTTAATCAAGAATTTCTGGAATGTAAATCCAATGTCCGAGTAAGATATCATACAACTGCCAGTATTGGATGAGTAAATACAAGCATCTCATGCTCATAAAGTTCAAAGAAATTTTACAAATGTTAGTTAAAGAGAATCTCAGGAAAATCTTTTTTCCCATTTTTTAAAGATGACATACATGCTGCTTTAGGGAAGTCAATGCTATATACGAGGCATACTAATATGGTGGCTTGCAAGGACTCAATGAAGTATAAAATCCTAGTCGCCTAGGGAGTTATGAATGGGGAAACATCCTGCTAAGAAAGACAAGCTTTACGATATACTATTTGTTTAGTTCATACATAGAGAACCTGCTCTTCATTGTTTCTTCCGTCTTCTTTAGATGTAAATCTCAAGGAATTTTTCCCTCTGGATTTTGATATTAGCTCCACCTTTGTCTCATGTGGGTGATTCGTTCCATAAGGTATAGAACAAAACAAATGGCCTAAGACACAACTAACCAACCAAACTCCAAAACAGCATCAAATATGATAATGAGAAAAACAACAATCAAGGGTAGTAAGATGAACTGCATACTGAAATGATATAGCATGACCCCAGCAGTGCAAAGCTTTAAATGAATTTGACAGAAAATTTTGTTGAAATAAATTCTTTGTTAATCAAATTTCTTTATTGGCCCAAAGTTTCAAGCAATGAGAAGGAGGAGTGAAGTGATCTAGGTGGGGAGCAAGGAAGAAAATTAAGTCACTCATAATACCCGAGCATGGATTTCCACAATCATGGAAATGAATATCTTCCAAGTTTTTGAAATCACCCAAACTACGCATGTAGGCTAACAATTGTTAGTAAGCTCATACGTCTTTTCTCATTTGAACTTCAAGATCTTTATAGCAAGGAATTAAAGTACTGACTGGGCCAAATTCTTTAATCAGTTAGCTAGAAAGACTTTAGGAATCAAATGTTGTACGGATAGCCTTGTTCGCATTGCATGCATTTGGTTAATAATGGCCTGTATTATCACACAAATAAAGTAATTCACATCCAACACACCCATCTCCTCTGAATTGTCACATTGCACAAATTGAACAAACATAAAGATTCTAAAACTAACACAGAATGTAATAAATTTCGAAGAGAGAAACCATAGTATGTACCTGCAACCAAGTACCAGCCGCAGCCAAGGAAGAGAGCAATCCAGTGAAGAGCAGCATATCCTTTCCCTGAAACACATTCGCAACAAGAATTCCCTTCTGCATTGTACTCGTCACATGGGTGCCGATCAACAACGCCCCGGAGAATTCCAACACCGCAGCAGTCAACACGGCCTGCCGGAGCGACAATGCGCCCGAACCCACCGAGGTCCCCATGGCATTAGCCACGTCATTGGCTCCTATATTCCAAGCCATGTAAAACCCAGATAGCAGAGTTGCATAAGACAACAGCTTGGTCTTCAAGGACAAGCCCTGCCCCAAAGACTTCATGAAGAACGGAAAAGTGAGAGCCACAAACGCTATGCATAGAGCAATAGCAGAAGCAGTGCTCGAAGATATGTGGAAGGCCTGAGCCATTCCAGAGAAATCGTCGTCATCGCCCTCAGTTTTCGCAGCTTCATGATGATGTTCGTTAAATTTAATTTCTTGTTTCTGTTCTTCTTCGCCTTCAGCTTCAGCAAAAGACGATATGGTGGCAAAAGGGTGTGTAAATTTAGAGTCTTTTAGCCTCAAGGTGGGGAAAGAAGAAAACTTTGGTGCTAGTATTTGATGCTTGAGAAGCAGAATCTCTCTCTTGGGGAGTTGGGTTTCACGGGAAAAGAAAAAACAGCGATGCTTGGGGAGGTAGAGGTGGGTGTTATGCAGAAAGAACGCTTGAGGTGAGGGAGTATTAGTATTTCTGGTTGAAGATAAGCAATAAGAGGAAGTCATGTCTTGAGAGAAACAGAACCAAAGGAGTGAAGTGGAAGAGTTGAGAATTGAATATGGAAAGTATTATTCGGGTGGATTCTTGGCCATGGAATTTGGTGGAGTAGTAGAGGAGTGAGTAGGTGGAGGAGGAGGAATGGGGGAGCGTGCATTTTGAAAATGGATTTGTTGTTCCTTTTTCTCTTTGTGGGAGGTGAGAGGCTGGATTTGGTTGCTTCTTTGATCAACTGAAACGAGTGGTGGTCATAGTTCTTGATGGGCATCTTCACCGCCTATATATCCACAAGTCTCTATTATTCAAGAAAATATAAAAATAAATAAATAAATTGAAATTCTGATTCTATTAGTTAGATAATAGATACCCAATCCAGTAGAGAAAAATATTGCTTACACGCAGCCGCAGGTACACGTTAAATAAAGCCTAGTTGATTGGTTGGAGTTTTTGTCGTTGGATGCAACTAGCTATAGCATGAACGGATAAACGGAATAGTCAAAACTTCTTCTATTAGTATCTCAAAATATCAAATGTTTTTGAGCTGTTTTTTTTTTTTTTTTTAAATAAATAAATAAAGATGGATGGGTACAGCCAGTCGGCCAAATATTACCCTTAAGATCCTTTCGAATTGGATAATTAATTGTGGACATTTCATTTTCAAAGTACATCCCAAAAAATTGAAGAACCTTAGGCAATTGTGAAAGTTTGAATATTTTATTTTGTCTGTCATTTATTTTTTATCATTTCAATTAAATATTTCATATGTTGAGTCTCACCTTGGTTCTAGTATTAGATTAAAAAAAATTAAGGTCCATTCCAACCCATTTTTGTAGAAATTGACAAATCTTCAATTTAAAAACCATGCACGATTTCTAGTGTTAATCGAAAATTCATTGTCTTTACTCTTTAGGTATATATGACAAATCTATTGCATGTATCGGCACTCCAGTCAATTCTAGCCAGAGCCCAAAAGTAAGCCTAGCCCATTAGTTCGAGTCGTATGTCAGCCTGTTTATGAGTCCACACAAAGGAGGACGGGTTAGGCCGAGTTTAGTCCGTAGTTGGACCTTGTAGGGCCCTGAAACGGATCGGGTTTTCAGAATCCAGATTTCCTTCCTTCATACATCAACTGGACCAAATCTTATTCACAATTCTGAAATATTAACTTGATGCTTTTTCTTACTTTAATGTGTAAGCAAATTTTTGATGGGCCCTTGAGGCCCGCCTACCGAAGGGCCTTGAAGCCTACCTACAAAAAGACCTTCAAGACCAGTGGGTTGAGAAGAAAGAAGATATGGGGTCTCTTTTTCCGGGTATATATACTTTTTCTCTAATTACACTATTTCAATTCAATTTTTGATTAATGAGGAATACATATATATATATATATATTAATTAAGTTATGTTCGACTGTCCAAGTAAAAAATCTCGTCTCAACACAATCATCTGATTTCCAAAATTTCAAAGGCATCGAATAGAATTAGGTTAAGGTCAATAATGGTGTTAAAAGGTTAGAAATTCTAGCCAACCAGGCAACCATGGCACGGTTCAGTTTACAAGATATTCTTAGAACAGAATCTCCGATTCGGCAGCCACTGACATAGCAGTTGTATGTTGAGCATTGGATGAGGTATATATTTTGTATTGGCATGGTTATGGTACATACAATTAACTCGCAGTATTCTTTATTATGGAAGCATATTTAAGCATAAATACATGTCAATAATGCTCACTCAGCCACGTCAAAGTGTCAAACCCATTAATTTGTGCAACAAGAAATTCCGGAATCAACCCATTTAATTGCTTTTATATATACTTTCTATTCTTTTCATTTCTTTAGAAGTAGGGGTATTCTAATTCACACTTATCACGTTAGTCACTAAATAATATATTTGTTTTTTATTACTCCTACGACAATTTGTAAGTTCATACGACACTTATTATGTCCCGTTTTGTAAGCATGAATAGGTCCAAGATCCTTTCTCATTTCTCTTTTCTATCCAAAAAAGTCAAAACATTAACAAACAATTTTCTTCACCTTTTGCTTTTGAGAGCAGCTGTTGTTCGGTGAAGGTAGAAAACATGGGTTTTCTACCTTCCACTCAACTATTGACACCTTAACAATTTCAAAAAAATACACAAACTAAAAATGAAATCAAAACACCCAATCAACAAATTAAGCAACCAAATAAATAACCCACCGCCCACCTCCGGCAACAGACGCCGCCACCCGCCACCCACCTCCGACGACTTTTCCGATGAACAAAAAAAAAAAGAGATAGATCTGGTCACTGGGGGTGGCCGCGATCCACCCCAACGGCCAGGGGGAGAGATCAGGCCACCCTCAGTGGCCATATTTGTCTCTCCGGTGAACCAACCAAAAAAAGATCCGGCCACTGGGGGTGGCTGTGATCCACCCCCAGCGGCCTGGGGGTGGCTGCAATCCACCCCAACGGCCAGGGGGAGAGAGATCCGGCCACCCCCGATGGCCATTTTTGTCTCTCCGGCGAACCAAAAAAAATTTGGCCAGCCTAAAAAATCGTTTCTAATGCCTCAAAAATTGATTCTAATGCCACAAACTCGTTTCTAATGCCTCAAAACTAAAACCTAGAGGGGAAGGTGAACCCTATTTGGAATTTTATCATCCTAAAAATAAAAATAATAAAAATAATAAAAAAAAAAAATCAGACTCACCGGAACCGGAAGGAAAAAAAAAAAAAAAAAAAGGGACTTGTGGGTCTGTAGACCCACGGCCGGCGTGACCTAAAGAAGAAGAGAAAGTGGGAGAGAAAGTGAAGAATGAGGCTGCTGCAAATTTTTTTCGTGAAGAACCAGAAAAGAGAAGAAGAGAGAAGAAGAGAAAGTGTGAGAGAAGGAAAATCAAGTGTATTAAGCTGTAGGGTTATTTTGTGTGATAAGGCTGATAAGCTGAGGTGTCATATCATGAGTGGTGGGCAAAAAACAAGGGGTTTTTGCCATGACCGAATTGAAGTTATTCCCTTTGCTTCTTTTTTTTTTTTTTTAAAAAAAAAAAAAAAACTCATTCTTCATTTTGAGGAATAAATTATTCCTCCAAAGAAAAATAAAAAGAAAGAGGAGAAATAGTTATTTCCCCACTTATTATAAAATGGGGGCGGGGCAACCTCCTCCACCAGAAGCATCGGGGTGTTGTGACCACAATCCACCTTGAAAAATTCTGTAAGTAGTCATGCTATTTCAATATCCCCTTAGCTCGAAAAGTAGATTAAACAATTAAATTTGTTTGAAACTAACTAAATATACAATATAAATTGTCACCTGATCATACAATAAAAGGTTTTGTAATTTTCCTACAACGACTTCAATTCGATCATTGGCCACACCGGAAACATCGTGGAAGAAAAACTGTCTAAAGTCTACCAACTAAAAACATAATTTCAAAGTACTTCACCAAGTCTTCTTGCGTATTAATGGCCGGTTTCCTTCATTTTTATTTAATAATTTGAACATTCAACGCCCATAATATCTAGGAGTTCACGAACAACGTTAACGTGCAACATCTGAAAGCTTGACTTTTGTTGGTTTCCTTTCCTATCATTTTAATTCAAAATATTAATTGAACCCTTCAAACGTCAAAAAAATCAACGTTAAAGCAGACACATAGAGAATAAACTATAAGGTGATCGAGCATATTCGATCTGCCAACGGCTTCGAAAACAAATGGTCCATGTAAATTAAGGTGCATGATCATTGATCTACATGTGGCACGCAGTCAATCCCATGTACGTAGAAAGAATCAATCCTTTCCTTTTTCTCCCAGACTCTTGGCACTTGCCACTGGCTAACTGTGTGGAAAATATAGGCTTTGCTATGGCCCACCTAGCAGCCCCACTGTAACCCAAATACAACAACACTGGACCAACTCTCCAGCAGGACCAGATACATTTGCCTTTCGGCGGCCCCCTTGTACCACGATTCTAATCGGACGGCGATGCATGGAACCTCCCATCTCCAACACACAAAAGTAAACCTCGTGTACCAAAGGCCTTGGGTACAAGTGCAGCACACATTATTATATTCCCACAACAACTTGCCGTTGCCGACTTGCTGTCCCTGATCCTTAATTCACAAAGTCCAATTGAGGAGGATAGCTTGGCGTTGGCGCTGACACGTGTGGGCTCACACGCTTTTGAAAAATCCCACTAACGGACAACCGACTCAGCTCGATCTCTACATCATCACCCCCCCACCCCACAGATTGATGGTGGCTTCCTCGACGACGAGGTGTCAGCATCCTATCTAGCTACTAGTGTCCCGGTGGGCCACAATTGCCACGTTGAAAAAGAGATCGTAAGGTCAGGATCATTTTAACCACATCTCTAATCCCAAATATACCAAGGCAATACCATAATCGGAGGAGCATCACAAAGAGTTGGAGGTGGAAAAGAAAGAATGACATAGTTATTCTCTTCTAAGATGTTGCTAAATCCACCAAGAACTTTTCTGGTCTGATATGATGTGTGATGCAGCCTGCAGGCACCCCCTACCAAAGAATCATAGCAATTAAGATTTAGCAAACTTTATTTTTATTATTGATTTTGCATGTAGGGTTGGAAATGGTACCTTTATTATAGTTTTTAAGTGCCATATGAATGCGAATGAACTAAGCAAAGTGCATGATTCTTTCTAGCTCGGAGAGGATAAGAAGATAAAGGTGGATATGCTCACCTGCAGTCACCGCCATTTGAAAATTACACTAATATAACGAGAGAGAGAGAGAGAGAGAGAGAGAGGAATGGTGGGCCTGGTGGGGATATGCAGCTCTCTATCAAACGTAGGACCCCATGACATGTTCAGAGGAGATGCTTTCTTGGATGATTGTGTGACATAATCAAATTAATGAATATGACAAGGATGAGCCGAATAATATTAGTTTTTAATGCCCCAGAGAGTTATCCTTAAAAAGCAGCCAACCGTAGACTAATGTGTTGAGATGACACTAGCTAGTATGATTAAGATTCTAACTTTTGAAGATCGGTTGCACTACTTTGATGTCATGTGGTCACTTGATTTTTAAATTTTTGATGGAAGAAAACGTGATAACGATCGATGATATAGAACACGATCGATGTTGCATTTAATATGCATATCTGATCTCTCTCTTCTTCTTCTTTTTTTTTTTTTTTTCTGGTTTAATATGAAACCCTGATGCCTACCAAATTTGAACTTGAGAAATAAATACTATGATGACACTTGGAAGATGCTAATCAAGAATATTGGCAGCTGCTTGGTTTTAACTGGGTTTCCATTCGGCTGCAGAAGCCGACGGGATAGGAGTATATTAAGTTGTTTTTTGCTTTTCTCTCTCTCTCTTTTCTTTTTCTTTTCCCATTTTTTTTAGTTCATCAAACAAAGATTGCACTAAACAATAAAAAAGTTGGACAGCCCATCAATAAGCTAGTTATGGTACAAGTCTCTCCTGAGTTTCTCTAAAAATGATGTAATTATTAAAATTATTATTGGACTTGTGATTAATCATTATTAAATTTTGATCAAATGATAATTTTAATAAACACATCATTTTTGAAGGGATTCACGAAAAATACAAGATCAAACTTCTAAAATTACTCACAATAAAATGACAAAATAAATTTAAATTCAAAGAGAATGCATTAAAGAAATGATGTGTATGAATAAATTTCTGCCAGTCCCAATACCCTTCAACCTTATCTAAACCTCGTAGAAGGGGACCTAATAGGGACTATAGGAGCAAGCATAGTCCTCAAGATATCATTCAACTCTACTCGAATGCGTGCTCCGTAAAAACTACAGTAGAGACATAGAAACAGATGAAAGATAGATAGTAAAATAACAACTAAGTTACAAGGAAAAATAAGAAGAGTAAAAAACAGCAAATAAACGTACAAAACAGTAATTCCCGCAGAGGAGATTCGATCCAGAGTTAATTTTGAGTCATTCTAATTGTGACTTGACTTTTAAAATCAATAATAATGTTAAAGTCAATCACTAAAATATAAATTGTTCCATCACTTAATATATATTTGTGAGAATTATATTCAATATTTATAAACATATATATTTGTTACACGAAGATAGCTAAAATAGTTACAAGATAAATTCAAAATGATTACACATTATCGATCTTATCTCAACAAACTTGGAATTTTCTATTTGAATTGGATACACGTCGATCCGTATGAGCACAAATTATTTACTACGAATCTACATACAGGGCAAGGGGGCCCGGCTCCTCTTGGCTTTTAATTATTATTTTTTAATTTATTCAGTTATATATATATATATTTAAGTTAAAAGAATAGATTTTACTTCTATTAAATGCAATGAATTGAGGCTACCAGATTTTTATTTATAATTCTGAAATCATATATAGTTGGTTTACCAACTTCTCTATTATTTTCTATGTACTCAGCTTAATTAATTAATTAAAGATTATTATGGCTACCCAATAAATTTTACTAAATACGGAGCATAATGCAGATGGGTTGAAATAATTTACTCTAATTTCAGTTCATGAAATTGATAATATATTTTATAAACATGCATGTAGCTTAGAAAATGCATATAAAGAATTATATATATACTATAATATTAGAAATATATCTGAAACTAGAGTATTTAATTTAAAATATTATTTTATGTTGGGTGATGAGTATTTGGTATCTCAAGGAACCTGATCTTGCAGATTCTCCATAAAATGGGCGAACCGTGGCCATCACAGGACCACATGGTTAATACCCAATCAAAAACAGTACGTGGAAATTAAAATATAAAAAATAAATCCGAGGAAAAACAATATATGCAATCACCGTAATAAAATAAAATATTAAAATAAAAATAAACATTATTTTCATTCCTGAGGAAGCAGAAATCCACTTATATCCTGACATATGGCAGCGGCGTGGAAGGGTCTCGTATCATCTCACAGTCTTCCCTTGCAAACAAAACTGGTTGTGGATCCCATGCTTCGCCAAACCGATTGCTACGTATGAATATGACTAAATGAGTTACACATGGACCAATATAAACCTCTGCAACTGCTAGAGTCGTTTCAAAATAAATGACATTAGCGGATATAAAATAAATATATATTATGGCAAACTCGCGCGATAGATTTTTAGGCCTTAAATAACAAATTTAAGTGAGGCTTTTTTTGATTTATTTATTGCTCGATTTCTTTATATATATATATATATAATTAAGTAATTTTAATTTTAATTCTAAGTTATATTTTTATTTCGAAATTATTCTTACAGCTTCTTGCTCTTATTATTATTATTTTTTTGGACATAATTTGTTTTGAGTTACATATAATTCCTTTTTACATTTGTGAAAAATGATTTTTTTTTTTTAAATTTTTATTCTAAACATTATTTTAATGAACAAACGTAGTCAAATAGGTTAATGTTATGTTCATGTTAAATTGCTTACTGTTTTAGGGTTAATTTAATTTTTCATTTTTCTCTTTATTTCCATGTAAAGTCTCAATATTTTTGTAATTTTGTTTACCATAATTGACCCTCAATTAAAGAGTATTGATATTGACTAACCATTTTACTATATTTGAGGCTTTAAAATATTTTTCAGTTAAACAAAACTAAAATTATACTATTGCTAATTGGGGCCATATTCCATTGGTAACCTTAGGTGGCGGCCTAATTGCCCCACGGAGAAGGATCCTCTCCATTTTAAATGAAATAGAGGGGATTCATTTAGTTGCTTTTAAGGAGTATTTTTGTCCAAATAAAAAATAGGGAGCTCAAAAATGACAAAATTGCCTCCTAAAAGCAACTAAATTGATCCCCTCCATTTCAAATGAAATAGAGAGGACCCAAGTCCATTGGCCCACCTAGCCAATGAATCGGGCATGATAAATGTGATAAATGTCCCAACATGCTTCTTTGAGGAAGATGGGGGAGATATTTAATGTTTCACATGTTCGGTTCGGAAAATGATTATCTTCATTTCATTAAATGAAATGAATAATATATAGTTAGCGTATTTTAGAGGAGTAAAATTATCTAAAAAATTCAAATAACAATTCTATCCCTCTAAAAAAAACACTAACCGAATACTATTAATTTCATTTGAAATTGAGAGGATTCTATTTCATTATGTTGATACAAGGAGTGAATGTCATTAATGCCGTGATCTTCCAAAGAACAATAGTGTGTTACTCGACTATTGTTTAGAGATGGTTCTATCGTTGGGGTGGGCTGAGAAGTCTAGCTAGGTCCTGATCAGTAGCCCTAATGGTTTGTAAATTTGGTTTGAACTCATTATTAAGAGCATGTTTGGGATTGTATTGACAAATAGAGTTTTTAAAGTAAAAATACAAAAATAATAATAATAATTTTGTTTAATTTACAAAAGTATGTTTTAGTCATTTTTAAGCTCCCTTAAAGCATTCTCAATAGATGAACCAAATTTTTATGCAAAATGACTCATCAAAACTCATTTTATCTATTTTAGCTAATGAATTTTTAAATGTCTCCTATATCCGATTAATTATATTTTTATCTATATCATTTAAATAATATTTTTTTATTTTTTATAAGGATTGTATTTTTCCTAAATATCTTATTTTTCAACTTTTGAGAAAAAAGAGAGGTGGAGAGAGAAATAGTAGGAGAAAATTTTAGAAAATGGGAGATGAGGAAGCGAAATAACAAGAGAAAATTTTGGGAAATGAGAAAATAGGTGAGAGAAACAATAAAAAAAAAATGAAATGACTCCTTCAAAACTCAAAAGTGTCACTACATCTACTTTTTTTTTTAGCTCATTCAATAAAATATATATTTTACATTTTTTTTGCTTCTTCAATGTAAGGGATATTTTACAAATTTAAGAAGCCATTTTAGATAAAAGTGTCATTTGACTCTTTCCTTGAGAATGCTCTAACAGATGCACTCCCAAACAAGCTCCATGCATTTAATAAACTTTATTTATTTATTTTTGGTTGATAAATCATTTCACAACTTTTAGTTATTTTTAAGTCCTTCCAAGTTTTTTCAACATCCATATAAAGAATTTAAGTTTAATTACTTTACTTCACACATTTATAGTTATTTATTCCACGCGGATAATTTTTTAAATTACTTACGGTCTATCTCAATCTAATTCATTCATTCTTTATGAATTTAAAAAAATACAAACAGAAGGAAGAAAATCGGGGGTCAAACAGTAAATTGACTAATAGATCGAGCTCGCTATCTCCTCTTGGAAATCAAATATTAACCGAAACGGCCGGCTGAAGGCGTAGAAGATCGAGGGAGATTATATTGGAGGTATCCGTACCTTTTACCCCCGTGGCCCATTACCCCCATTGGCCAATGGGCCACGGAGGAATCTGAGTGACGTAAGCTGACCATCCCTTCCAAGTTTCCACCTCCACCTCCACCTCCCCCCTTCCCCACTCTCCAGCTATTCTCCCAAAAAACAAAACTCTATAAATAAGGCGCAAAGGGTACAATACATAGGCTTGAAGACGCTACTCCATAAGCATCTTCGAAACCCTCTGATCTCTTCTTCTCCTCTTCTTCTCTAAGCTGGACGCTATTCGTCTTATACCCAAACCCCAGAAAAGCATGGTCGGACCTTCACTGCACACCCTCAAACCCACCTCCATCAAATTCCTCTGTAGCTACGGCGGCAAAATCCTCCCCCGTTATCCCGACGGCAAGCTCCGTTACGTAGGTGGCGAAACCCGTGTCCTCGCCGTTGACCGCTCCATTTCGTTTGCCGGTTAGTCAATTTATTGTTATTTTTGTTTTTGTTTTTGTTTTAATTTGAACATAAGATTAAGAGAAAGAGATTATGTGGATTGCGAGAAATGATTCAGAGTGAGATTTGTGGTTGTGTGTGGTACAGAGCTGTTATTGAAGCTCGGAGAATTGTGTGGTGCATCTGTGAGCCTTCGTTGCCAATTGCCTACGGAGGACCTTGACGCTCTGGTATCGGTCACCTCCGATGAGGACCTCGCTAATCTCATCGAGGAGTACGACCGAGCGGCATCGCCACCGTCGTCTCTGAAGATCAGAGCGTTCCTTTCGCTGCCCAAATCCACCAAAAAAACCATTCCTTCTCCTCCTCCGTCGGCTTCATCTTCATCCAAATCGTCGTCGTCGTCGTCTTCGGCGTCTCACAGTCCCACCGTTTCCACGCCAAGGTTTTCGGTGCCGGTGGCCGACATGTGCCTTCGTCAGATCTCGTCGCCGGTAGTGTTTCAGAAACCTGCACCGAAGACTCATCCTCACTGTGCTTACCGTGCTCATGGAAACCCTAGGCACATCTATCTCATCCACAACGGGAACCACTGGCAATAGCATCCAAACTGATGGGAATTGGACTACAACATATGCGACGGAATCTATAAAGGAGAAAAAATTACTGCTACAAACAGCAAACCCAATTCAAAAACTTTCCGAGTTACATATATATATGTCTGTGTGAGATGTACTGGGACTGTAAACCGTTGAGAAGGATTGCTTTTGATCCGTCGCCATTAATGAATTTCAGTCCAATTAGTTAAAAAAAAAAAAAAAATGTGGTGGTGAGTTTTGTTCATTTCGTCCTGTTTTGGATTCCATAGCCCTTTATTTTCGCATAACAGATTCCATGGCCATTGCCCCTTTGCCGTTGGGTTCCGTTCCGTTTAGCGCCGTTTTCCATCGCTTACGTAACCGTAATAGCCGGTGCCTATTTTTTGTTTGTTTGTTTGTTTCCCTTGCAAAACTCCGCCGTATTTGTGTGCGCCACGTTGCCACCGCTATCTTTTAGCTGCCTAACACGTGTGTGTGTGTTGTGTTTGGTCATTGCGTTTGTACCCAGTCACACCTGCCATTTCTGCAGGCTGCTTTTCTCTTTTTCTTTTAAAATGCGTTTGGTTGTTTGTTTGCCTCTTCTTTTTCTTTTCTTTTTTTTTCCAATTTAATTGTAATTTGCATTTGTGATTTGCAGGTTAATGAAGAAACAAGAATGAATCAGGCGGGAAGCTGATCGCGAAGATAGCATTTGGCGGCGATCGAGAAAGGATTCTTTAAGATGGTATGAAGTAAACTCTTTATTCTTCAAGAAAATTTTATTCAATATATATATATAACTTAATTTCTGGCCATTAAAGCTTAATATTTCTTAAGCTCAATAATTGTTCATTTCTCTTGAAAACGCGATGTTATGCTTAACAATGCTCGGATAGGATAGAACTTGCGGATTTTGTGGATGGATGATCAATCAATCTGTTTCATGGTTGTGTACCCTTTTGTTTTGTGTATAAGAGATAAGTTATCTCAAACATAGAGAAATCATACTTTTGTAGTTTTTGGCGGATTTAGATTCCGTCACTCAATAGGGCAGCTCTCAGAAGCCAATTACCAGACCGTTCCCCACCTGCCTAGCTCGAACTATTTTCATACTTGTTTGAGTCGGTGGAGCCTAGCTAGCTAGGCAGCCAGCCTCTCACCTTCTCACGGCGAGTTTCTTTAAAGCTTTGGTTTTGAAATGTTGATATTTTTATTTTTGGTATGCTTTTTGAGTTGTTTTTGTTTTAATGCATGGGTTGATTTGTTTAAAGGGGGGAATGAGCGAGAGTAATATTTGTTGAAGTTTGAGAGTACTGGT
Source organism: Carpinus fangiana (assembly GCA_006937295.1). Taxonomy (NCBI): domain Eukaryota; kingdom Viridiplantae; phylum Streptophyta; class Magnoliopsida; order Fagales; family Betulaceae; genus Carpinus; species Carpinus fangiana. Next base: position 25,217,859 of record CM017323.1, read on the forward strand.
GTATATTTGATGGTGTATAGAGAAAGAAGAGTCGGAAGAAAATGGGTTTTTTGTGCAAATAAGGCACGAGTATTAATGTATTCAATCAATCTGGAAGTTGACCATTATCGAACCTTGAACAGAATGGTTCGATAATCGACCCAGCTAAAAAGAGGTTCGATGAATCTTCATCATTGTATTAATGAAAAAGAAAAAAGAAAAAGAAGGCTGCTCATGATTGCAGTGCAATAGGCAATCTTAATTATTGCATAAGATCATCTCTATCCCTTTAATTATAACACGATATCGATCTAGTCTAGAGAGAGGAATTGAAGAATATTATTGCAGGAAAATTTTGGTTAGAGACGACTAGCTAGCTAGGATTTGGGTAGCAAAGCGCGATTTGCTGAGGATACTTAGAATCATGATATTTTTAATTCCACAATATTTGTCTTTCCTGTGTTCTGAATTAAACTGAAGGCTTTATGATATTTTATCCTTTTGATGGGTACGCAATGGGCCCCGACTAACTGCTGATGGATGCTAATCATTTTGACCAGATTCGACCCAACTGCGACTGGGGTGGCACTGGAGCGAGCACTGGTGTTCTTTCACGTTAATGATTCAACATGTAACTCCAAACGCAATGGCGATAAAATTGGAAACATTTGGGACCATTTGGAATAATAATTAATTCTGGCCCTCTCTACCCGAATTTATTGAAAATATATATATATATATATTGAGCATGCATGGTACCTGACCCCATGACAGCTGGAGTACATGAAGGTGCACCAATATAAAACATAAATTCATAGAATAAAAAAGTAGTCGGAAAGAGACCTATTTGATTTTGGGAAGGGGAAAGGGAAGAAGGATAAGAGGTATGATTTTTGGTAGGAAGAAAGGGTCTCCACTCAAACTCAGAAGGAAGATTCCATTTGCCGACCCGATTAATGGAATGGATCAGGAGCCAAACAAAATCGAAAGAGAGCTCATCATTGTTGTCTTGTGAGGAAAAAGAAAAAACGATCGAGTGGGTGGTTTTAAGGTTATAATTAATACTACCCCACCACCCACCACGTGTATTTTCATTTTCATTTCCATTCTTGATAATTAATAAAAAAAAAGCAAGTAATAATACCATGATGAATATGATCGAACATTGGGTTTTTCTTTTTTTTTCTAAGCTTTTCTTTTTGACCCTAAAAACGAAAGAATGGTGCCTAATCCGTGCGCGTGAGGTCACTGCTAAATGTAATGGGGGTGGGGGGGATGATAATTGATAGATAAGGTGCAAGTGCTGCTGATTGAAAGGAACAAAGGCTTGTTTTGGGATAAGAGGTTGGGACCCTCAGATCGAAGCTGTAAAATGCATTAATTAGATCATATGATAGCATGCTGAGTACTCTAGTAAGCAAAAAATAGCACTGCTGCTATTTCAAACCAGCAAATTAGCACGTGCACACTACTGTAAGTTAATTTGGAGGAAGGTATCTGGATTTGGGGTGCCCAGCTGGAAAACAGGTCAAGTCTGAGAGAAAAGAAGATGACATTCATTAGTAATGAGAAAAAACTTGGTAATTAATATAGCATGACCATGTGCATTGTGGTTGTGGATCAAAATGCATACAAGATGTTGATTGACATGACCACGGCACTGGACACCATTTTGATGCTTCAATAATAAGAGATATATAAATTAAGTCTTTGGGGGCATATATGGGTCCAGCTAAGATTTTAAAATTTTCTAATTAAAAATTAATATTATAAGATAGTAGTAAAGTCGCATTTCAAACCCATCAATATCCTGGTTAGGAAATTAAAATATCAACGCATTCCAAACCCATCAATGTCCTGGCCGGGCAATTAAGAGTAGTGATAGAGATTAGGCTGACGTGAGTGAACAGTACTCACGCCAGCCTGATATCTATCACTACTCGGCAATTAAAATCTAAAAATCCCAACTTGATATATATATATATATATATATACTCATGCAAGCCTGATCTCTATCACTACTCGGCAATTAAAATCTAAAAATCCCAACCGGATATATATATATTTGTTCCTGATGTACATTATTGTATCCAATCATAATCACCAGAGCCCTTTATTGGAATAAGATCCAGATTAAATCCCTAAATTACATGTTGTGAACTGTAATGCTTTCTACGGTAGAGTTTAAATCATAACGTACACCTAACTATGTCCATAAATTTACCAAAACGTATGAGAGATTATGGGTCGCATTGACCGACCTTCAAAACCAGCATTAAGTTGGTGTCGATCAGGCTGAATAAATATATAAACAAGTAGTAATTGGATGGTTCTCCCGTGCCGCTGTTAGGAATCTGCTGGTTGGAACATGCAATAAGAGGCAATTCATTAATATTTGTAGCAACAGTACTGAGATGCCCAAGATAAAAGAAGCCACTTCAACTTCATGAATGAAGCAATTAAGCAAACGAATGGGGTTTGCATACCAATTAATTAGAAGCCAACTCGTACGTACGTTCATATGCATGTCTTGCTTTGGGGTCTTCCTCTTCTGCATGCCCAACTTTAAGCATTATTGGTCCATTGACACAGACCAAAAAGCTCTTAGACCTGCCGCCTGAAAGAATGTATTAAATATAAGCAATATTGCCATTTCCCAGTAAGTTTAACAAGAGATTTGATTTGAAAAGTTGACCTGAAGTAAGATCAAGTATATATAGCCTCCAGTGCATGGACTCGAATTTCGGTATCAATTACTGCTTCAGGCTTAACCGAGAGTGCACTTGCTTGGCATTTTCGATTACAACTCAAATACCTTGCAGGCTTGCAGGCTTGCAGCCAGCAACTGGAATGAGTAAAGCTGGCCAAAGGAACTGATCTGATATGACAAGCAAATTCTGTAGCTGACCCTCAGCATCCAAACAACAATTACGAAAAATTGCAAAAACCTGTAAATAAAAATAAATCATGTTTCACATAAGCTAAATCTTAATTTGTTTAAATTGTACGTCGCTGAACGTTGGCTGCTAAAGCGCAACAATAGGAAGCTCAAACTTAGCTCACTAATCAGCCAATCTAATTATCCACCAGAAGCTCATGAAATTCCTTGCCATAACTTAATTACCTGTTCTTTATAGTCCTTTTTTTTTATATATAGAAAGATTATCTCTTGTTTATGTGTTTAACCGATATGAATCTCATGTAAGTGCAGGATATTTAAACGCAAATATGCAGCAGAACAAGAATTACACACATCCAACCATCCATGATTGTTCAAATGATCTGAATCATGAGCAGAAAAGAAACATACCCAATTTTTAAAATATTTCTTCTACCCTTTGCAACTTTATTAGCCTATAATCTAGATTAGAAATATTTTGACGTTCTTTCCATCAAGGAATTTTAACCATCTATATAACGTTTGATCAACAAAAACAACATTTGACTATCAGTTGGTAGCTAGTTATTTTGTTTTGTTTGTTATCTGTGAATATAGTTATCCATGCTACTAGCTAGCTAGGCCTCTATCTCTGCAAAATGCGAGGACCTTCACTTTATAGTTCATGCTTCTTTCATTATTAATTGTAACTAATCAAAAGGATAAATACCTGAGTAACCGTTTCAAAAGTTGTCTATAAAAAACTTAGTCCTTTTTAGGTAATCTAATGTATTGAACATATATACCTCTTTCTTTTTAAGTGGATTACTTGAATCAGACTGTCTGGTAATCTGCTTCAGAACTCAGAAGCGCCTCTCGCTTAGGTTCTATTAAAAGTTTCCTTCGTGGCTACTTCCCACTTTGAGATCTTAATTTACAACTAGAGAACCAACATGTTCTGTATCATCTGGAATATATAACTGCAAATAGAAAATCTCAGACCAAGATTGTGGGATGACATACTAGAGTTCAAATTAATTTGCAAACCAAATGAGACAAAAATAAAAGAAATATACAAAAAGCATCAGTAAAGACAAGGAATTTAGAGTTTCTGAATATTTTGACACATTGCTGAGATATATTTGGATTGGAAACGTACACCAATCTAGAATTCTCTTGTGAATTGTGATCATATAGCATAGGATAATTACCTTTTTTTGGATAAGCTTCATTACTAAACAGCCAAACACACTACAAAACTCAATACAAACCGGATCACAGCAGCTGCACAAACCACAGCAAATTAAACATGATCAAGGATGCAGAGTACAACTCAAACAAATTCATACTACATCAACTTCAAAGTGTCATTAACATACAGCAGTACAAAGCAGCTATATACTAACATGTATTACTAGCAAACACCTCACCCAGCTAACGCCAGGAAACCCCCAATCACAATCTGCTTCAGATATGCAGCAACCACATATTCTGTACCGGCTCTCATTTACAAAGAGCCTTATCCCGGATCCTCCACCTGCTGGCTGCTGCATAGTTCCTGATTTCCCTTGGTGTTCTTAAATTTTCCAACTCCCGTCACCCTATTCCTGGCCTCTCAGTCAATATTCCTGCTAATCTGCAGCTTGCTCCTCTGTCTTTGCTGAAATCCCAAGTGCAGATAATTCTTGAATGAATAGACACAAATAATACGTTTCGATTATTTTACTATTAGTGAGGCATTCATTGCTATGTTGGTTTCAGGACAAGAGACGGTTTACGTCCTTCCATTATTATCTTTGTAAATGCAGTATCATGCATTTACAACAGCTCTTTGTCTTCTTGCGTCATCTTGTTACAAGTCTTTTGATGAAAAGGAAGACTGAATAAGCTAGCTGCTAGAGGAAGTATGCGGAAAGAAGGTAAAGAAGGAATAAGCTGTTGAGCTGAAAAAGAGAAGCGCAGCTCAACGACCTCCACCTCAACGACGTCCTTCGCGGCGTCGTCTCGCTCCACAGCTCCACAGCGGCGGCTTCTCCGGAGGCTCCATTCACCACAAACTCTGCTGCTCACCTCTGGGGTCCTCAAAGACTCTCCAGGTTCGTGGAGTCCCATGACGAAATCCCATTCGCCAAGCCCATTCCCCGCAGGAATTGGAGAATTCGATTCCTGCGAGCCGTGAATCGGATCATGCCCATGTGCCCAAATTTCCGGAAGGGAATTGTGTCGGTGAGAGATGTTAAGTGAAGGCAAAGAGAATTGAGAGGAATCGTTAATCGCATTCGCGGGGGATGGTTGTGGTGGCCTGGTGGGACTGGGGAGGAATTGGTAGTTGATGAAGGACTAAAGAGTAAGTTAAAATGTACTTCAAAGTTCAAAACAACAATTTAACCTTTTTTTTTTTTTTTTTTTTTTGAACTTATTAAGAGTTGGTTTACACCTAAAAGAGAAATGTTACATATAATTTCCCTCATACATTTTTTTTTTTTTTTTTTTTGAGGAATTCCCTCATACATTTTTAATGCACACTCTTTACTGTGACAATAACACTGAAAATTACCACTGAATATAATTTTCCAAATAATTATTTTTAGGGTTTAATTTTTTTTTTAAGACAAGTGGCATTTTTATGTGACGCCACGTGGCATTCCGTTAGTTTGGATTAATAGAGGTACTAAGTTGGCCTTTTTCCCGTGAGTCAAATACCATTTGTGATAGAATTTAAACCCTAGGTGGAAAATATAAAATGTGCAAATCTAGATACTAAAAAAGTAATTAACTCTTATTTTAATTAAAGTTAGTGGGTATGTTGATATATTTTGGGTAAAGTCTACATATTTCTTTCGAATTACTACTTAATTGACAATGTCTCTCTCTCAACAACTAAAATTGTCCCTCATAAAATAAAAACAAAAAATACTGAAGTGTTATGAGAGTAGGTGTTGGAAGGTGTGAAGGAGTATTACATTTTTTATTTTTTATTTTTTTTACATATCTACACAAGGGAAGGAAAATGGGAGATTCAAATTAGTGACTACTATTTCATTAAGTGTGGTTCATAGTGAGCTACCCCTTGGAGACAAGAGCCTTTTATTTAAGATAGCTTATTATTATCCAGATGTGGCAGAACATTAGTAGCTGGAATCTATGATCTATCGGTAGTCTAGGAATTATCTAACCTTCAAGTTATCTCCTTATGCTTTATCTTGTTAACTTTATCTTATGTTTTTGCATTCAATTCCGTTTTCCATGTTAGTAATTGAATTCAATTTCAAGTTCACTTTATAAAATAAGAAAAATGATAAAGTCACAACTTAAATTTAATTAAGACTCAACTTTTTTTTTCTTTTCAAGTGTCAGCTTAAAAAAAAAAGAAAAAAAAAAAAAAAAACTGTCAAAAGAGGGGAGAGAGCCTCAAACTAGAAATTGTGTCTAAAATAGGTGAAAATCGGATCTGGGTATATGTTATATCTGCATCACATCACATAAAACAAAATACAAAAACTTCGTCTTTTAAATAAAAATGCCCTGATTTGTCAGTACTCAGTAGCTCTTTAAGCCCTAAACTAAAACCCTAAAACCCATATCCCCTCTTTCATCATAAAACCTTAAAACCCTTTCAGTTCAAAGAATACACTGGTTTGGTTAAAGATGCAGCACGACGAGGTCATATGGCAGGTAATCAGGCACAACCACTGCAGTTTCATGGCCAAGTGAGTGTTTCTTAACCTTAAAAACCATTGATTTTTCTTTCACCATAAGAATCTATTGACGTTTCGATTCATTTTGTTTATTGTGGCTGTGCCAATTTTGCGGTGGGTTGTCAATCTTCGTGGGTTTGTGGTTTTGTAGAATTGAAACCGGGAAATTCTGTAGAAACCCGTATAATGTGACCGGGATTTGTAATCGGAGCTCGTGCCCTCTCGCCAATAGTCGCTATGCCACCATTCGCGACCATGACGGTAATCTTCACTCTTTTCCTCTCGCCCTTTTACTTGTTCTGTCAATTAGGTCTATTTACTTTTTTTTTTTGGTTTTCTTGTGGTGATTTTCACACATATGCCAGTCGAGTCATTGTTATATTGTTCCCTTTGGTCGCTGAGAAGAAGCAAGTAGAGGAAGAAACTTATTCAATCTTATTTTTGTTATGAGACTTGAGAAAACAGAAACCTCCGCCCAATTGAGCTCAATACAGTTATTTGGATTAGTTGAATTGAGCTTTATAGTTTCATTTTCTAAGCTGAAGACTATGGAAAAATATGCTACAGCAAGGCTTTTTTGGTTGATCTTGGTGGATCGTAGGCTTTTTATCTGTGCATTGGTATCTGTATTTGTGAATTGACTTGCTGTCACATGCCAATTAATATTTGTAGATATTAAGGAATGATGAGTGTGATAGATTTTATATGGTTGTATTGGTCTGCTACAGGAGTCTTCTATCTTTATATGAAAACCATAGAAAGAGCTCATATGCCAAACAAATTGTGGGAGAGAGTTAAGTTGCCCAGGAATTATGAGAAGGCACTTGAGATTATAGACAAACACCTGGTATTGAACATTATATTATATATATATTGAACTTTAAGATTTTGATATGATATGATTTTGCTCATCAGTTCTAGAAAGGTTAATTTGCCTTGCTTTTGATTTGACAGATGTATTGGCCTAAGTTTCTTGTACACAAAACAAAGCAACGATTGACCAAGATGACTCAAATGCGGATACGCATGAGGAAGCTTGCTTTGAAAACAAGGTTCATTTTTTCTCATGCTTGCATTTGTTTTTTTTGGCTACCAAAAATGCTTACTCATGTGCAAATAAGGTTTTCTGACGTGCTACATGATTGTCTTTGGTAAACTACTTTGTTACTTTTGGGAGATTAATGATGTTATAATGAGCCACTATTTGTTGTGTTTTCAAGAGAATGTGGTACTTATTATTGTTTTAAAAAAAGAAGAAGTATGTGCCAGGAAATTTTAGGGATTGTAGTATGGCATGTTGTGAGCATTGAGTCTTGTACACAGAATTGGCAACCCTGGACTGTGTTGTTATGCTGAAAAGGGTTCTAGTTGTTACCTTTATAGGTTAAATAGTGTCGTCCCACATTAACGTGCTTTGTTGTATTGGCAATTGTTTCTGCTGCCTAACAGGGAGAAAATAATGACAACACCAAGGAAGGAGAAAAAAAGAGAGTCTAGAAGAGAAGAGAAGGCCGAAAAGGCAGCAGCACTGGATAAGGTTATACATGAGCTCATACTATTGATGTACATGATTATGTGTTGTCCCTACAGCTCGACCAAGACTTTCTAGCTTTTCTGCAGAGTATTGAAAAAGAACTCTTGGAACGCCTTCAGCAAGGAGTTTACGGTGACATATACAACTATCCTGTTAAAGAGTATAACAAGGTTCTTGATATTGAAGAGGGGCAGGCTGTGAGTGAAGATGAAGATGAGATGGTAATTTGTGAAATCCTTTTTTCTTCAACTTATTAATATTGTTTTAAAAACGAGTTACTTGCTTTTGTGCTCACTTAGATGCTACTTTCAGATAATTAAATGCCCTTTTAATTGGTTCTTGGAATAAGCAGGAACATAAGATAGAATATGTTGAGGGTTATGATGAACTTGAAGAGGAAGATGATATAGAAGATTTTGGTGATATTGCAATTGCTCAGTCTCATGCGGATTATGACAATGGTAAAGCTGCATGTCACTAGATACTTATTGTTGAGCATTTTAATGTTGATTTAAAATTTTATTACCGTGTGCTTACCTGTAAAATATACGTCGACTTTCTAAAAGTGAAATTTCTTACATCTTCAATTTCCTATTATTCTTACCTTTTTCCTTAAAGATTCTTATTAAAGGTTATTTCATCTCTAATTGAAAGTGAAGGACATTTTAGGAAGAGGGTGATATTGTTATCTTTTTATTAATAGTTCGTACCATTTCAAATCAAGTCATGAAACCAATAAAAAGAGTCATTTAGATTTGGACGAAGGGAGTATTAACTTATACCATGTAAAAGCTGTCGATTTTTAGTTTGTACGGGATTTTTTTTTTAGTTAGGGTATAAGTTGTGGCCTTTGTTTTACAATAATGGGACGAGTGCGTGAGAGAATTCTCAAATGTGTGTGTGTCCCCATACAAACTGGAATAAGAAAAAAGAGTTTAATGATGCAGTTGGAATGGATGCAGATGAGGAAGAGGTTGAGCCAGTTGCTGGCAAGAGAGTGGGGAAGGAAACTGCCTTGGCTTCAGGAAAGCTTGGTAAAGGTGAACCTGGTGCAAAATTGAAGAAGAGAGCAAGGGTGCTTGTTGAGGTAATGGCCAATGATATTATGGTGTTTGACATGTTCACTACATTTCCATATACATTTATCCTTTCAACTTATAAACTGTACCTATGGTATACATACTGTAGCTATTATATTCAGTCACATCATTTTTAGCCAACTCTCACGTGCAATTTTTCTTCGAATTTCTTGAGGTTGATCTCTCTCTCTCTCTCACAAACAAACTCAAAATATATTACTTGTTTCTTAGAAACTGAGACACTTTAAATACACATATTTGGCTTCAGTAGCTACATTCCATCAGGATCCTAAATATTTCAGATGTGATTTTTTTTTTTTTTTGTTAGGTTGAGCATGAAGATGCTGATGAAAGACAAAAGGCTGTCCACTAAGTGCTCGTAGCATATTGCTTTATTTGTTTGACCTGTAAACTGGATAATGGCTGATGTATTATTCAAAGCTCAGTCCACAGCGAGGGAAAGTTACTAAAGAGGATGCAATTTTGATAGCTGAATCTTGATTACGGTTGAAAGATTTTAGGGGTAAATTCAATTACAGTCAATTTGAACCTCTCCATCAGATTTAGCCGTTAACTTCTAACGGTAAACTTCAAAACTTTCATGGGTTTAGCCTAATCCACGGACAAGGCTAGAGAACTTTTTTTTTAACTTTTTACTTTAAAAAAAAAAAATTAAATTGGAATTGACAGTAATTTTGAAATTTTATAAAAAGGTCAAGGGTATAAATATCATTGTTTCACTTTTAATATTTAAAATTTGATAGAGGCTCAAATTAATTATAATTAAAAGTTTAAGGGTTCAAATCGAGAGATTTTGAATTTTAAAAATACTTGTTATATCGTGTGATAATTCAAGGATTTAAAGTGAAGTTACCGTGATTCACAGCGTCAGAAGATTCTTGATGACAATGCTGAGTAGGGCTGAGCAGATTCACCGCCTACCGACAACCGACCGAGTGTCGACTGCCACCGACCTAGAACACGGACGGTAGGCGGCGGAAAATTTTTTCTACCGACAAATGTTGGTCCGTAGGCAGAAATTTTTCCGACAATGTCGAAAACCGACATTACCGCCCGACTTCTACCAACTTTTTAAAACGACGTCGTTTTGATATTTATTCTTAATATTATTAATTTTTCATCACATACCAATCAAGGTCACGTAGCTCAGTTGGTTGACTGCATGATATACGAGCTGCAGGTTGTGGGTTCGAGCCTGCATGCTTTCTTTTTTGTGGTTTTATACTTTTATTTATTTAAAACTAAAATTTGTTACTGCTGCCTGCTGGAATTCGAACCCAGGTCACCACGGTCACCCAACAAATTCAACTCCCTACCAACCACTAAGCTACAATCTCTTAGTGTTGTTTCCTTACAGATTATTATAAATATAACATAAATAATTAATCATTAGTGATTAAATATTTAAATTATATTTTTGTTTTTGATAATTAAATTACAATTTGAGTATTAATATATTATCACTATAATTTATATGATTATATTACATGATAAATTAATCATTAAATCATTTGATCATATAATAACAAATTATACATACATATTCATAAGTTATAAGTATGCAAGTTCATACTAATACAACAATGAACAAGAACAATTAAGTATCCAGAGACTTAATTCTAATATATTATCAACTTATAAGTCTATATATATTATAAATTATAATTATTAAATCATCTGATTATATAATAACAAATTATACATATATATTCATAAGTTATAAGTATGTAAGTTCATACTAATATAACAATGAACAATTAAGTATGTAGAGACTTAGTTCAAATATGTTATCAACTTATAAGTTATATATATTATAAATTATAATTATATATATACGTAAGTATGCATATTAAATAATATAAGTGTAAAATATCAATACTTAATCACATGATTCAATAAGACAATAACAATTGAAATACTTATTAAAGTTAATCATATTATTAATGTACAATAATAATGTAATTCGTTTAATATCAAACTAATTAACTGATATTGGATTAAACAATGTGTTACTTATAACCACAATTGAATCACTATTAACTAGCAATAAGTAATATAAGTAATGTAAGTAATATTACTCACTATTAACATAAGTAACATAAGTATATAATGTTACTCACTATTAACATAAGTACTATAAGTATATAATGTTACTCACTATTAACATAAGTAATATAAGTAATATTACTCACTATTAACATAAGTAACATAAGTATATAATGTTACTCACTATTAACATAAGTAATATAAGTATATAATGTTACTCATTATTAACTAATAATAAGTAACATAATTATTAATTAATTAGTAGTTAGTAGTTACATATTAACTAGCTTTATAAGTACTTATATCATACATTCTTATTGAAATATTGTAATATATGTTTTGTAATTTAGTATATATTAAGTAATTATATATATGCAATTATGCATATTGAATAATATAAACATATAAAATTAATACTTATTCATATTATTCAATGACAATTCAAATATTTTATTCAAGTTAATTATATTATTAATGTACAATAATAATGTGATTCATATAATATTAAATTAAGTAATTTAAATTGGATTCATTAAACAATGTGTTACTTATAAATATTATTAGATACTATATATTTATAAAACATATATCACATTATCTTAGATTCTTAGATCTAAGATAATTTTATTACATTAATATGAATTGTGATTTGTGAGATAATATGATCATATAATGTTTTGACAATTTTTTTTAAAAATTAAATTGTACAATTTTTGGAAAAATTTTAATATTGTTAGAAGAAATTTCTAACCCTTTATATATATATATATATATATATATATATATACTCAAAACGGCGCCGTTTTGAGTAGCATATATATATCTCTATTCGGAATTTATCACTCCTGCATCTCGCCCATTTCCCCCAAGTCCCCAACCCTAACGGCCGCCTAACCCATTTCCTCGGTCCCAACCCTAGCGCCGCAGCTCGCCTCGCCTAACCCATCTCCTCTCATCGCTTACTCTCTTCTCTGCACAGTCACAGACTCACAACCTTGCAACTGAACGAAGGTCGCTATCTTGGGTCCCCGACGAGGCGTCTTCTCACTTCTCAGTTCTCCGGTTCTCCCAACAAAAGCGAGGTATTCTTCGTTTTATTTTTAAAAATTTTTTTTTTCTTTTGTTTTTGTAAGAATCGTAGATGATTTTTTTTGTAAGAGTCGTAGCATTTTTTTTTTTTTGTAAGAATCGTAGCTAATTAGCCTGATTATTTATGTATGTTGAGAACTTGGGAATATTGTTTGGTTACAAAGAAACCCGACTATTTCTGTCTGTTTATTTCATTTTCTCTGCATTTTAGCAGTAGAAACGAATATTGTGAAAAAAAAATATATATTTTCTTGCTGACTCTCCTAGAAAGAAAAAAGAGGATATTTTAGGTCTTGATATTGTACCATTTGATGGGTTCTGTTTGGTTCCTGAGAATTTCTTGATGTTGAGCCGTGGTTTTTGTTGCTCCTAACAGTGTTAGGGTTTTTTATTGTACAGTTTTTTTTTTTGTTTTGTTGAGCCCCTGGTTTTTTTGCCCCATTTTGTTTAATTGTTTGAATCATGTTGTTAGGGTTTTTTTTTGTACAATTTTGTTAGGGTTGTTAGCACTTAGCACTAATTATATGAATCAACTATAGATGGATTCTCATGTTGCCACTTCTAAGAACGCTTCACCTCCTCCTGCAAAGTCTGCTGCTGCTGCTGAAAAGTCTTCATCTGCTACTGCAAAGTCTGCAGTTGCTACTGAAAAGTCTTCACCTGCTCCTGCAAAATCTGTTGCTGCTGCTGCTCAAAGGTCTTTACCTGTACCTTCACCGACTACATCAGGTGGTGCTTCTCATACTCCATCTCTTGATATTCCAATTACTCCTATGAATCTTGAAGAAACTGAATGTGGGTCTGAGGATGTTCATATAAGTAGTAGGAGTGGTAGTTCAATGGGAAGTGGAAGTGTAAGGGGTCGTGGGAGTCATGGGGGTCGTGGGGGTCGTCCACCACAACCTAGAAAACCAAAAAGTGTGTCCAAACCATCTACAGCATGGGAACATTTCACTAGGGATGAAACTTCTTCCCAATATGACCCTATGACCCATTGTAATTATTGTGGGACTGCTTACAAGTGTCACCCTAAAATTAATGGGACCTCCTCCATTCTTTGCCATGTCACTTCATGCCCAAAGTATAAGATCTATAAGACTAGACAAGATAAGAGTCAACAAGTGTTTACCTTTGAGGCTAAGAAGGGGGGCCTAATGCATTGATGATTGCGAAGTACGATGAGAAAAAAATAAGGCATGCACTTAATGAAATGATTGTTGAGGATGAGCTGCCTTTTTTGTTTGTGGATGGGAATGGGTTTAGGAAGTTTATGAAGGTAGTTGAGCCTCGCTTCAACATTCCTTCTCGCTTTACAGTGATGAGAGATTGTGTGAAAATGTATTTAAAGACTAAGAGTGATCTGAAGCAAATGTTTATGACAAGTAATCAAAGGGTTTGCTTGACCACCGACACATGGACTTCTATTCAAAATATAAATTATATGTGTGTGACTGCACATTTTATTGACCATCAATGGACATTGCATAGAAGATTGTTTTCATTCCGTCAAGTGTCAGATCATAAGGGCATCACAATTGGGAGGGCATTAGAGGAGTGTTTAGTTGAATGGGGCATTAGTAGGCTTTTGACAATTACGGTTGACAATAAGAAGGCATTGGATTGGTTGAAACAAAGAACAATGTATGATTCTGACACTATTTCTTGTAATGAATTTCTTCATGTTAAATGTAGTGCCCATATTCTTAACATAATTGTGCAAAGGGGTTTAAGAAATGCTCATGATTCAATTGAGAGGATTCGAAATTTAGTTAGGTATGTGAAGTCCTCCCCCAAAAGAATAGAAAAGTTTAAGTCTTGTGCAGATAGGCAAAAGGTTACTTGTCAAGCCTCCTTGGTTCTTGATGTTCCCACTAGATGGAACTCAACCTATTCCATGTTGGAGGTAGCAGATAAGTGTAGAAAGGCATTTGAACTTTTGCAACAAGAAGATGGGGCTCTTATACGTTGCCTAAATAGGACTGTTAAAGGAAGAATGGGGTTTGGGCCTCCTAGGGAGGATGATTGGAGCAATATTCATTTATTTGTACAATTTTTGAGAGTCTTTTATGATGTCACTATGAAAATTTCTAGTTTATTGTATTCAACTTCAAATTTGTTTTTTCAACAACTTTGTCGGGTTCGTAGGCAAGTGCTCAATTATGCTAGATGTTCTGATCCTTTGGTGAGTGTTATGGCTAGGGAGATGAAAGAAAAATATGACAAATATTAGGGGAGCTTTGATAAAGTAAACCGGTTGTTATTTGTGGCAATTGTTCTTGATCCTCGATATAAAGTTGTTGCTTTCGAGTATTGGTGTCAAACAAACCTTCCGAATGAGATGGCGAAAAATCTTGTTGCTAAAGTGAAGGAGGACATAAATGATATATTTGGCCAATATGTTGACACTAGGGAAAATGTGCCAAAGACAAGTGTTGATGAGGTAGAAATTCGAGAGGGTACACATTTTCATGGTTCAACATCACTTGAGTGCGAAGACGATGAAAATTTCTTGAGTGAGTTTCATTCATTCCTCACATCAAGAAATATGATGTGCTGTAAAACTGAGATTGAGCAATATTATTTGGAGGATGTTGAATCAATAAGTCCAACCTTTGATACTTTGAATTGGTGGAAAGTTAATTCAACAAAGTTTCCGATCCTCTCCGAGGTAGCACGTGATGTGTTGGCCATTCCAGTTTCCACAGTTGCCTCAGAATCGGCATTTAGCACCGGAGGTCATGTGCTTGATCCATTTAGGAGTTCTTTGGCTCCTAAAACAGTTGAGGCACTTGTCTGCGCTCAAAATTGGTTGAAATCTTCTCCCGTTAATTTACGTGACACATTCTTGTCTAAGGTTGATGATGGCGAGAGCTATAGGCTGGATTTAGGTATTCATATTTCCTACTTACTACAATAAATTTCAAATATGCTTAATTTGTTCTTTCATTAAATAATTTAATTGTTTCCAATTCCATTTTCTAATTATTTTATTGTTTTGTCTTGTGGTAGAAATTATGTCAAATACTCTTAATGTTGACGAGGCCGATTAAGGATTGAGACGTTCTTACATGGTCTTTTTTGGTTGGTTTTATTGACTTTCTTAGTTGGTATAAGTAATTGGTTACTTGTTGGCTTCATATTTGAATTAACCTTATATTTTTTTCCTTTGCCTTTTAAAGGTTAATTGGATTTGGCTGCTGTCTTGCAGACTTGCAGAAGTTATTGACTTGCTTGGGAAGCTTGGGAAGCTTGACTTATGATTTTTTGAGAAGACTTTTGTTATTAACTTGTTATCCTCTTTGTAAAAGTAGTTTATGTGTTGGTTTCCTTTAGAATTTAGACTACTTAGTTGTTTAACTTTATTATGTGTTGGTTTCCTTTAGAATTTAGAGTACTTAGTTGTTTTAACTTGTTTATGTTTTGAACTCTTCATATTGTTTAGTTGATTAGTTGATTATTTGATTAGTTGATTAGTTGATTGTTATATTATTTGATTAGTTGATTATTTGATTATTTGATTAGTTGATTAGTTGATTAGTTGATTATTTGAATAGTTGATTATTTGATTAGTTGATGATGTCGATCATTTGATTTCTTGATTATTAGATTATTAGATTATTTGATTATTATGTTTAAATGATATTATGTATGATTGTATATATAGGAAAAATCGTTTTTGCACACAAATTTAAGTTTTGATGAAATTTTGATTGTAAAAAACTTTGATTTGTTTTTATCAAAGTAAACTGGCCAAACCAGAGTTTTAACCTATGCCCAAAATAGAAAACGTAAAAAAAAAAAAAAGTGGTCAAATTTAAAAGCCCAACAAGTTTTAACAGCAAAAATTTGTAAAATTCAAAGCCCATCAATTGAAATTCGGGTTTTAACCAAAAAGTCTAAAAATTTGGCCCAAAATTTGATAAATTCAGCAGGCCCAATGAGAAATCTAAGCCCAGCCCAAACCGGGCCCAAACCGACACATACCGACCGACTATTTATGTTTCGGTCGGTTTCGGTAGAAACCGAAAGTCGGTAGAAGTCGGTTATATTACTGACATTACCGACAAAGTCGGTTCGGTAAGCGAAAACCGAAAATTCCTACCATAACCGACTTTTCCGACCGATGATCACCCCTAGTTTATAGAATGCAAAAGAAGATTATAACCTACTCTAATCTTACACAGGCACTCAGCAATTCTAGAAACAAGGGGGTTAATAATAGAATAATATAAATAAAATTCCTCCGCTCACGGTATTCTCCTAGACCCACTCTAGTACCTTCTTCTAGTTTCTAAACCATCTATATCTTCTCTCCCACTGCGCAACTCCTCCTCCATCATTCACATACACTCGTACTCATCATCAGTGATCTCCATCTCCTCCGTCTCCGCAGCTCACTGTTCCAACACTTGGTCATTTTCATGGATCCAAACCCCAAAGATTTCCCAATTCTCGCCTATGTCCTATCCCAACTCAACCCCACATCTCATCCACCACTCCCGCCACACCTCCAAGAAGCACTGCTGAATCAGCTGCCGTATCTCAACCACCCCAGAGTCCTAGCCTCGCTGGCCCAAGCCATCCCCGACCTCACCCAGAGGCAGTCTCTGCTCTCGAACCTCGGTCAACGCCCTGACCCCTCCGCTGTCGCCGTCGCCCGAGCCAAGCTCGCCGAAATCCAACCCAAACTCCAAGAAAACGAAGGGATCGCTGTGGTTAACGGTGTAGTTGTCGAAAGGGTACAGAAGGAAAAGGAGGTGAGAGAAGTGTCTGACACGGAGATGCAGATATATAAGGCGGTGGTGAGGTTGGAGGAGATGCATGAGGAATTTGAGAAACTGTTGAGAGAAGCAGAGGACAGGTTGGTTGAGATTTATGGCTCGATTGTCGGGGAGTTGGAGGAGGTGATCAGTGAGGAGGTTGTTGGGATATTGAAGGAGGCAGAGAGTGGGGTTGTGGAGAGGGTTGAGCTTTGTGGGCGTCAGCTGAGGTTTCTTCCTGAGGCATTTGGGAAGCTTCATGCTCTGCTCGTGCTCAATCTGTCCCATAATCAGCTAGAGGTTAGTGCTAATTTTGGATCAATTAAGCCATTAAAAAACCGATTTATGTTAAATTTCAGTTACTTCAACTCGGTTACCAATTGAGTAGAAAGTAAACGACTTTCCAATTTCTGCCTTCTTCATGGGATATTGCTAACTTGAGGTGATTATTCAACATTTCAACTGCATTACCTAATCATATACGAACCCTTGAGGGTTAAAGACTTATTAATTCATAGATTACATGTTGTCAACAAAATAAGAACTCTCTGAAGCAGGACATGGGAACAGGCATTGGTGATTTTGAGTTATGTTTCTCCTGAGTGTCTGCTTTATTGGTGTTGGGAAACAGGTCCTTCCTGATTCAATAGCAGGACTACAGAAACTGGAGGTGTTTGATGTTTCTTCCAATCTTTTAGTGTCCCTGCCAGATTCTATTGGACTGTTGCTTAACCTCAGGGTCCTCAACGTGTCAGGAAATAAGCTAAACGCCCTTCCTGAAACAATTTCTCGATGCAGGTGAATACATCATATTGTGTTTCACTTTGTGTTGTCCCTAGTAGATTCTTGTTTCATATTTCTTTTCTATATTTTTTTTTTTTCGCCATATTCATTAATTTGGTTCTACTTCCTTTTAGTTCACTGGGGGAGTTAGATGCGAGCTTTAACAATTTGATGTGTTTGCCAACAAATATTGGGTATGGGCTTGTCAACCTAGAGAGGCTCTCAATCCACCTGAATAGAATCCGTTGGCTTCCAGCATCAATCTGTGAAATGAGGTCGTTGAGATATCTAGATGTTCATTTCAATGAGCTGCGTGGCCTGCCACAGGGTGTTGGGCGATTGACAAATCTTGAGGTCCTGAACCTCAGCAGTAATTTTAGCGATTTGACAGAGCTTCCTGAAACAATCGGCGATCTGATGAACCTCAGGGAGCTTGACTTGAGTAACAACCAAATCCGAGCTCTTCCCAACACATTCGGTCAGCTCAAGAATCTGAGCAAGCTCAACTTGGACCAGAATCCGCTTGTTATTCCTCCAATGGAGATTGTGAATAAAGGGGTTGAAGCTGTGAAGGAGTTCATGGCAAAGAGGTTGGTGGATATCAAAGCAGAGGAGCAACAGAGGAGCGTGGTTGAAGCAAACAAGCAACAAGCTCAGCCCAGTTGGCTTGAATGGGGAACCTCCTTGATGAACAACTTGGTTTCTGGGGTTTCACAAAGTGTGGTAGGATATGTTGGGGGCGGAAAAGGAAAAGGTGAGAGAGACCCTTGGTTGGATCAACAACTGTGATTCTACCATCTCCTTCACCTGCCTTTCTGAGCTTCTTCTGTGTGAAAATGTTTGTAGCTGTAAGCCTGTAAATACTTGGGATTCGGCTTGCCTCTGTTGGAACGTGAATAAGACAAAATTACTCTTTTTGTCCCGGTAAAAAGATAAAAATGCTCATAATTTTTATAATAAGACAAAATTACCCTTATATATATACATTCAAAAAAAAAAAAAAAGGCAAGGCGAAATAGTGTTGGTCTTGTGAAGACCGATGGTGGATGTGGGTCTTGCCTGGTGATGACCCACGACAACTGTTGTGGGTTATCAGTTTTTATTTATATTTATTTTTTAAAAAAATAAGAGGGTGTTTTTGGCAATTTTCATCTACAGTCATAACTTTCATTACATTTCCATTAACATTCCAATATAGAGATCCATAAAGCACCAAAAACCAGAGAATACACAACACTCTTCCCCCAAGATCTTTGCTTAAGCTTGTGGCCGACCTATAGATTATGGGGGAAGTTAATATTGCCACAAAAACTCCTTAATCTTTTAAGGATCAACTGAGCTCTCCAAGCCTTTTTATTATTATTAATAATAAGAATATTTTTTCTCTCATTAAAGATTAATAATCACAAGATTTTGGAGATTTTCTCATCTCTTTTCTGGTTTCAGAACATGTTCCACCGTGGGATGATTTACGTAAATGAAAGTTATAAATTTCAAGTAAATTTTCCTATTTTTGGTATATTAAAATCGAAAATAAATAAATAAAATCGTTGAGTGAAACCCAAATAGGATTTTTGTTTTTTTTTTTTTTCAGTGAAGGAGAGATATCCTCTTTGGAATCAGTGCACATGGGGTTGCAGTTGACCCGTGAAAATTATGATAAATAATATTTTATAGAGATTAAATCCATGGGAATATGGGATTCAAGAGCTTCTCAAATAATCTTTCATGGAGATGAAATCCTTTCAAATGGCTAATGATAACAAACCCATTTCGCCAAATTTCATCCTTCCAGAGGACAAAAGACCACAACTTTCACAGATATCGTCCTTGGCCTCCGTTCCTGTCATCGACTTCAACGATGGCCCATCCGCCTTGGTTCAGAAAATATCACAAGCTTGTGAGGAATACGGCTTCTTCCAAATCATCAACCACGGCGTCCCTGAAGAGTTATGTGCCAAAACCATGGCCGCCATTACCCAATTTTTCGGGCTGCCTCCTGAAGAAAGAGCAGAGTTTTCCACACAAGACCATACCAAACGAGTAAAACTATTCAACTATTTCCTCAAGCTTGAAGGCCAAGAGAAAGTCAGCATGTGGAGTGAAACCTTCTCTCATCCTTGGCATCCGGCTGACGATTTCACCCATTTCTTGCCCAAAAATCCACCCAACTACGGGTATTAATTTCTTCTCAACTGTTGATAATATACGGTACTCTTTTTGGTTCGATGTCACATATATATTCATTTTGACTGCTTTATAAATTATAGAGAGGCTTTTGCTGAGTATGCAAAGGAGATGGGCGGCTTGATGAACAGGCTTTTGAGCTTGATTTCCCAAGGGCTTGGGCTGGAGAAAGATTGCCTGCGGAAAAGGCTGGGCGACACACCTAGACTAAACGCACAATCTAATTTTTATCCGCCATGTCCGGACCCTGAGCTGACCTTGGGGCTGGCTGTTCACACTGATCTTGGGGCGGTAACGGTGCTCCGGCAAGCAGAAGGAGTGAGTGGCCTCCAAGTAATCAAAGATGGGAAATGGGTCGCCGTTGACCCCGTTCCAAATGCATTTGTCATCAATCTGGGTGATCAGATTCAGGTACCCTTAATTTTCTTTTTCAGATTCAGTTAACCCGTTTCAATCTGTTGTCCGAGTTTTTCTTTTCTTTTTTTTATGAGTAAGCATCTTCATTGAACAAACAAAACCCAATTACACATCAACTCCTGAATCAAGCCTGTCCAAACAGACTAAGAAAGCCTACACAGAGGCCAAAAACCAAAGAGAAAACCTACCATACGGTCAGGCTGCAAAACCCCACTTTTGCAGCCCCCAATCATCTGCTACCACCTAAGCTAAATGCACAAGCTTAGCTTACAACCCAATACACCGTAAAAAAAAAAAAAAAAAAGGAAAAGAGAAAAAGAAGGAGAGAGAAGAAAGGAAAGAAAGAAAAAATGGTTTTGGGTCTCGCAGTCGCACAGAGAAGAGAAAGCAAAAATGGTGTGGGTCTTGCAGAGAAGAGAAAGAAGAAATGGGCCAAATGGCCACGGGCAACTTTTTTCCCACGGCTGGCCAGACTCCGGGTCACCCTCTCCTGCGCCACAATCATCACAATCATCTTCTCTGGTGTTAAGGTGATAAACTACTCAAGGGTTAACCTTCCCTTTTTAGGTTTTAGATTTGAATCCAAAAACAATTTTTGTGGCATTAGAAACGGATTTTGGGCATAAAAAATGAGTTTTTTAAGCTGGGTTTTATGGGTTTTCCAGCGGGTCATGTGGGTTTTTTTGGCGGGTTCTCATGTTTTTGGTCATGGGTATCGCCAAACCCACATCGGGGTCCGACCAGACACGCGCCGGGGTCCGGCCAGACCCACGGCGTGGGTTTGGCAAGACCCAAAACTTGGGTCTCTGGCGAGACTCAGCGTGGGTCTCTCCAGACCCGGT
Source organism: Carpinus fangiana (assembly GCA_006937295.1). NCBI lineage: Eukaryota > Viridiplantae > Streptophyta > Magnoliopsida > Fagales > Betulaceae > Carpinus > Carpinus fangiana. Next base: position 25,239,172 of record CM017323.1, read on the forward strand.
GATTTGGTGTTTCTTGTGAGTTGATCTGGTGTTTTATTTTTCACTTTAATTTTTTGCAATTTTTTTGAGAAGCTGATGTGTCAAGATGAGATAGGAGGCTGCAAAATACCCATTTTGCAGATCAACCGTATAGTAGGGGCTCTCAAACAACTAAACAAAAACACAATGCTGCATGAACCCCAGTAGCAACCCAGAAACAGCCTAAAACCAGGCCCTTCAACAAAGAATACTGCTGTCCAGGTCCAGAAGCACAAGAGCCTTCAGCTACTTGCATCAACAAAGTAAGCTATCGGGCAAGTTCCATAAGGAAGAGAGCACCATATTTTCCCTAATAGTTGGGAATTTTCCTTTCCCAACAACTCTAGCACGAACATCCCACAATATATTCTTCAGAATCTGCTCCTCAGTGCAAGGATGGCCTGCATGTCTAATTTCATTTCTAGTTCTCCAAATGTTATACACTGCAGAACCAAGAACTGGCCGACAAAGCAAGCCTTTAAGAGAATTACAACTCCAGCAATCACATCCCAGCTGAATGATATCCTCCCATATAATAGGAGGATTAACCACTTTGCATCTGTTCATACAAAACTTCCATATTCAATAGCAGAAACTGCATTCAAAAAATAAATGGTTGCCGCTCTCCAATTGATTTCTGCAAAAAGAACAATTAACATCTCATTTATAACCCCAACTCAGCAGCCTTACTCCTGTTCAACCTGTCCTTCATGGCAAGCCATAAGATGAAGGCTTGCTTAGGAATAGCAAAGAGAAAACCAGACTATCTTCCACCACCCATTTTGATCTCTTGATTCCCTAAGAGCCTCCAAAGTATTTGAACGAACATAGACTCCTTTCCTTGAGGCAGTCCATATTGGTTTATCACAAGAACCAAACTAAATATTTCAACGAGCTGAGCTTGAATATCCGCCAAAGCTTCAGACCTAGCGGGCCTCCAAAACCAATCTCCATTGTAAATAACAGAAGATAATTTTGCCTCCACACTACTTTGAGCATCATAAACAGCTCTAAAACCATACTTCTCAAGAAGAATTCTAGCTGGGTGCCATAAATCCAACGAGAGATGGATATTTTTTTTTATAGAAAAATGTATAATAACTCCCTGAGTCAACGCTTCAAAATTAAGAAGTTCCTAAGTTTTTTTTTTTTTTTTCTTCTCGAAAATTTACTTCCTAAGTCCATGAAAATGATTCAATGAAAATAAACTCCCTGCCGTCAACTTTTTAATAACTCTCGTTAACTAAGGTTAAACGTACCGTTTTACCCTTAGTAAAATATTAATTTTTTTATTTAATTTTAAAATTTAAATCTTTTAAAAAAAATGAAAGGGGTGGCCGAACCAGCCATATGGCCTAAGGGGGTGGTGGGGTGGTTCGGCCACCCCCTAGAACCAAACCCTTAAATTTTTTTTGAGGGTTTGGCCCTAGGGGATGGCTCGGCCACTCCCTTAGGTCATGGGGGTGGTTCGGCACCCCCAGACCGGCCGTCTAGGGGTGACTGAACCACCCCCCGGGCAAAATGGGGTGGCTAACCACCCCTTTCATTTTTTTTTAAGATTTAAATTTAAAAATTAAATTTTTAAAAATTAATATTTTAATATGGGTAAAACGGTGCGTTTAACCCTAGTTAACGACAGTTATCAAAAAATTGATGGCATGGAGTTTATTTTCATTTTCATTGATTCAGGGAGTAAATTTCAAAAATAAAAAAAAAAAATAAAAAAATTAGGGAGTTTTTAATTTTGGAAAGTTGACTCAGGGAATTATTATATATTTTCCATTTTTTCATCCCCAACCTGAGAAGTTTCCTCCAACACCAAGAGCAATTTTGAAGAATACTAACACTCCAAAAACTGTTATGCTTCAAATAATTGGCATTAACCCAGGCTACCCATAAAGAGCTTGATCTAACAAACGGCCTCCAAATGTGCCTAAGTATAGAAGTCTTATTCCAAACCTCAATACTCTTCAACCCTAGACCACCCCCTTTCTTAGGAAAACAAACATTAGACCAAGGCACTTTTGCTTTTGCAGCCTCAACATCCTTCCCATTTCACAAAAACCAATTAAATTTATGCTCTTTAGCCTTTACACTCTTCTTGGGGAGGATGAAGATACATGTCCAATAAACTTGCAGGCTTGAAAAAAAAATTAAAAAAAAAGCCGCCCGAACTTTCACCCTTTTTAAAATACCTTCCCTAAACTTTAAAAACTCTCAGTTTAGTCCCATGAACTTTCAATTGCTTTCAATTTGAATCCCTCAGTCAATTTTTTAGCCTTTAAAAATTTAAAAAAAGACCAAAATTTACATGCTTTTCATTTTTTAAAAAAATAAAAAAACGTTTTGAAAGTTGAAATTTTATACAAAAGTCAAGGGTATAAACGTCATTTAATGTTTAAAATCTGACGAAGTGGTCTAAATTAAGAGCAATTGAAAGTTCGGGGGGGTAAATTGAGAGTTTTTGAAGTTTAAAAGAGGTATTTCAAAAAGAGTGAAAGTTCGGGGGGATTTTATGAAGTTTCACCCCCAAAAAAAAAAGCTGCTTGCATAAGAGAGCTTCCTGGATAACCAAGAATCAATTCTACCAGTAATTTTATCCAAAAGCACCCCACAATCAGCAGAAGAGAGTCTAGAAGAAATAAGAGGAACTCCAAGGAATCTCACAGGGAGAATACCCTCCTTCATCTGCAAATCATTCAATAAATTGTGCTTTGCTTAACCCCATCTGAGGTTTTCTTGCATGGCTGAGATTGTTTCCTTAATTGGTTAGGGGGTTACCCATGATTTCTTTAGTTAGTTGGTGTCAACCTCTGTTCACAGCTGATTGCTTAAGAGATTGCAAAAGGGTGATAGTGTTTTGACCACAGATTTTTGTGGTTTCCATGTGGTAGGTACTGAGTAACGGAAGGTTTAAGAGTGTGCACCACAGGGCTGTAACCAACAAAGCCCAACCACGAGTATCACTGGCAATGTTTTACGCACCGGACATGGACGCTGTCATTGGTCCGATTGAGGATTTGATTGACGAAGAACATCCTCCAACTTATCGCAACTATCGTTATGCAGAGTTTCTTGAAGAATTCTACAGGCAAGAAGGAACAAGACGAATGGCCAAGGAAGCTTTCCTCTTGTCACAATAGGAAACAACACCTTGCCTTTTTTTTGCTTAATTGTCCTTTGAAGCTGTCATATTTGGCATTTAAATTAAGACAAAACTTTCCTTTTTCAATCATATTGTATTTGTCGCATCCATCGTCATCAACATTTCTTATCTTATAGTGAACAAGGGATCAGGATTTGAATTGGTATCTCACTCGTCATCCTCATTCACTATGCACTAACTTTGTCAATGCAACTTCTAGAGCGTGTGTTATGGACAAGTACGATCAGGATCATCAGTCATATCCGTTGGTAATGGCCCATATACGTGAAATCAAGCTGGAACAGGCTCCCTACTGCATGGGCCCTTTCCCTATCTTCATTTAGATGGCCCACACGTACTTATGGGGCTTGCTTCTTACCAACCTTCTTCAGACATACAAAGAACAGAATTGCTTACTTTTCTTTTTCTACCCACTATTTTGTTTCCTTCTATTGTTTAATAAATAGACAAAGCTTTCATGAACTTACACCCTGTTTTTCATTTTCTTAATGGCTTTTGTAGGTAAAATGCCACTTCAAAACTTATGATCTAAACAATAATAGTAATTCGAACTTAATAAAGGTGCTAGCCAAATCAACTGGCTATTGGCTTTGTTTCATAGTGTGTTATTTAGAAGGTATTATTTATTTAAAAAACAGAAAATAGAAAGGAGAAATAATATATTCATTTGGGCTGCTGAATGAAACACCTCTAGTGAATATAGGATGAATTACAAGGCTTAGGGTCGTTGGATAAAATCTATCACCTTTCATTTCCAAATACGTTACTCTAGTTGTTTCACACTTTATCTGGTAGATAACTGCGTAAAACCCAACAAAAATTTATGAAATAAATTCATTTCTTCGCTCTTTATTTATTTATATATATGTTTATTAATCCGAGAAAAAGAAAAACATCACATCAAGGGGTGCTTTTCTGGCCGTGGGATGTAATTATGTAGACACATCAAATTGCAGTGAAAAGACGTATTGAAAATTCTTTTGTCTCCCAAATAATAATGGGTGGGGGAGATGTTGATAGAAATTGGTGGTACGTGTCAATTTCTCTTAAGCAGTGGATGGTGTAATAAGTTCAGGATTACCTCCAACCTGCCTATTTTCTTTCTTTCTACAACCATCTTCTTCCCAAGGCCACATCTCATCACTTCTTGAAATAATCACTGCCATTTGTTTTTGGACCAGCAAATCATCTCATATGGTGGCGTATCTCTTCTTTCTTTTTTTCTTTTTTCTTTTTTATTTTTGTTATTTAAAGAAAATTTGAAACATGAAGGATAAATTAAATTAAAACAACCGGGGAATATTACCAATAGCCCATCAACCCCATCAACCCCATCAACCTCAGCCGGTAACTGGAAGCCCATATACCCGGCCCATGATATACCCTTATACCAGAACCTACAAAGCGTGTGATTCATAAAAGCATCCCTCGAATTTCTTCTAAATATAAAATCTCAGCCATGCTTTACATCTAACTGCCCATATCGTGCTAATTATCACATCAAATAAATGATACAGTTAATAAAAATAGAATGTCTCAATGAATTATCAAGAGAACATAAACTTCACCAAACACCACCACGGGAGATGGTGCGATTTTCTATATAATTACTAATTATGTTTTTATAATCAAGTTTTACAACATTTCATTTTCAATCGATAGTGGACGAGTATTGTCAGTGGACGAATATTTTATAATATATAATTTACATAATTGAGTTACAGTACCAAGCAAATTTACTGGGTACTATATCTCCTCAACAACCCATTGGTTATTATGTTGAACTGGTTGGGAGATATTAGCATATTAAAAGGCTATTTTGTTGAGGCAACCATGAATGAACAACCACAGAACCACTTAAGTCGCCATAGACCTGTCCTGGCCCTGGATCCTTATTCCTATCACCCCGTTATGCTCTCTCACCCAAGGTCAAAGTGTATTTACTGAAATGAACAACCACTTAAGTCGCCATAAACCTTACTTGGCCTTGGATCCTTATTCCCATTACTCCGTTATGCTCTCTCACCCAAGGTCAAAGCGTATTTACTGAGGTGAGGGCCAACCCTATGGAGCATATCCCCAAACAAACCCAACATGCACATAAAATTCGACTTATTTTATAGTTACGGTATACAGAGAGATATGTGCATATGTTGAATAACCGAGCTACAGTACCAAGCAAATTTACTGGGTACTATATCTCCTCAACAACCCATTGGTTATTATGTTGAATTGGTTGGGGGATATTAGCATATTAAAAGGCTATTTTGTTGAGGCAACCGTGAATGAACAACCACATAACCACTTAAGTCGCCATAGACCTGTCCTGGCCCTGGATCCATATTCCTATCACTCCGTTATGCTCTCTCACCCAAGGTCAAAGTGTATTTACTGAAATGAACAACCTCTTAAGTCGCCAGAAACCTGACCTGGCCCTGGATCCTTATTCCCATTACTCCGTTATGCTCTCTCACCCAAGGTCAAAGTGTATTTACTGAGGCGAGGGCCAACCCTACGGAGCATATCCCTAAACAAACCCAACATGCACATAAAATTCGACTTATTTTATAGTTACGGTATACAGAAACCATTTAAGTCGCCATAGACCTGACCTGGCCCTGGATCCTTATTCCTATTACTCCGTTATGCTCTCTCACCCAAGTTCAAAGCGTATTTACTGAGGTGAGGGCCAATCCTATGGAGCATATCCCCAAACAAACCCAACATGCACATAAAATATGACTTATTTTATAGTTACGGTATACAGAGAGATATGTGCATATGTTGTCAAAAAAAATACAGAGATGTAGCTATATTTTCATGTTGAATCTCTTGCTACCACTATTATTAAGATGATAAAATATTAATTAAATAATTAAACTTAGTTTTTTATATCAGTTACGCCAATTTCATATTGGTTGGCGTGGCATGTTTTTAAGTGTCACTTCAACTAATGTGAAATGAATGCCAATCGGCCCAGTCAGATTTTTTTTTTTTTTTACATGTCCGCACAAGAGAGGGGAGGGTGAATTTGAACTAGTGACATTCGCTTCATTAGGCATAGTCCTAACAGATTGAGCAGTTACCTTTTGGGGACGGCCCAGTCGGATTTGAATGCAGTATTTAGCATTTATCATGTGACTAATAAGTGGGAAGAGTAACTACATTTTTAGAATAATGTTATATTTTTATCATACAACTATTTGATAATGTTAACCTAATAACGTGGCATTCAAAATCTTAACAATGATTAATTTGAAATGACACATCAATCTTGTTGCATAGAATTAGAGTATATAGCATTTGTCCTATTTTAATCCTACAATTATGAGTCTTAACAAACTCTTTCATTAGTCATTGTTAAAAATATATATATATTTTTTTTAAAAAAAGTGTTTGATAAAATTTGAAATAAATAGGTTTGTATGTATATAACATTAATCTGTTAAATTAAATAATGAAGGCATATGGTAGAGGCATTAATACAAGTATGGAAATAAAGATCGTAGATGAGAGAAAATTCAAACAAGTTGAGTTGGAGGACATAAGCCCCCACCTTTGTAGACAAGAATGGAGACCAATAGTCGACCATCGGACTATAGTGCCAATCATACAACTGAATCTGACACTCCGTTCTACATATTATTCACGGCATTTACATTACATTAACCTTCCATAGACTCCACCCCAATACAGATCCACCCCCACCCACCTCTATCACACGTACTTAAATGTCGTTGTTCTGGGAAGCAGATAGTACATGCTCAACAGTATCAAGAGTAATGATATAAGAAAGACTAAAGTTATTTTAGAATTCTCTTAATTCTGATGTGTCTTTTAAAATCATCAATAGATTAAAATTCAATAATGATTGTCTAAAATTTAATTATAATTTTAAAAGTCACATTATATTTAAAAGAACTCTAATATAGTTGAGAACCATCCTCAGACTTTTGTGCTTAAAAATGACATAAATAAATATTGTAATTTGAGAGTCCATATATATATATATATATTAGGCTGAGATCCAGTTTAATTTAAAATTAGAATTAGGCTTGATTATAATTAATTAAAAAGAACAAGGAATGGAGAAAGTCAACGGTTAAAGGGGGGATGCAGCCGCAAATTTAGAGGATGATGAGTACCCCCTGGGAGAGGTAAAAGGGTTAATTAGGGGGGAGAGAAATTAGAAAGGGTGTGAGATTGTGGATTTTTATATATGATTGCTCAAATATAATACGAAAAGTGATCACACGTGGCACGTCAGTGGTGGTGTTTTACTTTTACTAGGTGAACACAATCCTCAGACTCCAGAGTGTATCTATATGAAAGCAACGTGTCATGATGCTCCATTGGCCAAATCCGACATAGGAGTAAATGAAGCACTGGTCCGAGGGAGCCACACCAGCAGGCATCAGCCGGATGGATTGGGGTCCACCCAAATTACTTTCAATTTTTTTTTTAATTTTTACAAATATATAATTTATGAGAAAGAAAAAAAGAAAAAGAAGAAAAAAAGGGTATTAATTAAAGGAGGGGGGAAGTGTCAGGGAAGAAATGATGGGGCATGGGATTAGCAAATAGAAATACATTGCATGCATGCATTATCAGGGCTATAATAACAGCCTTTTACTGGCGGAGGTTTCAGTGAATGACATATGTTAGGGGGAGCACATAGAGATTAGGGTGGATTAGTTTAGGGGACAATTTGGTCAGGAGTGGTCTGTGACGACTGTGAGTTTTGCAGTAGCATGTTCTATCTACCTCACAGACAAAAGCCTACTCTACTTGCTCGTGACCACTCTCTCTCTCTCTCTCTCTCCCTCTCTCTCTCTTGTTTTATGAGAGCTTAATTAGCAAATACCCCTTACAATTGTGTATCAAAGCATTAAAGGCACCGTCTATTTGTTGATTACTAAATTTATTTATCCTAATTTTCTTATAAATAAGAGTACTATATATTGTAAAAGAAATCAAGTAATAATAGCCTAATATAATCTTTTGACTTTATTTATAAACATAATTTCAGAAAAGTAAAAATCATTTCTCGCTGAATTCCAAGAAAGTAAAAAACTATTTCTTTTTTTTTTTTTGAAATAAAGGTTTATTAAATTTTGATTAAACCATAATTTTAGAAAAGTAAAAACCATTTCTCGGCTGAATTCCATTAAGATAAAAAGGGAATTAGGTTATGGATTCAAGAAAAACACTAGTCCGACAACCATATTTGATACTCGTCTCGTCCAAAGATTTTCTATCCAACGCCTTCGTCGCCAAACAGTGCAAAAAAAGAAAGAAAAAAAAAAAAAACACACACCTTTTTTTCCTGAAAGGCCCTCCTTGTTTTGGGTGTGACTGGAGATGGGACTTGCCGCTTTCATTTAATCCGATTTGCTCCACACCGGTAATGCCACGCGTTGCGCAGGACAAGTACGACCAAACAATGGATTTCCATGTCCGGTAAACATAGGTAGGCTTTGTAGCCTAGGGTACTTGTTTCTTTTAATGATAAATTATATGACAGGGTATGAAATTCTTACATTATAAAGTAAAAATTTTAAAAAAATTATTGTCAAAATTTTAAGTCATAAATATATACATAATAATATGATATTCAAGACTTATGTATGACATCAAAATTCACTAATTTATGACTAATATTCAATTATAACATGTCTGCTTTAAATAGATTCAATTCGATACTCATCATCTTGGACTCGCAAGTCAAAAAATTATTCACATCCTCAATTCAACAGGTCAAGACCATAAAATACAGGAAAAACAAAGAAAAATACAAAATACAAAAGCCCACAAAATACCACCGGAAGGCTGCGGAATGATTTTGGTCGGAGTGCCCCAACTGAGGAGCAACCACCCTGGGGGTGGCTGGCGTGGGAGAGACAACAAGGGAGAGAGGCAATGGGCAGCTCTGGCGGCAGCGGGCAAAGGCAGGGTGGGCTGTGGGAGTTGAAATCAAGTGTTTTGTGCTTATTTTATTTTCTTGCTCCAAAGCTGATTTGGCCATCTGTTATTGGTGGGCAAAAAACCGCTTGTTTGCCTCAACCAAACTGGTAGATATTTCCGATTGAAAATTAGATAACTTTAATTTTTTAAAAATTCAATCATATTGTAAAATTTGTTTGTAAACCTAACATTTTTGTTGTTAAATTCCCTTGACATGGATCTCAGAAAGTAGAACAGTAGAATCTTGAAAAGCCTAGGAGCTGGAAAGAAACTTGTACCAGAGTTACGCCGAAATGTTCACCGGCCGGCTGCTTAGCCTGTGTTTGTATGAAACCGATTATCTAACTAGGGAAAGACATAGAAACATGTTTGCTTGTTCAACTTTTGATATAATTCAAATACTTAAAACTAATCCATAAATTATTTTCTTCTGCATTCTGTAAAGGATTTACACGTAATATAAAAATAAAATCTGATAATAAAGTTAAAGATAAATCATAAATATAAATATGATATTTTACAAACTCTAGTCAAATACTAAATAGTCTTCTCATACTAACTAAATCTCTTCTAATTAAGATAAAAAGTATTTATATTTCATAATTATCTGACGATGGTGATGTGACAATTTTAACTAATTATTTGATCAGTTATTATTAAAAAAAAAGTTTATTAAACCTAGCGGAACCACCTAGGCCTTAGGTGGTCCCAAAAAAATTAAAAATTAAAAATTAGTTTTTGTACAACCAAATTTTTTTTAAAAATTTATCCCCCTAAACTCAATATTCTAGTTTCACCCCTGTCGATATTATTGAATATAAATGTAATTTATAACAATACTCTCAACTTTAATTGGACGTATCTCACCTACTCAAATATACTCTATTAATATTGCAATATATGTATCTTTTATTCTTATTTTATGTACGCAAAGTTTAATATTAGGAAAATTCTATCAAACCTTCCTGAGCATTTGCCTGCTGACAAATGAAGGTCAAAGTTTTTAATTTTAACAACTAATGGTCTATATCTTGCCCAAGTGAAAAATAAGCCATTTCGTTATATTTTTCATCCAATAACAATTTTGTCACTTTTGTCAAAACCTCGATCATTAATTGTCGAAATTAAAGGTGAGGTCCTTAATTATCTTTCACTTTCAGAAACTGTTTAGGGCAATTTCCCTTATTAATAATACGAATGTTATGCAGCAGATGTCTTTTATGATCCTAGAATTACCTAGTTCTAGAATCTAAAGAGTGCTGAAGTAGTACTTCTTATTCGATGGCATTAATCCTAATGGCCCTGAATTTACATTGCTTCGAAATAAAACTCACTGGCCGTTCCGGATAGGTGGTTTTTAGTTTAAAAGTTATTGATGTGATATAAAGTAGATAAAAATTTAGAATTCTTTGTATGAAATTTTTTTTTTTAAAAAAAAAATAAATAATTGATGTAATATAAAAAATAAAAATATTAAAGAGATGAAAAGAATTTAAATTTTGGCCGTCCATGTTGCTAAGCAATTTCATAAGGATCATAAAATTTCATGGTGATTAACATGCTGCCATAGACGCGCACCTTCGGCTAGGTAGCCCATTTGGAATGCTAACTAGCCTAGACCCAAATTGCATCGTCAATATAATTTTGGTAGCTACATAAAGATCACATAACTCCCCACCAAACTTGAACTGGAATTATATTAGATGAAATCAAGTTTAGAGCGTACCCAACAACCCTAGCTAAGAGGAGACAAAATGATGTGGTTTAAGTATCCCTAGGTTGTCAAACTTGGTGGCTCGAGCCCCCTCAATTTTTTTTAAGTAATATTAGTAAGTCATATTAGATGCTATCATATTCTAGAAGACATTAATGTGAACCGCTGTTAATTTTATAAATGAAATATGGACAAAATGAAAAGATTTTGAAATGAAGATGGTATTTTTTTTTTTCGATATATATATATATAAGTCATTAAGTCTTACCTTTAATAATTTTTTTTTTTTTTTTTTATATGTTTACACACACAAAGGTAGGAGAGGAGAGATTCAAATTTATAACCACCGCTTCATAAAATGTAATTTATAATCGATTGAACTACATTTTGAAGACACCTTTAATAATTTTTTAATCTGAAAAAACTAGTTTTGAATTTTGATAATTGACTTTATCACATATGGCTCAAAGATATTTAAGACAAATAATAATTACAACAACAACAATAAATAAGTGCACCGAGAGTGAGGGACCTCTGATGTAGAAGTTGCAGTACTGGATATAATAAATAGTTTTATTTCGAACATAGAGGGGTTGTGTGGCAAGGAGCAGCATTGTGGGGTTCTCTTGTTTGGGCAGCAAGGCATAGGTGAATCTTGGTACTCTGACGGAGAAGGTGTGTGGGAAGGAGCAACACTGTGGGGTTCTCTTGTTTGGGCAGCAACGAGGCATTGGTGAATCTTGATACTCTGACGGAGAAGGTGATATGGTTTTTTGTACGAAGGGGAAGAGTAGTAGGTTGGCGTCTGCAATTTTTAATGAAAGCATGAGAGACAGGACAGGAGAGCTACTTACTATATATACAACTCTCTTGTACCTCCTTAACCCTTCATTTCTTCAGAATTAGTGTTTGCCTTTGCTAGAACGTTGATATGCAGATGATCAGTAGGGAACCGTTAAACCCTGTACACGTACTGCACATCGTCCGCCTATTCCCCGGCCCTGCCATGGGGGTGGGGGAGTATTTTTTATTTTTAATTCGAAGAAGATGTTTGTGTTTTTAGTTCGAGTTATTTAATAATAATTCTTTTAAGAAAAAAACGATGAATCGATGAGAATAAGACAGAAGGCATTAATAATTCCAAAGACATTCCTTAAAAATATTATATTACTAATTTTTTTTAATATGTTGTTATTTCAACCCCATTTACAATGGAGGCATAAAAGTATCTGGGCATGTCATCTCGTAATCTAACGTGAAAAGCTGGTTACTGTATCGACTCTATCAGTTCTGACATGATCTCTTCTTGTCGTTAAAATCTGGTTTTAAAACCCGACCTCCACCGTCATTTACTCTCTCTCTCTCTCTCTCTCTCTCTCTCCTGGTATTATTTAAAATTCATGACAAGAACTGCAAGTAGTTTTAATCGCCGGCCAGCTTCATCCATGAAGTGACTGGATAAAGGAGGTGTACCGAAAATATATCGGCATGCATCAGAATTGAGATGATAGTCAAAACTATTAAATATATGTAATCTTCCCAGATCCTCATGATTTGATAGGATAGCTAATGGACATATTCAAACATCATGTAAAAAAAAAACACAAGAAAGAATAACCGATAAATAGATATTCATTTCAAAGGTTTTTTTTTTTCCTATCATCAAACAAATATGATAAAGCATTACTAGAAAATAAACATAATATCGGCATGAGTAACATGTTATGTATTATTGCTACCATATCCCGTTCTTCTTTTGGAGACCAAAATCTGTGTCTATCATGTGGGGGTATTAGGCCGTGCTAAAATTTATTTTGGATTCAATTTCACTTATTTACTTCACTTTCTGTTTATCTTATTTGTAGTGGCAAAAACTCATCTTTTTTAGTTTGATTTTTATTTATTTTTTATTGTTCTTAATTCTTGTTTGTTCCGGTTTTTTTTTTTTTTTTTTTCTGATTTTTTGTGTTCCTGTGTTCTCCTTGAAGCACACAGAAGTAGAACACTTGTGGCAGTGGCATGGAGACTCTTGGTGTTTTGAGTTTAATTAAGGAGAGAAGAATACCTGGCCCTTTTCGATGTCTTCTAAATGGTGCATTATGGATTTATTTGCATTGGTACACAGACACAGTCGTATTCGGGTAGTAAATGCAAAATATCGGAATTTATTATGCCAAAAATATGAATCTCAAGTGGAAAATGGCTAAGCATTACAGTTTGAACTGCATTTTTTTTAAAAAAATTATTTTATTTTGAATTCGCACGGAAAAAGCCAAAATCTAAACTGTAATATAAATGTGATAAATTAAGATAACGTGTACAGACAACATGAATGAAAGTGACGAGTGGGAAATAATATATAGATTAGGTGGTAATGTAATTTTGTTACGGAGTGGGAGAAAAAGGTTTAGTTGTAAATCAAAGATTAGTTAGGGAAAGGGGGTGTGAGAGAGGGAGGAAGTCTGGGGACATCCTCCAAGCTTTATCTGACGGATAGTACATCTCACACAAAAACAACTTTAGTGTTGATACATATAGCTACCAACACAGCCTAATAACCATCCCTTAAAGACCCCCTACTAAACGCCTATATGAGACAACTCCATGTGACTCATAAAAATCTTTGCTTTTTCAAACCCTAACCATTACCAACCCGGCCCCCAAAAATCATGCCCAAATTGCATTTACTACCAATAAACTCTAAAAAAAAAAATATAACAAAAAAGGAAGGAACAAATTCTGAGCGCCGCCAGTGTAATCATTCTGAATGATAATCACAAGGACCAGAAGGAGTTCCTCTCCAACTTCCCAGAAAATCACTTCCAATTTTATTTTATGTTTTTATTTTTTTATTTTTTTAAATAAAAAAATGAGATGAAGACGTGCATCGATGCGGACCCGTATTGATTTTTTTATTCAGGTAAATAAAAAGAAGAAGGCCTTTTCACTTTTGTATGAAAATCTTCAATCCACATCAATCATATTATTTATCTTCTTTACAACCGTCCCTTTTTCCCTCCAATTTTTGCTTCGGAAATAGTCGAAGGCAATTACTGTCCAATAGCTGGCACACCCAAAAGCCTTTCCATTTATCAAAGTTGACAAATAACAGTAAATCATACTACCCTTTTTCCAGAAAGGATAGATAACAATAATAACAGTGTACTATTAATGGATTTATATATATATTTTTAACTTATTAGAGGAATTACTTTTCAAATATATAAATAAATAAAGGATATTAGAGAAAGCGTGTTCCAACTCGATGTCGGCCAGGAATATTAATTGACAATTACCTTTTAATTACTTCTATCTGATCCTAAACAATATTATATTACGATTAATTTGCGGGCGCTAGCGCCTAGCTAGGTCCAGTAAAACCTCCTTGTCATTATGGTTATATTTGACAAAAGACTTGAAAAAAAACAAAGAAAGTGAACCGAAACGTAGCAGAAAAAATCAATCAATTTTTCATATCCCTAGGTTTTTTTTAGAGCTCCATGCAACTATAAATACACCCACAGGCCATGGTTCAAATGCCCCCAGCAGTAGCTAATTTCTTCTCTCTCTTTCAAGAATTTGCTCCCACTTAATAGAAATGGAAGAGGCATTCAGGCGGCTAAACGGGCTGAGCCACACGTCCGAGCCCATCTCCGACGTCCACAAGAAGTGCACAACCCCGGTGAGCACTACAACAGCCACCGCCCCTGCGACCAACAAGAGGTCTATAAGAGAAACTGGTGGCACGATGAGATACCGTGGAGTGCGCCGCAGGCCTTGGGGTCGCTACGCCGCCGAGATCAGAGACCCGCAGTCGAAGGAGCGCCGCTGGCTCGGCACCTTCGACACGGCTGAGGAAGCTGCCTGCGCCTACGACTGCGCCGCCAGAGCCATGCGCGGGCTCAAGGCTCGTACCAACTTCTTTTACCCTACTTCGTCGCCTCCTTCTGGGACCGACCATCTACTCCCTCACTTCAACTTTTCCAAGCAATCTCAGCCGTCCGTTAAGGCCCCACAAAATCGTCAATTAGGTCCCGCTTCAAGTTGGTCATCACCTTTCTCCAACCCTCATGCCGGTGATCACATGTGTGGGTCGGCAGGAAATGGTTCTCTAAATATGTTCCTCCTTCGCGATTGGCTTACTTCTTCCTCCAACCCATCCTTGGTAACACCCCCTCTGGCGATTCACGACCAGTTATCTTACATTAATGGCTCCACCTCTTCTTCTTCTTCTTGTACCTTCTCCGGTGGTTGCAATTTCTCTGATACTTTCCTGGGGTCGTCTTCCACGAGTTTTCCACTTGTAGACAACCATCAGGTTTACAATACCGGGGGTTCCGTTAGGGCGACCACTCAACAAGTTGATGAGTACTCGGAGTTCTTTCCCAAAGAGCCGTCGGACTCTGGGTTGTTGGAAGAGATTATTCATGGGTTTTTTCCAAAACCCTCGTCCAAGACATTTGACCCTCCAAAAACAGAGACCAATCTTCCACAGATTTCTGATATATATGTGGATGGATTGAAGAAAGGGATAAAGAAGGATCATTTTGGTAATTTCTCGTTTGATTATCAAGGAGTTCCGCAGCAGTTTGAGAATCTCAACGGCGCGGAAGCAGCGACGTTGCCCTTTGGTTACGATATGCCGGCGATGAACCTTCAGTCCGGGGGGCCGGATTTCGTGTTGGATGAAATCTTCCAGTGCCCTGAACGTTTGAATGCATTTGCGGCTAGGATACAGAATGCTTGAGCTAGCTCTTTGGGAAATCTGTTTGTTTTTGAGTAGTTGCTGCAAGTTTCAAGATATCTCAAAACGTGTTTCTGTAGCAACTCCAGCCTCATCTTTTAGGGTTTTTGGAACATTAGTATATCAAACATGTTATTCAGCTTTACTGTTTTGTGTTTTCATTTTGGACTTCCTTGCATGTAAACTTATAATCATCTGTTTGTTTTTAATGCCTTCGTCTTCTTGTCTTTCTCCGCTGTTGGGATTTAGGCTTTGTTTCATGGAAAGAGACTCCAGAGACATTCTCAGTGCTTGTCTGGTAGCTGGGATTCCGTTGACCTTGGATCCAAAAGTCTTTGTTTGTCCGACTTTTCGCTTCTTGCATCTTCTTTTAGCACTGTTCAAGGTTATACGTTTGCTTGTAAGCTTGTTTTATTTGTTGCTTTCTTTACGAGTTTTTTTAAGTAACCCTAAAAAGGGCTTTGACAACTTTTTCTGGGAAAGTGATGCTTCCAGATGTACAAGCTTTAAGACACAACGTATCCTTGGGTCTCATGCTGGCTTTGGTTCCTTCTTCCATGGAACTCAGTTTATATGGTTGGACAGGAAGAGGAATATTATCACAACTATAATTTGATTTTTGCATTATTTTTTATTATTTTTTTGAACTTTCTTTAGACCTTTGAAGTAGCACGAAATATCTTCAAAACTTTGAAACCTCAATTCAGACCTTTAAACTTTTAATTATAATTAATTTAAATCTATTTGTTAATTTTAACCGTTAAAATTCTTAAAAAGACAATTATTTTTCGAAAGGAATTGAAAAAAAAAAGTTCACAAGGCAGCTCACACAGGGCACCTTATGTTTTTTTTTTTATAATATATATTTTTTAAATTTTAATTTAAAATTAAGGGTAAATTTTAAATTTTATAATAGAGTTAAAAGGGTATAACATTAAAATGGAAGAATTTAAATTAATTGCAATTAAAAATTTAAATTAACAGGATTCAAAGTTCAAGAAGGACTTTAAATTACGTGAGCTTAAATTAGTGTTTAAAGTGAAGTTTTCTATTATTATTATTATTATTATTTTGAGTTTAGCCTTGCTAATTGAGCTTAAGGTCCAGGATAAGTCTACTCTGAATGTGATTGGTTACTATCCTCAATAGGCAATATGATGGTGGAAAAAACCCAACTCTGGTATTAATTAATTAAATTTATTTTGTCAAAATTTGACTTTTATCAATTCGTATTCTATTTAAATTAACTATTTTACTTGGTTGTTTAAAACCTAATACCGTCCGACATAGCATACTATATATGTATATTCTTCTCATCCCTTGCAACCCGATGATGTTTAGATTTATACTGTTGATAACAGCAGGAGCCGAATTTTTATTGAAATGGATAGAGGATTTCAAAGTGTTAATAGCTTGCCCGGACCAATAACAATATTGATCCAAGACTGATTTGAGAATATTTGCCTTCAATGATGTAGCCTTTGCAAAGAGTATGAGAACATATGCAAAAAGATGAGAGATAGGAGAGCAATTTTAATGCCTTTTAGCAGATCTTGGGACTCGTGACAGATCAAAAGACGAGATAGGACCTCAGAATCCAAAATAAAGAGGAACGGGGACAGAGGGTCTCCTTGCCTTAGAATGCTATGGGTTAAATAGACCAAAGGGACTCCCGTTGATAAGAATGGAGAATGAAAGAGAAGTTATGCAAATACAGATCCAATTAATCCAAGTAGAGTGAAAACCCAGTTTGGATAAAATGGCTAAAATGAAGCTCCATTCCATACGGTCAAACACTTTCTCCATATCAATTTTGACAGCCATAAGACCTCCTCTACCCTTCTTCGAATTAATAGAATTGAAAAAGCTCATAAACCAGAATAGTATTATCTTGAATATTTTTTGTAGGAACAAAGGCTGATTGGAAAGGGGAAATGAAGTGATGACAGAAACCTTTGAACCTATTGGCCAGAATTTTCGAGATGATCTTGTAAATGATATTGCATAGACTAATGGGCCTGAATTGATGCACAGAAGAAGCCCATAGTTTCTTAGGAATAAGAGCAATAACAGTGTGGTTTTGCTCTTTTAGCAGATTATTTTTCCCAAAAAAGTTCCAAATGCTAGAAAAAACCGCATCTTTGACAATATTCCAGTATTTCTTGTAGAAAAGTGCAATGAATCCATCCGGGCTTGGAGCTTTGGTGGTGCCAATCTCCGACAACGCATGGAAGATTTCTTGTTCCGTTGGAATTTCACAAATAGAAGCGTTTTCCTCAGGAGATATACAATTATCAAAGAGGGACAAAAGATCTTCATCTAAAATAGGGGCAAAAGAAGCGAATACATTTCTAAAATGGGAGGTAAACCAATTACCAATTTCTAGTCTCTCATTGCACCAAACAACTGAAGGGAGCTTCAAAAAGTCAATCGCATTTCTCCTCCTTTTGATGATCGTAGAAGTATGGAAGAATTTCGTATTCAGATCTTTGCAAGTAAGCCATGTTTTCCTAGATTTGTTGCGCCAAAGAGATTCTTCATGAATAAGGAGATTGTCTAAAGAATTATGAAGTAAAACTTCTTGATCAAGGGAGAAAGAAAAAGGAGAAGATTGCTGAATGTGATATAGCTGACGAAGAGAGATGGCAATACGCTTTTGGATATCCCAAAATGGTTGTAATTCCAATACTTCAGAGCATATTTTGTAGATTTGAGCTTCTTTAACAAAATAAAAGGGGGGAACCCCTGAAGCAATTATTATTCTAAGCAGACGAAATAGTAGAACCACATGATGGGTCGAATGTCCAGAACTCTTCAAATCTAAAGGGACGAGGGAGAGAAAGATCTATTGGAGTTGTATCCAAAATTATGGGATTATGATCAGATGATTGAGCGGGAAGACGCTGAACCGAAAAGTGAGGGAATAGGTGAACCCATTGAGGATTGGCTATTCCTCAATCAAGACGGGCCTTAATAAGATGATGGTCCCATCTTTTGTTAGACCAGGTGAATGGATTACCAGAGAACCCAAGATCAATCATGCCAAAGGAATCCAGAAAACTATAGAAAGCATCATTTGAAGAAGAAGCATAAGGGATATCACCATATTTTTCAAATTGTGATAGAATCATATTGAAATCACCAATGCACATCCAAGGCTCATAGTAATCTTTACTCACATCCAAAAGAGAATCCCAAAACACAGATTTATTTTTTTGCACAAGAGGACCATATATGCAAGTAAGTAACCAATGGTTGTTAGGAGTATCAGTGTAGCACCAAGCAGTTATTGTATTAACAAAAGTCGAAATACATTGAGCTGTTAAGAACCCTTCAAATCCATCTCTAAAATGAATTGAGATCAATAAGGGCAGACCTGGACCAAATTTTAGCAGTAGAGCGTTGCCCAGCAATATTGGTGGGGGTAGACTGGTAGTTGCCAAACTGAAGATGGAGAAAGTCCTTCTATTTAATGGATATAACCTTTCATTTGGCTTATATAAGTCGTTGGTGGCGGGTATAAATTATCATGGTCACGCTTAAATATATTAGTTATAATTGATATCTATTTTTGTTTAGGGAAAAAAAAAAAAAACCCCTTCCTTGTTTGTAAGTATAAAAAGGCGGGCAATTATTAACTGCTCGCTAATTGCTTTTGACGACGATTAGAAAATACCGCTAATCGCCTAGACAGTTACGGTTAGCCGTTTTAAGTTTTTGAAAAAAACCGTTAACGTCTAACCGTCTTTATATATATTATATTTACATATATAAACATATATGAAAAACGACGTTATTTTTGTGTTTCAGTATATATAAAAATTTAATTAGAAAAAAAAAAAGTATGTATAAAAATTTAGAAATGATATCATATGTAGTAAAGTATTATCATATTTCCATAAAAATGACATTTTGTTAATGTTTTTTTTTTTAATTGAGCTTATTAATTTACCTGTTAATTGCATGTGCAGTTAATGAATTTTGTTAACCACCTAAGTGACTCTAACAGCTACGTTGATAATTACCAACTTTTTTGTTTTGGCTTACCACCAAAGTGACTATAACAGCTACGTTGATAATTACCAACTTTTTTGTCTTCTTCTTCTTTTCTTGCTTTTTTTGCTTACCTCCTTAATGATGCAAGACTTAGAGTGTTACGTTTAATATGGTAGGAATAGGACCATAATATATATCTTAAGCGTACATAACAGTAGAAGTCTTCCAGAATGCTTTATGACTGAACAGTGTAAGTCTTCCATCTATTAATAATCCATATCAATAGGTTAATAGTTCAATTCATCTCCTTTACTCCCTCTGTGTAAATATGTTAAAAAAAATAATAAAAATCCCTCTGTGTAAATATGTTAAAAAAAATAATAAAAATAGTTTTTACTCACAGTATTTTTTTTAAAACTAAAAAAAAAAAAAAAAAAAAAATACTCGGTAGCGGTTTTCATAATTAATTTTTTGAGAGCATTTAAGAATAAAAAGCAGAAAATTGTCTTCAGAAAGAGAAAACAAAAATGTCGGGACCATGTTTGACAGTAGCAACTTCAATAATGATCTTCCAAAAAGTCATAAATAATTTTGGAGTGTTTTTTTGTTTGGATTGGTATTAACACGCGTGGAAAACATTAAAATTTGAAAGGTAATAACTTCAATCATATTATAGCGTAAATTGAGTGCTTTTGCATTTTCACGTCTCATTTCAAAATATAAAAAAATAATATAATTGTTCACATTAAATAATTTCAATTTGCTGACAAAATATCTTATAAATAATATATCAAACAATTTTGAAAACATTGATTTGAAAGCTAGGAGGTGAATAGTAGTTAAGTGATTAGTAATGGGCGTTTAATACGGTGTTTTCATTAGGAAAATGTTAAAGGTCCAACTTTTTTGCCTAATTTTTACCCAACTTTTATCTTATTTATTTTTCTAAAAAAAAACAAAATAAAAAATAAAAAAAGTGTTTGAAGCAATAATATATTTTTTTTGTTCTTCTTTTTATTGGTATTTTTTTAAAAAAAATGAAAATTGTATTTTTCTTCATAAAAATGGCCATTTTTTTTCTTCAGAAAAATGTAATTTTTATTTTTTAAAAAATACCAATAAAAAGATGGACAAAAAAAATATGTTATTGCTTCAGATACTTTTTTTTTTTTTTTTTAAAGGTAAAAATTAGATAAAAATTGAACAAAAAAGTTAGGTCCCTATCATCCCTCTTTTCATTATCATTATATTTTTACAATTTTTTTTAAATAAAAAATAATAAAAAGTAAAAATTAGACAAAAATTGAACAAAAAAATTTGGTCTATCATCCCTCTTTTCATTATCATTGTACTTTTACGATTTTATCTAAAAAGAGTTTTACCAAATTCTGGCATTCTGATTGAAATCAATTTTTTTTTTTTTCAGAAACATTTTTAAAAGTATATCTTGAAAAGACAGCAAAAAAACAGGTCGGACGACACTTTTCCAAGTTTTGTGCCTTTCTCCTCTTTTCCAACTTCCAAGTACCTTTTCTTTTTTCCCCCTTATCGGAAGTACCATGAGTACAAGAATTTAGGCTGACAAACATTATTCAATATTTCCGGAGGTCATACTACTCCCTCATGAACAGTCAGCTCCGCCATAAACTTTTGCTTCCTAGAGCTTTTTTTTTAAAAAAAAAAAAATAATAATAATAATAATTTAAACTTTAACAGATTTTTTTTTTTAACATGTTCATACAAGTAAAAGGAGAAAAGAGATTCGAACTAGTGATCTATACTTCATTAAGCCTAATTTATAGCTGATTAAGCTACCATTTGAAGACACTTTAACAAACTATTTAGGGGTATTACCTTTTGTCCTATGAACTACAGTGCCCTAATACTTTTTCACAATGAACTACCAATTATGACATTTGACCTTATCAAACTATCATCTTATGACACTTTTCTTCCTTCCATCAGTCAAAAAGATTAAAACTAACGGTCAACAGAGAGATTTTTTTTTTTCCATTTTTACCCCACTTCAAATCACTAAAATAACACTTATACCCTCCTAAATTGGGGGCAATAATGGAAAAAAAAATTTCTCTCTCAGTTGACCGTCATTTTGACTAACAGAATTAGGGAAAGTATCATAAGATGGTAGTTTGATAGGATCAAGTGTTATAGTTGGTAGTTCATGAGAGAAACGTGTCAAGACGCTATAATTCATAAGGCAAAAGATAATTACTCCAACTATTTAACAGCTATTTAAGGATATGCCTACCATTTTAAGGATAAGCTTGGGTTTGGGCTTGGATTGTAACATGATTCTCTACCATTCAATTTATATCTCGGTTCGGAATACTGTGAACTTTGTTGAGTGATTTGTGGGCGTGTTAAAAACAAGCCCAAGTATACTCTAAAAGAAATTCAGAAAAATAATAAACCAATTATTTGGAATGGTAACTCTTTTGGGGCCTTTAAATATTCAAAAAATAGAAGAAAAGAAATTCAACATTGTCAAGAGGAAACTTCTTTTCTAGAAAAGTGTAGGGCAGCATAGTGACGGCATCTATGGGAGTAACTATAACAAAAACTAAAAAGAGATTCGTGGACTGACCTTAAGTAATGACCGACAGCCCTACGTGAAAAATAGTGGTTGGGCCTTACTTGGGCTGATGCAACTCGGAGATCTAAGGGCTTCTCACAAAGGATAGCTAACGAGGATTAAGCGCATTTCTAATAGAGGAACTAAATAATATTTTTATCTAAAAGGGAAATGTTAAAGGCCTAATTTTTTCGCCCAACAAACGTCTAACTTTTGCCTTATTTTATAATTAAAAAAAATGAAAAATGAAAAAAATGTCTAAACTAAAAAAAAAAACAATGCACTATTATGAAGAAAAATACCATTTTTTATTTTTTAGTAAATACCAAAAAAAAAAGATAGACAAAAATATATATATTATTGCTTTAGACATTTTTTTTTTCATTTTTTTTAAAATTATAAAATAAGGCAAAAGTTGGACATTTGTTGGGCAAAAAGGTTGAGTTTGTATCATGCCTCTATATAAAATTGCTCATTAAATTTGTAAAATACCTCTTGCATTGGAGAAGCAAAAAAAGTAGAAGATAAAATAGATATTTTATTGAATGAGCTAAAAAAAAAGCTACATGTAGCGGCATTATTCAAAAAGCTATTTTTTTTTTATTGTTTCTTTCACCTACTTTCTCTTTCCCCAAAATTTTTTCTTGCTATTTCTCTTTCACATCTCTTTTTTTCCAAAATTTCCACCTATTATTTCTCTCTCCACATCTCTTTTTTTTCCAAAAGTTGAAAAATACGATATTTAGGAAAAATACAATCCTTAAAAAAAAAAAAAAAAAAATTTAAATAATATAGATAAAAATATAACTAATCGGATGTAGGAGGTATGTAAAAATAATTAGTTAAAGTAGATAAAATGAGTTTTGAAAAGTCATTTTGCATTAAAATTTGACTCTTTCATTGGGAATGCTTTAAGTAATGCTACCTACTTATTTTTTAGGGTACAGTCCATGGAACATGATCATCTCCAATTCATTTGAACAGAATAATATCGAGTTAGTTATAATGAAATATATTTTTATTTTTTCATTTTTTGAGATCTAGTTCATATGAACTTGAGATGATTCTAATTCAAAGTCCACATATCTCCTCAAACTACCATTCAATTGACATTGTCTCCCAATACTTTTAATTGTGACAATATTCCCTTCAAACTACCAAAATATTGTCAATGTCCTCGCAAGGTTAGCAAAAAAGATAAAAATGCCCCTATAATTTCCCAATAAGACAAAAATACATAAATTCAAAAAATAATTTTCAATTTTTTTAAAAAAATATTTTTTAATTTTATCTAAAAACGATTTTTTTTTTTTTTAATTTTACTTTTAAAACGACAATTTTTAGTTTTAGTTTTAGTTTTTTTTTAAAAAATTTGTAAGCAATTTTTTTTNTTTTAAAACGACAATTTTTAGTTTTAGTTTTAGTTTTTTTTAAAAAAATTTGTAAGCAATTTTTTTAAAAAATTTTTATAAAAGAAATCGTTTTTTTTTCCAATAAAAATGATATTTTAAAAATTTTAATTTGGCCACCCTTAGGATTATTATTATTATTATAGTTTTAGGGTTTTTTTTTTTTTAGAAGTTTTAGTATTTTTTGTTTTGATTTTACTAAGGGTAGTTTTGTCATTGGGGGAAACATTAATAATGTTTTGGTAGTTTAGGGGAAGATATTGTCAATTAGGTGGTAGTTTGAAGGAGATATGTGGACTTACCATATCTTTTATTATCGGGTTAATTAGTCATTGGATCAGTTTTTATTAAAAAAAAAAAAAAAAAACCATGGGCTAATGAGTGTTACCACATCAGGGAAATGATATATGATACATGACTATGATGGGAAATGAGTATTTACACATGAAAATTAGCTATATATAGACAGTAAGACATGAGGTGTGCGGTTGGGTTGTGGTGATAAATTATTATTTTGTATTTGTATGATGACATTTTCTTCCTTTTTCAAATCCCGACAGTTGTTTAAAATGAACGCAATTTTCACATGCATTTTGAACACATATTAGTCTAATAAAAAAAGGTCGAAAGATATTTTTCAATCCAATTTAAAAGAAAACTTTATGTTTATACATGTGATAGTTTGCGTAAAATAAGTCTGGAGCTTGTCCTGGAGACCCCAAAGACAATTCTTCATTATGCAGAAAATGCAGCCAAACTGATACCGAGTAAAGGCAAATTAAGCCAAAGCCAACGACCCAAATATATATATATATATATATATATATCAGAAATCTCCTCCAGATCATGATACTCGATTCCAAATGGTACCATATCCAATATTTAGTGATATATGTGACCCACAGCCACAGGCCACAGGTGATGAACTAATTGCACGCATGAGCATGTCTCCCATGGTGGGGGGCCTACAAATTAAAGATTTTCAGGGGATAACATCTTTTTATAATTCAATGCATGGTGCAAAAAGAGAAATATGGATAACAAAGAAAGCTATTGGGGGGGGGGGGGGGGGGGTTGTCTTATATTGATGATGGGTTTTAAGAGTGGTTGAAGCATTGGCAGATGTGACAAATTTAGGTGGGAAGGGTTAATGGAGTGGATTAACACACCCGTGACATGATAAAGATAAAGATAAAGCTTACGCATCACCTTTCTATCTCAGACAAAGATACTATGTGGGCAAGTTCCTTGTAGAATTGAAGAACCCTCCAGAGCTACCAAAATCTAATCCTTTTTTTTGTTTTTTGATCTTTTCACTAGTTGCTTCTTCTGACAATTAATGAACATCTCTTGTATGACTACCAAGTATTTATTCTCATTTTTGGTATTTATAAGCCGCTGTGTTAAAGATCATGATATATAATATTAATCATTCTGATCAGGCATTGAAAATTTGCAGAAGAAATAAAGAGCTAGATCACAATGGGGAGTCATCAACAGATTGCCAACAAGGAGATGAAGGTGGAGATTCCGTCGGATGCTGAACTTATGACTGGGATTACAAGACAGCCAAGTGCTGCGAAGAGCAATTGTCTATGCTCTCCGACCACGCATGCAGGTTCCTTCCGGTGCCGACTTCACCGCTCCCCAATCCTCCAGCGAACCAGAAGCATGGACTCCACAACCCCTCGGGATGCAACATCTAAGGCTAATACTTCCAGTACTGCTGATGCTACTAGTAACTAGAACACACTACATGCCTAGTGATCAATTACTGATTCCCATGACTAAGTCCATGTTCCTGCTGCTATATACGGGATGAACAAATTAAATTAACCGTTTACTACCTAACCGCCATTAAACCGTTTCCGACCTTTCGATTGTCTACCAACCATCACCA
This sequence comes from Carpinus fangiana, assembly GCA_006937295.1. Taxonomy (NCBI): domain Eukaryota; kingdom Viridiplantae; phylum Streptophyta; class Magnoliopsida; order Fagales; family Betulaceae; genus Carpinus; species Carpinus fangiana. The sequence goes on from CM017323.1 coordinate 25,264,676, forward strand.
AACTATTACCAACCGACAACCGACTTTCGGTGGTTGTAAATACTGTTTCGTTCAAAGGCGGTTCAAATTTTGTTTTTTCTTTGGTCAACCAACTTAACCAATTTTTTAAGTGAAATTTGAATTTTATATCTTAAAGTTTTCTTAGTGTTTTGTCTTGTTGCTTTGTGGTTGTCATTTTAGTCTGTGTTCAATGGATTTAGTTTTTCTTTTTATTTATAAAACATATGTTTTACTGATTTCATAGTTATAAGCAAGTAGATAAATCTTAACATAAAATCTTGTAACTAACAATTAATTGACTTAATTGAATAACTGATTAACCAAAAAAATTGAAACTATTCCTTATCGGTATGAAGCTGATTAATTAATCAACTTAATCGATTTTCACAGTTTGGTGGGAAAAAATGTCCCTATTGACACTTACCGAACCAATATCCATTTTTACTTTCAAATGTAGTCTCTTTTTGATTCTTTCTTATTTTTTTTAATTAATTAATTTATGTATTATAAGTGCATCAAAGATGAACTACAATTAAGAACAACAATAAAGGATTGGGCAACCCAACAAAACGTCCTAAAACAACCAAATCAATGCAGGTAAACAGAAAATAAAAGAAAATATATCAAATGAATGAATGATGCGACCTTTTTGACTCTTGGCACGAGCTGTAAGAAAAATGGCTGCCAAACAAGGCGATTAGACAAGGCGTACCAGGGTTAACACAATGGGAAGGTTAAAATAACATAACATTATCAGGGTTGACACAATAGGAAGGTTAAAAAACATAACTTTATCAGGTTAACACCCCTCTCAAGCATTTCACCAAACAGCTTCTCTTCTTTATTCAAATCCCTACATTTTTCAATCAACTTACAGTATTAATAAAAACAATTACAATAGCTTGGTCCAAAATTCTTTTAGAAATTAATTAATGCACAACCATTTGAGGATACGTTTGGGCTTGGGCTTTAATATGATTTTCTACCATTCAATTTATCATGGTCCAGAATAATGTGGACATTGTTGAGTGATTTGTGGGCCATATTCAGATTCGAACCCTACAAAAAAACAAGCCCAAGTACTACTCTTAAAGAAATTGAGAAAAATAATAAAGAAATTATTCGAAATACCAACTCTTTTGGGGCCTTTAAATATTCTAAAAGAATAGGCACTAGGCAGTGTTGGTCAGCATAGTGACGACATTTCTTTGGGAGTAACCACAAAACACAACTGGGATTTTTTTTAAAAAAGATTTTGGCTAACTAAAGCTCAAAAGACATTAGTGGACTGACCTTAACTATATTATGAAACACCTGTTATGACGAACAACCCTACGTTAAAATAATATTGATTGGGCCTTACTTTCAAGTAGGATCGAATACGACAAACGGGTTGATCCAAGTCAAAGATTTAAAAGGTTCTAAACCGATAAAGTTTTCCTTAAAATTAAGAAGCAACTTAGTCTATAAAAATGTTATGTTTCCCTTTTAAATGCGAGAAATACTTTTCAAATTGGTGGAATTGTATTGTATTTGTATCATGACAATTTCTTCCAATCCAATCTATTAAATTGACAAGAGTTTAAAACGCACCAAATTCTCACATCTATTTGTAACCGGCCTTGTGATTCTCAAATGTTTGCATCCAAAACATATCACATGCATTTTGGACTATCAGATATTCTTTCATTATGCAGCAGCCAAACAGATACCTAATCAAGTAAAGGAAAAGCCAAGCACCCAAATCATATATATATATATAGAAGCCGAATCACTCTCAGAAGTGTCTTAATATTAGATATATGACGTGAACCATTTTTATTATAATGCTAAACCGGTTTTTTAAGAGTGAACAGGTTTTTACTTAAAAAACAGGTCATTAAATTAGCGTAATTAATGACATTTAATTATATTTGAGGAATTTTTCATATATAAATTATGCAATAAATTAAGTATTATTAATGTCAAAATCAAATAAGGAAACAAATAATACAAATCAAATTATTGTGTATTATTATGTTTAATCACTTTAATATGTATATAACATAATATTATATGTCATAGTTGAATTAGATGAACTAAATGATAGGATGTAGAAATAATATATATATATTGCATTATTAATCAAAAATAATAAAAAAAAATTGGTTTTTTAAGAGGCATAAAGATTATTAACAAAAAATTTCATTGCATTATTTTTTTATTTTTTTAAATATATAATCGTATATTAATTATTAATTGTATAGATTGTCGGATTTTTACTCAACATAATGATATAAATTATGCAATAAATTAAGTATTATTAATGTCAAAATCAAATAAGGAAACAAATAATACAAATCAAATTATTATGTATTATTATGTATATAACATAATATTATATGTTATAGTTGAATTAGATGAACTAAATGATAGGATGTAGAAATAAAAAATAAAAAAAAAATTATTGCATTATTAATAAAAAAAAATAAAAAATCGGTTTTTTAAGAGGCATAAAGATTATTAACCAAAAATTTCATTGCATAATTTTTTATTTTTTTAAATATATAATTGTATATTAATTATTAATTGTATAGATTGTCGGATTTTTACTCAACATAATGATTAGGTATTTATTTTTTATTTCATTAGCAAAAATAATTTATATCTATATATGATTAGCATTCTACGAGCAATTATATATTCGATGTCTAAACCAAAGTGTAAAATCACAATGGTCATTTGAGGCTTATTTTTACTTAGTGTCCATTAGTTTATAATCTTTAGCATGTCTTTTTTATTTAAAAGGGCGTGATATTTTTTTTTTACAACTTATAAAGAAAAGTTCGATAGAAATGTGTTTAAATTTTGAAATTAAATTATAACAAAGAATCTCGCACGTTCTTTTTTCTATAACCAAATTTTGAGTTTTATTTATATTGAAATCTAATAAGTATTATACCAATAATATTAGAAATTCTATCCAATAATATTGCTTAATGTTTTGATTAAGCAAAATTCAAGTTTTCTCTTACAATTATGAAAAGTAAATTTCATAATACTTATGAAAAGTACAATTATAATATAACCCTAAGAAACCCGCGCGTTATAAGCTCGTAGGTATAGAATTAAGAAATCTCTTCCGGATCATGACACTCGATTCCAATTTCCAAATGGTATCACATCCAATATTTAGTGACATATGTGACCCACAGGGAACAGGTGATGAACTAATTGCAAGCATGAGAATGTCTCCAATGGTGAGGGTCCTACAAATTTTAAATATTTTCAGGGATAACATCTTTTTATAATTCAATGGATGGTGCAAAAAGTGAAATATGGATAAAAAAGAAAGCTAATGGGGGGGTCTTATTGATGATGGGTTTTAAGAGTGGTTGAAGCATTAGCAGAAGTGACAAATTTAGGTGGGAGGGGTTAATGGAGTGGATTAACACACCCGTGAAAGGAGCAGGACATGATAAAGATAACCCTTATCCATCACCTTTTCTATCTTTAGCCATGCCCAATTCAATCTGTTTCTTTATCTTATCTGCATTTAAGAGCGTTGTAGAGACTATGTGGGCAAGTTCTTTGTAGAATTCACACCATTCAAGAACCTCCCAGAGGTACCAAAATATAGTCCATTTTTTGATCTTTTCACTAGTTGCTTCTTCTGACGACAGTATTTATTCTCATTTTTGGTATTTATAAGCAGCTGTATTAAAGATCATGGTCTACTATTAAATTGTTCTGATCAGGCATTGAAAAATTGCAGAAGAAATAAAGAGTTCACAATGGGGAGTCCTGAACAGATTACCAACAAGGAGATGAAGGTGGAGATTCCATCGGATGCTGAACTAGTGTCTGGCCTGTCTGGGATTACAAGACAGCCGAGTGCTGCAAAGAGCAGTTGTCTATGCTCTCCGACCACACATGCAGGCTCTTTCCGGTGCCGGCTCCACCGCTCCCCAAGCCTCCAGAGGACCGGAAGCATGGACTCCACAGCATCTAAGGCTAATACTGCCACTGCTGATGCTACTAGGAACCAGAACACAGTACATGCCCAGTGATTCTGATCATAAATAAGTGCATGTTATTGATGTTGTATGGTTCTTTGTTATTGCTTCCACTGCTTGAGTTATGATCTCTCTTTGTCAGTAACTTTCAAATGAAGTGTCTTTTTGCTTCTTCTGAAGTCTAAAAGGTAATAAGAAGGGCTAGCATCTTGTCTAATGCTGTCTTAGGTTCTAAGAATTGAGATATGTTATGATGGTGGAAGCTCTGATGATCTGATCCCAACCTTTTACAATTTACAGCCATCGAAAGCACAACCAATAAATAGATGGGCATTTTCTTAGACCCAAAATGTTATCATGTTGGCTCTTTGAAGTCATTTATAGGAGAATCCCCTCACTTGTGCCTAAAAAACCACCAAATTGATAACACAAATACCCATTTCTTGCCGATGTGAAGTCACCATTCTAATACAAGAGTTATATATTATCTCTCTTTATTTCCTAACTTTCTAATGTAGGATTTAATAGTAAGAATTTGTGGCAATTTCCAACAGGATAATAGTCCATAATTGGCAGCAGGGTCTTAACTGCTGATACAACAACTCAACTGCTATTCCTATCTCTTTGGACTAACTAGACTTGAACGCTATTTGTTCACATTGAAACATCAAAGTCTAACCAAGTGGTCTCACCAAACTCATTTCATGAGTGATAAACATTTGATGTTGGATATGGAACCAACATCTCTGTTTTTACTTCTTAAAGCTCATAATTCTCATATAATTTTTTTTTTTTTTTCACGAACAAATAAGCATATTGGATTGCAGATCTTTAAAAATGTATTCAGGAATCTGCCTAAAAAATTTCCCAATTCTCGTAGTCTAAGATTTGGACAGTTGTGTGATTAAAACCATCAAATACTGTGGTAACATTTACCCAACTAACTAAACAGAGAAGAGAAAAGGAAAAGGAAAAGGAAAAGGAAAAGCAGAAATGATGATATGAATGGAAATTGGGAAGACTAAAGGAATGATTAAAGCAATTGACCGAATAGTTGTGAAGAAATTTTGTACGTATCAGAAGCAAAAGAGCAGACTAAGATCTGTGCAGCTGTATCAAAACAGCAAGGCTTTTGTCGAGGAAAACTAGGATGACCATGATAATGAATCATGATGGGGTTAATGAAGACAACTAGGACAATCGACAATGACAACCACACAGAACTATATGTGATCCAGTGATGTCTATAACCTGCATGTGTCGAAAGATTCGGCCTGCCCCTATGCCAAGTAGTGTCTGTCTATTTCAGCATGCAGGGATTGATCATCTCAATGATGCAACAAGAAGTCGGTCCATATTGGATTCCAGCAACAGGTAAATCCTCATTACTATCAAATATTATTCATTCATTACAAAAAGACTGTCAGAATTTCACAATTTGACACCAGAAAGAATGAGAGTGACCCCATCACTAAATGCCAATTATCGAGTCAATCTGATTAATGGTAAACGGGAGGGAAAAGAAAAGAAAAGAAAAGAAAAGAAAGGAAAAGAAAAAGAAGGAAGGAGAAGGCCAAAAATTTTGTTTCAAGATTGTAATCATTGCAGTAGATTTGGTCAACCTTACTAGTAATTGTGATAAGAAATATCCTTACATGGTGCTTTCGTGTTTTACTAGATAATTGGTTTAAATTAATTTGAACGATGACTACGGGCTTACTTGCAGATTTTCTTGGGGTTTAGATTCTGCTGCATTATGGATGTTAGAGAAATTGAGACAAGGAAAAAGCAAAGAAAGAAAATTTGTCTTCCTGGTTTATCTCCAGCCTAAAGGGTTATATTTTTTTTAAAAAAAACAAATTAATTTCAATGCAATATATCTTTATCAGGTATCTTGTCGGGGAGATTTTATTCCTTACAAAAGTTAATTTTAATGATATCTTAATATAATCATCTCGAAAGCTTAGGCGAATGAGGGCACATGTGGCAGCTAGGCAACCATTCATGGTTGTTGCAGCACAAAATGTTGTTAGTGGGAGGCAGATCCATCGAGAGTAGAAGACTTTAAGCGGCATTCCTAATAAGGGTACGCGTTCCCAAGAGGTAGCTCAATTAGTTGGGACTACCCATAATGAAGCAGAGGTTACTAGTTCAAATCCTCCTCCCCTTTTTGTGCGGACATGTCCAAAAAAAATATATATATAGTAAGGGTACGCATGCATCATGCGAGTTTGAGGCTAAAATTTCACCAGAAAAGAAGATTGGCTCAGGCTGCTTTTGGTTTTGGGGATCGAAGATGGTGCCGTGAATGGTTGAAAAAGAGGTGAAGATTTAAGGAATCAACCCAAAGCAATTGAGATAAGAAAGTGAAAGAGAAGTCTTAATTAGCTGCCTGCCTATGTTCTCGGCCCAAGGACTACCTCGTATTTTTGCCATGGTCATGTGCAACATATGTAAAACACAAGTAACCCAAAATGGAATAGCTATTTTAGGTACCAAAACATACCAAAAATTTAAAAAAAAAGAAAAGAAAAAAGATTACTATCATTTTTGTTTTTCAAGGCTTAAGTCTCTACGTGCTTTTAAGGATATTTATGTTCTTCCTATCGGGTTAGAATCTCTTAAAATTTTACTAATTCGGATAAAAAATGAGAGAAGAGACTCCAAGTTTCGAGGTGCTTGAATTCATCCCGGATGCGCTCAAATACCTCAAGATGTAGAATATTCTCTCTCATTCCCGGCTGAATTTCTTTAAATTCAGATTAAAAAAAGAATCCTAATCCTTTTCTACTAGGCAGTAGCTAATCCTGTATAACCGAATAACATTGATCTCTAGTGCTTTCCTCTTTTGTTTTGTTTTATTTTTCCATTATAGTAAATCTAAAGCCGGCCGATAACAAACCCGAAATACAATGAATCAGATGCCAAATCACGAGCTAAAACTTGAATATTATAGCTGAACTTTTCGTCCAAATCAAAGGTATGAAGGGAAAAAATTCCAAATTCCAAATTTACAGCACCGCACTACGTACGTCAGACAGACGCATGAAATATATATACCAAGAATCTACAAAATCAAGTGAGAAAGAAAGGCGAGGAGGATCCAATGATCTGTAATAAAAAAAAAAAAAAAAAGACAAAGACAGGTGTTCCAGATTTATAGACAAACACAACGACGTTGGTCCCACGATTAGTGATTTACACCTAAGACGACTCCTCCAGTTTCAACAAATGGGTTTCACCGGGAGATATTTTCTCTGGCGTCCCGATCGAAAGTGTTGCCTTCTTATTACAATAGATTACATCAACAATGCGCATTAATTAAGATTCTCAAACTTGGTTTTTTCCCCTAAAAGTTACACGGCATTTTGAAAGAGAAAGAAAGAAAAAAAAGAAAAAGCAGATGGAGTATATGTTACCCTCAAAATAAACAAAAAAACCAAACTCAATTCTTTTCACTCGCACTTCTGTTAATCGACCATAATTTACTGAACATCCTTTTGGGTCTTGTGGGAAGAGCACAGAGAGCCTTAAGCCTAGAGTGTCTACCGATTCCATCAGGGTTCAGATCATTGTCGTCCAAGTCATCATCTTCAGCCAGCTTCATTCTTAAAGTAGACATCCTTGACTTTGGTGATTTGAGGCCGGAGACGCTCCACTGGTCGTCTGCAGGAATGCTAGTGGTGCTACTTAATGGCGGTGGAGGCCTTGATGGGTCAATGCCTTGTGTGGCTAAGAGTGCCTTGAGGTTGCTTGGCAGCTCGGTCACTTTGCCGCCAGCCACGGCGGCCCGAGCTTGCTCAAAGAAAAGAACTTGCACTACCACCCTCAAGGGGAGAAGTTCATTTTGTGCCGCATGCATGCAGGCCTCCATAGATAGCTTTTTGCAGTCTAGGATTCGACACAACCTTTTCCTCTCGCTCTTGTTCAGGTCTGAGTGAGCCTGGATTTTTCAGGGAAAAGAGCTTCTTCAGTGATTTGAAATTCATGTATACACCAATTGTTTATTTATTTTTTAATTAATTTAGTTATAAAAAAAAGAAAGAAGAGACGAAGATAAAGGTCTAAGACTTCAGCCTTATAGGAAGGAAAAGTCGGAAGACACACTAGTCTAACCCTGCTAATTTTCTACATAACTTAACTGCGCAAGTGTCACCAAACGACATACCTCAATCATATCATGCTCAAATTGTCTCTACAAGTCTAAATCAAAGAAAAATCGACAGAGGTTTTTGAGAAGATTTCTCTGTAGTTGTCTGTAGGACAGCAAGCTTTTTCACCTACCTTGGAAAATATGGAAGATATGCAGCTAATTACCAAACCCAGTTAATTTTCTACCCAAGTTGGAAAACAATTTAAAGGGTCAGCGAATGACAACTGAATCACATCAACCGCAGACACTGAACAGAAATTTTCCTTGTGCCAGCCAAAATATAAGATCCATATATACCAAATTTCGGGTGGGTCAGCCTAATCCTAACTGCTAATAAATTGTGAAGGTGACAAGATTTTAAGGTCAAGAGAGTTGGTTATCTACTCGAAATGTGATCCACATGCTACAATGTGAAAGTGATATGTGTCGAGAAATATTTATTATCTTTTATTGTGAATTATGGCAAAAATTCTGAGAACTCAAAACAGCCATTCTGTGAATTTACCTTGAGATAAATGTCAATAGCTCTGTAGAGATCATCATGATCCAGCCTTGCAAAATGCGGTATGGCTTCAGCTAATGCAATAAACTTTGACAAAGGCAAATTCACATCCCGGGCAATCTCTTGGAGATACCCGTCCACAAGCTTTGCCACCTTCAATTTTGAGCTATGAGATGCTGAAGACGACCTCCTGCTCTCCTGAAACTCAAAATCAATATTTTCTGCTGACCTGGACCTTCTCCTTTCAGACCCCAGCTTGGATCTTGGAGGACTAGTTGGGGGACTCTGCCCTTGTAACATGAACTGCTCCAATATGATCATCACTATGTCCACATCATATAGTGTATCATTTGCATACGATAGAGAGGGTATTAACAGATCACTGACCCTTGCATCCTCCAACTGAAGTCCCACTCTTCTGGCCAATTCCATCTTTGATGAAGAAGAAGCATTAAGGATGTTGGCTGCCTTCAATAGTTTAAGTAAGAAACTGGAAGAAACAGCGCCCTTCTCTGCTGGGAGTAAGCTTACTATTGACTCCAAAAGTAGCCTATGCTTTGAAGTTACCTCACTGGTTGTGTCTGAGTCCGAGTCTGCTGCTGCTGCTGCTTGCTTATTGAAATATCCATCCCTTGATATATTGGGCAGCCATCTAGATGCATAGAGTTTCAATGCATCTCCGAGAAGATTAGAGGGCATCTTCCCACCAGACTTAATTGCTATCATGGTTCTCCAATAAAGGTCTATTCCCAGTTCCGCCATATCTTCTGCCCACCAACCCCTGCTTTCTGGTTTATATCTCTGACTTTCCGCACCATTGCATGATATGTCGTCCCTCCCCCGACGGGAATAACTATGCGACAAGCTCACCTTTGATGGGTGGCTTAAGACTTTTGAAGCAATTGCTTCAATGCATCTGCTTGTTATTGCAAGGTCTTCTGACCACAACTGAAAGCTTTTTGTGCTTTGTAGTGTCACAATGGAGTCCTTCCACCCATGAAGAATGCAGGAATTGAAGAAAACTTCCAGCTTGTACATTAGGTTCCCTTTCTCAACATCCTCTGTCATCTGCAAATACTCAGCAGCACATCGAGCAGATACAATGTTGTAGGCACTGAGGGTGATTGTAATACCATAACAAAACTTTGCACACAGTTCAAATGCTTCAACTCCACCAGGGAAATCAGGAAGTTGGATTATTTGGTGTTGTGAGGATTCAGGAGATTCAGAGCACAGCCTCTGCAGGCGCAAACACTTGGACAGAAGAGGAAACTGCGTGCCATGAACATACATGAATCACTTTAAAGAAAACCCAAAGATTGTCATTCAATTGAAAAGCATCATATATCAAACTAAACTACCCTTAAATATGAAATTCAGAAAGAAAGAAAAAGTAGCTAAGAAGTTTACCTTGTGAAGTAAGTATCTGCTTCCCTTCACCTGAATTATGAGATCACTAGAGACTTCAGAGGAGACTGACCTGAAATAAGATAAAAGAAACCCATAGTATCTTCCTTTAGTTAAAGGGAACCAACTACATGTAGAATCAGTGATTCTCTTACCTTACAGCCTCTGTAGTATAGAAAGTATCTGGCCGAGATCCAAGTTTCATAAACTTCATGACTGATCCTTCTTGTTTCCTTCTATGGTTATGTGTTCATCAGACGCTCCTTAACATAATTCGAATCAGACAAACAGACCTTGTTGAATAAGAAAAAGCTTTTCCTAAAGTGCACCTTGATTACAAGAACTTCCTCCTCCAACAGCAGCCGAAAGTGCGCCAGGCAAGGACACAAAAAAAACTACCCATTTCCTGTATTAAATTTTCCCAACTCAGTAACCCAACAAGAAAGTTACCCAGCCAATATCAACAACGCCACCAACTAAATAATTCATCAACATACACAGGGAAACAAAAACAAAAAAAGAGAAGAAGGAAAGAAGATAAATATCAAAAATTCATGGAGGAGAGGATAGAGGATATCCAAGAGTGAAGGAATACCAAGAGCTTTTGCTGTGGGTGTAAGCTATCTGAGTTTTATATATAGAATTTTATAAGTAGCAGAAATTGAGAAGATCAAATACTCCAAAGCTTATGTCCTTTCAGTCAATTCCATACCCCATGTGACTTGGACATGCAAACAAAAAATCAAGACACTGCAATCCCGTCAAATTCACAAATACCATACTCCCACCAGGTCAATCAAACAAAAGCACAGAAAAAGAAAAAAAAGAAAAGAAAAAAAGAAACCAAAACTGTAGCAGCTCAGGCTCTAGAACAATTAATATCCACATCAAGTTACATTTACATGACACATATTAGAAATACTTAAAATCTAATAAAGAATATCTATAAATTAACCACAACCTGAGACTTTGAGGTTTTCGATACTCTCCAGGAACAGAATCTGCCAATCATTCGTCGGAAAATTGGACCTGAACAAATGTAAAACAACCATGTAACTTTCTTCTTCTTCTTTTCTTTTTTATTTTAATTGCAACTCCAAGAAAGAATTATGGTTCTAGACATTTTGGCATGGCCATTCCAGCGTGCCATTCAAAAGGCGACGCCCACGTGCTTATCCTGCGCCCACCAGCGCCCCTCCCTCTCATCATTGCCACAGCATAATTTTCACTGTGCATCCCGGGATTATTTTAGTCAAACACTATTATATATATATATATATACTCAACAACATCATCGTACACCTCTTTAAAACTAAAATGGTATTAGCAATATTTCACATAAAGCAAACAACGATGCCAAATATTTAATCAAATATGAAAGCTGAATAATGATGGGAAGATTCAACTCCCGTAAATATATATTGCTTGGTTTTCTTCTTTTTTTTTTTCTTCTTTAGTATTAATTGCATATGGTCCATGACCATGAAAGATTTCATATTATTGAAGAAAGTTAAAAACTAAAAAAAGGAAGGAAGGTTTACCATGCAGGAATGATGTTAGGATGATGCAAGTGGTACGATCGAGCTTTATAGGCCGTAGAGTCTAATTAATGAATTGCCAAATATGTGTTAATCTAGCAGTTGAGGGTCATCTTCAACCTCCTTATAAAAAGGCCTTATATTATTCAACTTGTTTGCGTTGGATTTTTTTATAGCTAGGCTGTGATATTTATTTTTTTATTATTATTATTATTTTGAGACTTTGATGATCGAAACAATGAGAACTGAGATTGACAAGAATTAATGGGGTCCCAGTTGGTCGAAAAATAAACATGCAACTTATGAGCGTATGATGTTAATAAGCAGCCAGCCCCTTGAAAGATAATACTTGCATTGATTCAAAGTGTTGTTTGTTTAAACATCGAATAAATTGTATTTTATATAACATTGAGAAGTGGAGGTCACAAGTTTGAATCCTCCCTTCCCCTACCCTTGCGCGGACATGTCAAAAAAAAAAAAGAATTTAAAAAAAAAAGAAAAGGAGAGAGAGAGAAGGGCCAGATTCTAATTATGGCAATTCTTAGCCAAACTTGGTAACCCCACATCATTTGTGGGCAAAATCAAAATGCCCAGCTCAACTTGTGCTTAATAAACATAGCCTAGCTGCTTGCAGCCTATAGCTAGAGTGCTGTCAAAGCTTTTGCTATATATATATTAAGAAAATTAACAAGACAATTCATAATTAGAAAAATGATTAAGTAAAAAATGACTTTTTTTTTTTTAATTAATTAGCGGCTTACTTATTGATCATACATTCTTATTTATTTCACTGATTATAAATTGTCACGTATATATATAAGAAAAATATAGTAAAAGCTAGTAATTGTACAAATACAAGTATTTTTCTTGAATCAAGTATAACTATTACACCACTAGATGAGGCTATAGTTAAATGGTTTCAAGGCAATTCTCACGTGGTTATGCACACAATAACTTCTGATTAGTGTTAGTTATCTTGTATTTTATTGATGAGCTGAGTCAAACTGTGATTCAATTGATTTCGAGGGAACGCCTACTCCTGAACAATTCTCAACAGTTAAATATTACCATAGTCCATGTCAAAAAAAAGAAAAGTATTACCATAGTCACGTACACACAGGTAAAATAATCAGTTAGTTACCTCTTCCTACCCTTTTAATTAGTGTATATATATTCTTGTACGGATGATCCACTTATTGATCTACAACTTGCAAAGACAACACAAAAGGTTGAAAATATATACAGTAGGAGGAAAATAAAGGAAGGTATTTGACAGCTCATATTAATCAGATGAATTATCATGGCTTGACTTCCTGTTTTGTATTCTAAAGTTGTTTTCCAATGTCCAAACACTAATTAATGTAATTGACTACGAAAAGCAAGAATAATTGAATACTACAAAATCATCAATTAATATATATTTTTTATTGGACATGTGATTTTACCACTCTTTAATCTTTAAGAAAACAATAAGGGGGAGTGAAGTCAAATTTTTGTTGGAGAAATAAGAAAACATGCAACTTATCAACTATATATGCAGGAAAGGAGACTAAAAGGACTATATATAAATTTAAGAGAAATCAAAGCAAAAAAAAAATCACTTAAAACCCGTCACGTTTTAAGTAACGTTAACAGACTATGATGTTTGAGAAAAGAGTGATGTCCAAGGAGTAGTGGCTATCTAAATGTTGCGCCAAAATTAGGAAAAAGCAGTGAGACAATAAGACCGAGGTTGTGTGTTGGCTCGATCATTGTCGGCCGGATAGGAAGACCTAAGCCTGTGTTGGCTCGATCAATGCCTGCCTGAAATCTAGCCAAATGGCAGTTTCGATATATTAGCAGAAAAGGGAGGGTAAGTTGTGGAATGGGTGGTGAAGAGGCCTGTGTGGCCTGTGGGTATACATCGATATCCAACTCTACTTGAGACTTGAGAGAAAGGGTGAACCACATTTGGCGAATGGTCCTCCTCCGTGCCACCCAACGGGGTGGCCAACCGACAACATGGGACCCCATCATCCCCCACACACTTTCTTCGTGGGACCCCTCCTCGTATAGACTTGGACCTTTACAGTTTGCACATATTAATGGAGCCTCGCACCGTGTCTAAAAAGGATTTGGACAATACATTTTTCTTTTTTTCTTTTTTTAAATTGACAAATTAGTCCTTAAAAGTTTGACTATTTAATAAAGTTATTCTATAATGATAATATGACAATCCCAACTAACCTTTATTAGCTCTTATTTAACAAGTAATGTTACATATACCACATAAACATCTCATAAATATTTTAAAAACATAACAGAGTTGTCTTTAATGGGTAGTTTAATCGGCTGTAAACCACACTTAATGAAGCAGATGTCACAAGTTCGATTCTCTTCTTCCTTTTTTCTTGTGCGAATATGTAAAAAAAAAAAAAAACATAACAGAGCTAAGAGTGGTCGAATAAGGGGGTGGGTGGCCGACCACCACAGCTCCCATTATGCTTATTTTTTTAATCTTTATTTTTATATTTAATTCCTCACTTAAACGATCCCCTTTAATCTCTCTTAAGAAAAATAAAAAATGGTTCTGGAAACTTTGAAATTTAAATTCTTACAAAAAAAAAAGAAAAAAAAGAAAAAGAAAACATCTAGGGACTAGGATCAAAAAGAAGAAGCATCATATACATATATCATCGGTGATTGGTGGCAGGCATGTAGGAAGATCTCCTTACAAAATCTTTACCTGCACAGTTTTGGAATTTACCCTCTTTTTGTTACCAAAATGGATGACCAAATTGACTGAATGAAGTGTGCAACCATAGAAAAACAAATACAGATGAGGCAAGCTACAGGAATCTACTTTGTCTGTACACTGTTCATTCACTTACCAGCTTCAAAAGAAAAAAGTCAATACATAAAGAAAAGCTAGCGAGCAGCATTATCATGCAATTTCTTACACATATATACGAATTATTGCAGTAATCAGTTCAAAGCTGTAGGCCCAAAACCCACCCACAGAAGGATTAATATATATATATATATATATACATATATCATAGCTTAGCAGTACTACTGTAGTCTGTAGGCTTCAATGGCTGCAGATTTGAAATCGAAAGGTCTATACCTTCATAAACACTTTGGCAGCAGTCAATATAAATAAACAAATTGGTCCTGAAAACTGAAATGACTAGCGATTATGGCTGGTCGGGCCAAGGAAACAGCACAAATTAAAGGCTGATGACATCTGCGGAAGAAAATGTCGTCGTAAGTGTACTACTACTGTCTTGTTAGGCCACAAAGAAATATCAAATCCCATACAATGAGTGATCACTGTCTGTCTATAAATCCCTTTTTGGGGCTTCAAATTTTGTATATACTTGTCATTTTGGGGCTGCAGGAATATGCATATATGTTCGAATATGTTCGATACAGGTATCTTGTTGGCGTTCGAGAGGGCTTTGAGTTGTGTCATTCACATTTACAGTGACATTCCCTCAATGGCTGTGGCCATTGATGAATCAATTAAAAGTCACTTTCAGAGTTTCCGATGTGGGATGTGGGTGCCCTTTGTCATTTACTCCTCTACTTTCCTAATACCCTACTCTATTCATGCACCTTTTGTGGGCTCCTTGTGTTTCTCACTTCCATCTTCTTCCTTCATACTGCAAAACCCACTTGCCCCCGGCCACACGTGGGAATTTTACATCCAGCCATTTCTTGCAACAAACTCGATCCACCCAATTTAGATCCGATCCACCCCTTAATACACTTCTCTCTCTCTCCCTCTCCTACCCATTTACAAATTTACCCAGAAAATACGTGGTTTATTCCATGTTAGATCAAGGTGGTCGTGACGGCCAAATCTCGCTTGTGGTGAATGGTTGTGACCACATTAATTGCTGAAAAGTGGTTGTATTATTTATCTTGGAAGGTTTGGTGGGAGTGACCGACCATCCTCTTATCCTCGAGGCTTTTTTTTTTTAAAAAAAAAAAGCTTACGTGACACTCTTAATCCACATGAACTACTTCCTCAATTTAATGGCCGAGATTGATGGTGCTACATTGTACTTCCAAGTTAGTTAGTGAAGACTTTGTAGTAAAATAGTAAGTATATATGTTTAGCATTTATCAGTTAAAAAAAAAAAGGTAGATAGTTGTATAACACTACCCATTTCACAAATTTACCCAAAAATAAATACTGCGTTAGATCAAGGTGTTCATGACAGTCAAATCTCACTTGTGGGGAGTGGTCGTGACCACACTGATTGCTCTAATGCGGTGGCATTATTTATCTATGAAGGTTTGATGGGGTGACCGATCATATATCATCTTATCCTTAAGGCTTTTTAGAGACTTATGTGACACATTTAGTCCACATAAACTACTTCCTCAATTTAATGGCTTAAGAGTGATGACCCTACATTTTACTGCTAAGTTAGTTGGTAAAGACTTTATAGTAAAATAGTAAGTAAATATGTTTAGCATTTATCAATTAAAAAGAAGAAAAAAGGGCATCATAATTAATATCGTCAATGGAATGCTGTCAATAGTATAAGGTATTCTGTATAAAATGATGGCAATTATATAATTATCGTACGTTTGTGTTTGGTTAGGCATGCGATAAACATCTTTATGCCCCTGTTAATTCATTTTAAAAAATGGGTAGTTTAGGGACAATTAAAGGTGGAGTTTTGCTGGGACAATTAGTCAAAATTAAGAGCTTAAAAGCTTGAAAATCACAGTTGTAGTTGGAAAATGATGAAAAATACATAATAGCTTTTCATTTTTCGGTCGTATATATGATAAAAAATAAATATAAAACTCGGTTCCCAAGTTACCCACCATCATCCGCTTTGTCAAAGATTCGCGTGCGACGCATGGATATGTATGATGAATGTGACACGACAAATGGGCTTCAGCTTTAGCCTTATTATCGACTGTGAGAGAAAGAAAAAAAAAAAAGGCGATATGGGGATGCTTATGTGCATGATTAATGCTAATCCAATCATCATCATCATGTATTCATATGCCCCCATCTTTTCTTAAGGTCGGTCTTACTTTCACATGAAAAACATACATCATACTTTTTACTATTTTGGTGGCCTTGTTGAAATCCACGCTTTTTTTGTTTGGCCTGCTCAAAGCCATTTCCACTGTACTTCCTAACTTTACCAAATTTCTAAGAACTATGCCTCTAAATACGGACTATATATATGTTTTTTTTTTTTTTTCTTCTCTCGAGCAATTCCCATTTTGACTAGCTTCGGCCACCTCCAACTGCTCCTTGGTCATAGCGTCGGCCACCCCCATAATTTTTTAATATTATTTGGCTCTTGGAAGTGGCCTATCCACCTCCAACCCACATTAGAGTTTTTTTTAAAAAAATGATTTTTTAGTTATTTTTAATATTTTATTATTATTTATATTAATGAGGTAGATATCCTATTTATAGCTTTAGGATCTCTTTAGAGAGATTTTAGCCATTAACTATATATTTTTCGGTCTAAAATGAACTAGAGACAACCTTATTCCCACAAATTTAGAGGTTAAAGTAAATGCATCCGGTGGGTCACTTTAGCTTATGAGCACATAACTCATCGAAAGATCAAAAAAAAAAAAAAAAACTTGTATAAGTAATGTACGCTAAGAATAAGATATAAGCACTTTAAGAATTAGAACAAAAATGCAAATTTTTATTATTAAAATTGAGGAAAAAAAAAATTTACTAAACTGGATGTGAATTCACTTATAATTTTTTTTTTTTTTTTTTTAAAAAAAAAAAAAAAAACCACCAAAAAGTGAGGTCAAAGCATTGAAAGAAAAAAGAAAATGTATAGTAGTGAGGTGATATTGAGCTAACTTTTAATTTGTTAGTCACTGCCTCAATTGAGATCAACTTTATTAAAGGTGGGAGATGATTATAATCGGAACAAAAAGTAATTCCCTTTGGGTATTGTGTGGTCGGTACGGTTAAGATAAACTCAAGCTTGAAGATGCGATGAAGCGTATGTGTCATTCAACTCTCCCTAAGCTTTTTGGACTGAAAGTGTCTTATCATCACATTGTTCATAGCCTAAATCCTTTGATAATCCCCAAAAAAATTGAGCATTAAACTTTGTACAGGATCTTCCACCTTTAGGGTTTACAAAAATTAGTGACTTCTCTTTTTTTTTAATTTTTTTTTTTTCCTACTTCCAATATTGTTAGGTCAAAGGGTGGCCAAGATTATCTTATTTAGTTGCCCTGCCTACCAAATCTAAAAAAATGACAATGGTGAGTGACAACCGCAATATGAAGTTGCAACTTTGAAAGTTCGGTTGGGGTGGTCGGCCACGAATGAGGGCTAGGTAATATTTTTTTAAAAAAATCTGACATAGCAGGTGCTAGTTTAGAGAGCCAGAGTAAAATAGAAGTGTGTAGCATTTTTCCAATTCAAAGCCTATGATATTCTTAATGAGTTGGACTTTTAATTGGAAAGATAAGTTTCATTCTATTTAAACAGTCTGACACAACCATAAAGGGTAGTGGTTCAATGGCCCAAAAAAATTCTCAAAGTGGTTAAGCATGTATTAAGGCGTGGGTTCAAATCTCCACAATGAAGAATTTCACATATGCCTGATTAATATTAGCCACCTTGGTTCTCATTGATGTCTTGGTGGGGTTGAGTCAAGTTATGACTCAGTCGGACTTAAGGGAGAGCATACGGTTCCCATAGTCTAGGCCTCTCTTGTGTGGCTTCTAACGGGTAGGTGTTACTATGGTCATGTCTAAGTAGGATAGTTACAATTAGTTTTTCGGCCTACCATTTTTATTAGAAAAAAAAAAAAGAAAAAAAAAAAAAGAAAGAGAAAGATAGTCTAACACCAAAAGTTTTTTTTTACTGGCTGACACCATAATTTTACCAACAAAACAAAAAACAATTGTCAATTCATTCAAATTTGTCCTAAACACACAATTAGTAATAAGAGATATTTTTCAAAAAAGAAAAGAAAAGTAATAAGAGATATTTTAATCGGATAAAAAGGGCTAACCTAACCCTATCTGATTACTGATTACAAAGTGGGATTAGGTATAAGTAAAAAGATTTTCAACCAGAACAAGCTGATTAGTTCTTTGATATTTTATATGTTATATTTATTATTAGATGCTCTTGAAAAAACTATAAGAATGGTTTTTAAATTAACTTTTTAGTATTTAATATAAAAAATTATTATATTAATATTTTAAAGAATAACACAAAAGTTTTCAAACATNTTAGTTCTTTGATATTTTATATGTTAAATTTATTATTAGATGCTCTTGAAAAAACTATAAGAATGGTTTTTAAATTAACTTTTTAGTATTTAATATAAAAAATTATTATATTAATATTTTAAAGAATAACACAAAAGTTTTTGGCAATACGGAGGTGTAATTGTTTCCAACACTAATTAAGAAACTAGAGAAAATAAAGGACCAAGTTTAAACCATAATATGGTCAAGCATATACCCAACTCCACCCAAAAGAAAAAGGAGGAGGACAAGGTAATGATGGGACGCAAACCCTGCTCGTGATCAACGCCGGCCATGAGTGTTGGTCAATATAAACACAATGGAGAGGAAAGAAAGAAGGCAATGCATTGATATGATTTTGAAGGGAAGATTGGAAAGGGAGTTGTTACAATAAGTAATGAAGCGTCCTTTCAATTAAGGAAGGTTAGGCTTTTAAGTAAGGTTATCTGGTCTCATCATTGTTCATCTTCCTGTGGCTGAAATTGCATCAATGAGTAGTAATTAGGTCACCCCAGAGGAGGATAAGCTTGTTCTACCTTATTGGACCACATGCTACGCCCGCCAGGTGCTTGTAATAAGTGTTGCTGCCTATTGCCTCCTCTCTTCACTCTCCCGTACCGCTGTAACTTGATTGCTACCTCAGTTGTAGCTATTTTTACCCGCCCTGCCCGTAACATCAATTTATATATACACATAGAGGTTAAAGTGTAACACCAATTATTCATATATTTGCATGAAAAGAAATTAAACCCTCAGGCTCAGGCAAAACAAACAAACAAACAAACCCACGTTTTATGAAGACATTCCTTAGCAGTTGGACCTACATTGTTTGCTACCAAACCCTCGTCCTTTGTTTTTTTTCGTTCCCAAAGCGTAAAGCACTGTGAGTCCGAGTCAGCATAAATGTCCTTGCAATTTGCTCGCTCGATTGGATTGGAAATTTGTGTCTCATTAGCGAGTGAGAAAGGAATTTGTCTAAAAATGATATAGCATGCATCACATATACGACAACGGCTAAACAACAACAATATGAAGCAAACGACACTGAGCAGTGAGCAGAATTGGGCTCCATAAAGACAGTAAACTGGTGCCCAAAAAAGTGGGAGACATAGCTAGCTAAGCTAGCCCCATTAAAATATAATGTAAATCACGAGTTAAAAAAGAAGAAGAAGAAGAAGATCTTGAATTGACATTTTCGAACCACATCGATCAGAATTGGGCTCCATATAGACAAGTTGTTGATGCCCAGAAAAGTGGGTAACACAGCTAGGCTAGCGCATTAGCGTGCACCATGCATATCATATCCTATGTGGTCGTGTATGGACAGGAATGGCACACACACACAGACCACCTTCTGTGATGGCCCCTTCAGGGAGTATTGGAGACACCATGCATGCATTGAGTGCTTCGCTTAATGTTGTGTATTATTTTTTCAACACATTTGCTTACTGATTATATATATATGTTTGATAACAATATTGGATCATTAATTAATTAAAATGAACATAAACCAGTGTCCTTAAAAAAAAAATTGAATTTCAGGGTGGAGACTGCAGAGTAGTGCAGTTGGGCAGTGGCAAAACTAGTCTGCAGGATTCCAGAACCGCCAAATACAGCTAATCATAAGTATCACTCACAATGACAAGTCAATTCGAGGACAAGTTGAGCAACTCCAGAAGGAAAGAGGAATAAAGATTTTTTTTTTTTTTTTTTTAAGACAATACAAATTAATAATAGGGAACAGAATAAATTTTTGTTGCTGCAAATTAGTGATGTTTTTGGCATATTCACCTATGAACGGTCATTTCAAAGGGCTTCTTTTCTTTTTTTAGTCGGGTCATTTGTTTGGCCCATTATCAATAATATTTAGGATTTTTCTTCGCTGAATAGGCTATACAGGATTTTTGTTGGTTTGTTCCACCCACTATGTTTTTTATTCTAAATGTATTATTTATCCCAAAAGTTTAAACGGATAGGAATGAGAGATAGAATTTGATGATAAAGATAAAATTCACACCAGCAAAGAAAAGAAGACCATTGATAATGAACTACTCGATTGAGAAGAAGATAACGATAAGATCAATCCAAAAGAAGAAGATTATATATTATATATATATAGCAATTTTATAGTTGTAGCAAAAGAGATCCCAAACCAAAACAAACGGGAAAACTATTCAAATGCTAATAATGCTTTAAGCTTGCAATTAATAATTTAACAAAGAAAACAATTAAAAATAACCAAAAAGGATGATTAGCTTAGCAATTACTAGATATATATTTTATTTAATAATTAAAAAAAAACAATATTAATTCATCAATAATCTAGTTTAGGACTTTCTTTTTTGGTGTGTGTAAGTTGTGTGTAATGGTAATGCTTTTAATAGCTTTATGCTTGAAATGAAATCCCTCCGCCCACAATGATCGTAATCGGGTCGGCCCTGATTAAGGACAAGACTGGAAAAGACGGGCCCAACTAACTTTGAGACATACACATAACACATAAGGTTGGTGGGTCTCTCATTTTGGGCCCACACGACACACACCATCCCGACACACATTGTCAATGCTAGCTTTCCTTGCATTAGAATCCCTGCTACAACCCAACATTGACAAAAACATTACACCAAAACAGATTGATTGCACACGTGAGGGTGAGGCCTTGCTTGCAACTTAGTGCCCTATTTTTGTCTCTGCCTGTCACGTGACAACCAGCAGTAGTTTGCCACGTGTCCTGCTGATGCCTTGCTTCGCTGCTTAGTGCTTAGTGCTTAGTGCTTAGTGCTTGCCTTTTAGAGAAAGAAAAAAGTTGGGCCTGGTCTCACTTTCATTCGTCAATAATCTTAATTAAATTAGCCTCGGAAAATTTGGACTAAGTTTGTATTGCTGAGCCTGAGCCCTGATCCATCCACTGCTCCAAGGCTTTATACTATGCATAATTGGGCTCTTGAGTCTTGACAACGTTCCAACCTCTAAAATTATGGGGGCTGCAACTGCAAGCCTGTAATCTTTGGAATGAGGTCCAATATACTTAATTTATCCATGATTCTTTTTTAAGCCATCCATATTCCATAACAAGGCTGGGAGCTCAACCCATCATCGTGTTACCTTTTGCAAGTGGAGAGACGAACAAATTACTCTCAATCTCTCTCTAATGGAATCGAGATTGCAATTGTCTTTAAGAGATAGCTCAATCGGTTAGGAATCAAACCTAATAAAGTAGAAGTTATTAGTTCGAATTCACCATCTCCCTCTTATGTGGACATGTCAAAAATAAAATAATAATTGAGGTTGCACGTCTTTTCTCATGTGCTCTCAAAGTTGGATGGCATGATGGGAATAAGATAATCTTATATAAATTAGTTTATTCTCTCTTCTGGGTCCAAGGATTGCTTAATTATGAGGTACATATGTAAGAGAATCACGTATAGGTGACAAAATAGTTCTTGGAGATGACCAACTGTATAATTAAATTAGGTCAAGATTCTTGCAAGAGGATTCATTAAGGTCTGGCAATTGATTGTCTAACGACTCCAACCTATAAAAAATTGCATCAAGGATATCTTCTCAGACTTCTCCTGTACCGCCCACAAAAGGTGTCTTTCTTCCTTTAGCAATTAGCAATCCTAGCTAACACGGTGTCGTATAAGGAATATAATTATATATTATAGAAGCATCAATCATGCATCTGCAGGCTGTTACTTTCTTAATTTCCACTAAACCCTAGATATGGCCTTTGCAGGCTTGCAGCTCATAGCTAAGCTACTCATACTAAACATATTAATTAGGGTCATAGCTAGTATTTAGTATTTCGATCTCCTTAATTAATTTTAAAGAGAAAGATGCAAAGAAAGTCGATCGAGAGAAATTAAGAAAATGTAAAGCACATGAGATGTTGTTGGAAAGTCGAGCAATGGCTCCATTTGGGACACCTCCACAAATTTCCCACCTCATCCATGCACGTGTAAACTTTACGAGCAGTATTGAAAATTATTCCTACATATGAAAAAGGCTCATTCACTTTAATTGCTCACCAAGTTTTGAAAAGCTGCCTAATTAATTTGCTTATTGTGTCTCTTGCATGATTTTCTACATCATATTAAATCATTATTTATCTTAAAAATTTTAATTTTAAAAATAAATAATTTTAAAAATATAGAGCTAGCCCTGTTAACTTAAATCAAACATAAACATAAGTCACACCTAGTCCGATTAGTCGGCAGTCGCACCTCCCTCACAACATCAGATGAGAAGTAGTATTACAGAGATTGTGGTGGTGCTAATCTTTCCCACATGATGCTATGTTGACCTAACCATAATTAGTAGGAGTGGTGATATTTTACATACGTGTTGACTGCATGTGTAAACATATTGCAGTTGTTTTACGTAACATGAACGAGATGAGAACTTTACAGGAAATTAAGAGGAAATAACTGCTCGGATACACAGTATGATATATATATGTTTGGACTGGTTACCGACCAACGCTCAATCTCTCGACGGGAAAGTATGACTCTTTTGTTGTTTGTTTTTGACTTGTTCATTTATAAAATTATTAAGAATTAAGAAGCGTGAGACTTTTGTGTTTTAAGCTTTTGATCATCCTAATAATCAATTAATGGGATTTAATTTATGTGATTCATTTTGATTATCTCCACAATTTGGATTAATTATTACGAACAATATTGACCGGTAAGTGGTAATGATAGTGATGGAGTATTTAGACCATTCATAGGGGAACCTTTTGGACCACGTACAAAAGTAACAAAAGGAATGAAATGTCTACTCTTTTGGTTGCTTGTTGGACTTTTAATTACCTTTCATTGTATAGGGAAATGAGGATTTTTTTTTTTTTAAAAAAAAGTTCCACTACATTTGAAAAGCCATTTTCTGGACCCAAAAAGTAGTAAATGTGAACAATAAATGCCAACTCTTTTGGTTGCTTTTGCTGGGGATAGATATAATTCAGCGTGGGGCTTTGAATATGCTCTTCAAAATCTTTAATTTAAAATTTATTGAATGCAAACTGTTCTTAAGGATTATGGAATTCACCTCTTAAATTAAGAGGGGTGCACTTGGAAAAAACTCTCTGCCGAAGGTACGTGGACTCCTGAAATTAGTCTGAGCAAAGTTTTAAATACCCGTGTCAAATAAAAAATAATAATAAGAAGTAGAAGAAAGAAAAACAGAAGGAAGTGCTTTAAATGACGTGTCCACTAGTTTCGAATGCAACGAAGGCACGTATGTTAAAAAATATTGAAAGAGAAAATAAGGGGTAGAATAGAAATAAGAATAATAAAATTCGGTATATAATAAGATGATGGGATTTGCAATGATTAAGGCATGTGGCGCTGTTGTGTGGTTAGGATAAATTAATCCAACGGGCTTTCCCTTGAGATGAAGGGGATGGGTCCGGGGTCCCTTCCCTTGTGACCTTGTCAACGGTGGGGATGCAACCAAACAAATTCACAAACAAAAATAAAAACAAACAGACAGCCTCGTGGTAGGGCCCACATTCTCTGACAACCCATTTCCCACTCCAAATAAATATCTCCGCATTGCATATCACCCTATTAAGGCTATTACAATAAAATACTACTTCTTCGACCACATTCCGAGGAATATTAGGAGGATACTTGTTCTTGTTTAAGAGATTGTTTAATCAGCTGCGTCTTGTTTAATAAAATGAAAGTTATTAATTTTAATTTTTTCTCTTTTAGTGAGAACATATAAAAAAAAAAAAAAAAGGAGGAGGATGCTTGCAGCGGCAATGTTTTCATGACAATAATAAATAATATATATTGAAGGATATAAATTTTTTTAAAACCAATTTAGAGGAAATATTTTTTAATTTATTTAAAATAGTAATAAATATCTATAAATATTTTAATCAGTCTTATCATTTTTTCTATAAATCAAAACGCACATTAAATTTTTAAAATTATTAATATTAATTTATTAACTTCAATTAAAATTTTAATTGTTTATAGACGATTATCACTATTTTAAATGAGTTAATAATATTTCTTTCTTCAGAGAAAACTAATGTCCAAAACTGTTTTAAATTTTATATAAAATCACAACTGTTAAAAAGAACATTAAAGAAAAGAATCTAATTCCCTTCTTCCGTTTATTCCCTACCTCCACGTGTCAATAATAACTGTTCCAGTGCAGACCAAGCTAGGATCCCGTTGTGCCTCGGACCTGGACAACATTGTAAAACCTCGCATATGGTTGCCACGTGTCTCAAACAAAGCGCGGCCGAAGACTACCTTCCAAAAATGTATGGAAAGCCCGAGAAAAATAGAAGGAAAGTATTTTTCGCATAACTTCTAATTAAGAAGTAAGAAGAAGCTTATTCTTAATCCGTGGAGAATACCACACGATTACTTGAGCCAGTCCATTTACGCGTGGGAGTTGGGGGGACTGCGGACCGACCAAGTCCCGGTCCACTTCCCATCGAAATGACCAACACACTCTTGTACCCAGCTCATAAATATACGCAAAGCATGGGCATTTTCGAAGACCAAATTTCCAAGAATTAAAAAATATTTTCCGGGCATTTGAAGGAGCAAGGGCCAGAGGCCTACATAAATGCCCAAAAAAAAAGAAAAAAGAAAAATAAAAAAATCAGTAACACAAACGGCTCCATTTTTCTTTTTCTTTACAACTGCCAACCATTAGCTGTCCAGACTCCAGACCACAGCCTTTCTTTCCCCCAATTTCCTATTATTAGCCATCTACTGGCGCGTTATTCTTTTCCCAGAACACAATTTATTTATTTATTTATTTATTTCCCTTTTTGTTGGTTATTTTTGGATTTCTTTGGCGATATATATATTTTTTTTCATCTGTGAAAATCGAATCGAAGAAAGCGGCCAGGAGCTTCCGTTTTGGGGGAGATCAGAGGGCTGAATTATCTGGCAAGTTTCCGTTTTTGCCACCGGTTTTGGGCGGATCGTACTGTGCTGGGTGCGGGCATTTTTGTCATTCTGCTTTATTCGGATCCCCTTTTTATTACTCGCTGAGGAGGACTTGCAAGCACCGAAGAGTTTTCTGAGATCAGAGAGAGAAAAGCAAACATGTGGTGGATGATGGGTGAGACAGGAGGCCATTACTGTAACAAAAAATCCGATGATATTTGCGGCAATGTTTGTGGCCAGGTACGATTTTTGATCTGTTCTTTCCGCCAAGTTCTCTGTTTTTTTTTTTTTTTTTTTTGGTTCTGGGTAGATATGTTTGGTTGCCGAGGAAAATCTGAAAATTGGATCTTGGAAGATTATGTGGTATGGGGGATCCTATAGGGTTTTTGGAGTGCATGCAATTGTTTTTGAGCCATTCAAGTTCGATTTGTTTTTCAGTGACAAATTAAGGAGTTGATTTTTTGTAATGTTATATTTGATATCAATCAGTTTTTTTAAGCAACCAAAAATGGAGGTTTAATATGAATTTGTGGGTTCTAATTTGTTGAAGGTCTCTGCTATGCTTGTTGACATTTTAGGCGTGGAGTTGGTGATTAGTATTTCGTTGTTTCTGTATTGTTGTTTTCGCAGCAGATTTTGTATAAGCAGTGTTGTGCTATGGAAAACATATGAAATCCTGACTCTGGTTTCGGCCTTTTTTTCCCCCCCAAAGCTATTTGATTTTTGTGGCGTAGATTTGAAGGATGGGGTTGGGAGATTCTGAATTTGTGTACGTTTTTGCGCATCCATTTACTAGAATGAGAATGAATTTTTCTGTTGTGAGTACAAAATTGAACAAATGTGAATTTTTTACTTCCTTTTTCATTTTTTTGGGCTATTGAATTGGGTTTTCCACAACTTCTAGGTGAAATTAGAATGTTGGTGTTTTGATTTTGGGCATTGTCACTTGTTTCCTTCAAATCTGGGGAGTTGTCTCGTGGAAACTGAGAGAAAAGTAAAGGAGTTAAATAAGCACTAGAGAAAGAGCTATTTTCTTCTCTTTGTATCTTTCATTATGAGAACCAAATAATGTTCGTGAAAGAATTGTATACTGTATTTTCGTTTAGTCCAGTGAAGCTATTATGCTTATCTTAAGTAGAGATTCATCTGTTTGGTATATTTACGTGTTGATCATTTTCAGTTTAATCTTTGGATTGGTGAAAGCTTTTGTTGCTCCATTGTTTGTTCTTACTCACGTTAAGTTTTTTTTTAAATATGCTCTACTTATCAAAAAAAAAAAGTTTTTTTTAAATATGCTCTTATTTGATATAGCAGGAATCAAGTCGAGTGCTGAGCATGTCGAGAGTCCGCTGTGTTCTGCGTGGCTTGGATGTGAAGACCTTAATCTTTCTTTTCGCATTTGTTCCGACATGCATCTTTTTCATCTATTTGCATGGGCAGAAGATCTCATACTTCCTTCGGCCACTATGGGAATCGCCACCCAAACCTTTTCACGTACGACCGCATTATTATGATGAGAATGTGTCAATGGAGAACCAGTGCAAACTTCATGGTTGGAGAATGCGTGAGTTCCCAAGGCGTGTTTTTGATGCAGTGTTGTACAGTAACGAGAAGGAAATCCTTGAAATAAGATGGAAAGAATTGTATCCCTACGTGACACAATTTGTTATCCTTGAGTCAAATTCAACATTCACCGGATTGCCGAAGCCCTTGTTCTTTGCTAGTCATCGAAAGGATTTCAAATTTGTTGAGCCCCGATTGACTTATGGGAGTATTGGGGGGAGATCTAAGAGAGGAGAAAACCCATTTATTGAGGAGGCATATCAGCGTGTGGCATTGGACGTGCTTCTCAGAAAAGCTGGTATTGAAGATGATGACTTGTTGATAATGTCTGATGTTGATGAGATCCCTAGCAGACACACGATCAATCTCTTGAGGTGGTGTGATGACATACCTCCAGTCCTTCATCTTCAGCTGAAAAATTATCTATATTCTTTTGAGTTCCATGTGGATGATAGCAGCTGGAGAGCTTCTGTTCACAGGTATGAAACTGGTAAGACAAGGTATGCACATTATCGTCAGACAGATGACCTCTTGGCAGATGCTGGGTGGCATTGTAGCTTTTGCTTTCGCCGAATCAGTGAGTTTATATTTAAGATGAAAGCATACAGCCATTATGATAGGGTTAGGTTCTCTCACTATTTGAACCCTCAAAGAGTACAGAAAGTAATCTGCAACGGGGCTGATTTATTTGATATGCTTCCAGAGGAATACACCTTCAAAGATATCATAGGGAAAATGGGACCTGTTCCTCACTCCTTCTCAGCTGTTCATCTTCCATCATATCTTTTGGAGAATGCAGACAAGTATAGATTTCTGTTGCCTGGGCATTGCAGAAGAGAAAGTGGCTGATTTTCATCAACAAGTTATGACGTCTGTTCTTGTAAAGGTTAGTTGGACTAGCAGTTTGCATGACTCCTCATGGGGGTTCTAATTGAACAATCTTAACTGATGCATTGCTGATACAGACTTGCCATTTGTCCGGCTAAACTATATTATTCTTTGGGAGATATGTTTGGGAGACTGGACTAGTTCATGAATTCTTGGGGAGGCATCCTGTACATATTTTTTTTTTTTCTTCTTCTTCTTCTTCTTCTTCTGGAGTTGGGTTTCATTTATGGCGGAACATACTCATTCACTTAGTTAGCTGTGATGGGAACAGCTAAGTTTTCACAGGGTGCTTCTGTTTACTCGGTGTATGGGATGATTTCCCAGATATACTCAATAAATAGTTTGAGAGCCTGTACTTTTCCCCCTTGTTGGGAGTTTTGTTTATGAGACAAAACTTATTCATAGTGTTCTTTTTAACTCTTTGATTTTTCCCATCTTCCTGTGTTTTAAATCTTTTATTGATCATAATGCTGCTCACTTTATTGGGGGTTTAGTTTTCCTTGTCATTTGAGATAGCTAGCTAGCTTAGCAAGGACGTTTGTAAATATATGGCCCACTGCTCTTTATAGCATTCAGTAGACTCTGCAATTTGTTGAGTTGTGTCTTTTTTATCCTTTTCTTTTCCTACCAATAAAATGATGAATTTTGCCTTGCCCGGCCGCATTCAAGGCTTATCTTCTCATCATCAAATAAGTGGTTAGCAGGCCAACTTGTTCATCATTTTATGCTGTTAAAAAGAAGAAAAAAGCAGAATACTTTCAACATCTCCCTCAAAATCTTTCATGTGATTCTTGGATCATAAATTGCAGAACTCTTAGGCAACTTTCAGCCTTGGTAATTGGTCATGTTTTGGCGTTAAAATTGTTCCATTTTTCCAGTAGAGTAGATCAAGGTAAGCAGATATTAGAGTGTTGTGCACCAGAGAAACAGATAATGCGGTTGGAGGAAAAACATCTTTTAGCCCACCACTTTTGTATTTTTTTTTTTCTTTTTGATGGTCTGGTAGTGGTAGCTAATAATGTTTCTCACACAAAAGAAACTTGTGCGAAGTGCGTTGTCAGAGAGCAACACTACGACAAACACGCAAATATAATCCACATTAGGATGAATCGGATCTCAGCAGCAGATTTTTTTTTGGTTATTGAGAAAATAAGCAACAGAAACAATGTTATACAAAAAAATTCCGGGGTCCAAAACCCGGCAGAGGAATCCATAAAACTTTATAATTTGAGCCTTTGAGGTGAAGCGTTTGCACGAATATTTCACCCACCTTATATCATATGTAATATGATCCCCTTGGACTTGGATGGTGGTGGGTTTTTGGTAATTGAGATATGGGGTTCGTTGAATTGGCTACGTGTCAGGCATGAGGCATCTAAAATAATGAGTAATCTAGAGCTAATTAAACTCACACAATCACTTGAACAAGGAAACTCACTAAAACTATATACTTAAGCAACATGTAAGGATATATACAGGTGGGAGGAGGGGTGGCCTTTTGCTGCCTCCCCTCTTCCTTTCTTTGTCCTCAACCCTTTATCTTAGGCAATTTACTTTTTTCCTTTCTTTGTCCGCAACCTTTTATGTTAGGCAATTTACTTGATACCCTCTAGCCTCTATGCGGTGCTTTACCCCATTCTCTTCCGCCATTTTTTTCCCTCTTTATCCCCCTCCTCCCTAGCCTTTGCCCTGCAGGGTTTTTTTTTTTTTTTTTTTTTTTTGGGGGGGGTGGGGTTGGTTTGTTAGTTGTTTGGCACTCTATGTGGGTGTCGTCCTTGGGGTTTCACTCAAACTCTCCCCTCTGGTTTTGAGTGCGCCACCAATTTCCTCCGCGCTCGCTTTACTGCCCACCATCCGCTGCCGGTCTTTTCTCGCGTCCCCTCACAATGTGCTTTCAACACCACTTTCCGCATCAGTTTCTGGCCAGTATGCGATCAACTTTCTCCCAGCTGTTGTCATTCTCATAATTTGCTTTCCATGTTTTTCCTTTGGTTGTTTTTTTTCGATTTTGCATGTATTTGATTGTTTTTCCATTGCTATTTCCCTGTACGTTTTCTTTTGTTTGATCCTTTTTTTTTTCTTTTCTTTTCTCTTTTTTTGCATTTTTGTCATTTTATTTCCTTGTATGTTTTTTCTTTCCTGTTTTTGCTTGTAATAAGGCTCTATCCTCTCAAATTGTTTTCTGCCCGTGAGTATATCTACATTTGGTCTAGACCTTTGGATTGTGGATGTAAACGATATCCTAGCTTTCGGGTTGAGGAGGATGAGTATTGGCTTGGGAGATCTCTGCTCTCAAGGCCGAGGAATAAGTGCTACATATGCATTGGATAATGTCTGTTTGGTACAGATCTAAAATTAAACCTGATGATTATGTTATGGCTGATTTGTTTAGCTTTGGCTATAATTTACTTCAAAACTTTTGCTCTATTTGTAAGAACTTTTTGCTCTCGAGTTTTGTGAATGAGAATGAAATATCTCCTTTTTTTAAAAAAAAAAACATGCAAGGATCTATATCCATTAGAAAAAATGTTGTGAGTTATTTGAACGAATATTTTGGTATATATATATATATGGATAATGCTTGGTGTCCCGAAGGGTTTTCCCATAAACCCTTCCCGAATGATGTGGCAGCCCTTTTTTTTCTTTAAAAAATTCTATTTCTCTCTCCCATGTCTCTTACTTGTCTCCCACTTTCTTCAATGTTTGATCTGGACCGTTTATTTTCATCTAACGGTCCAGAACAATCAACAAATAATAAATTATTATTTATATTTTTTTAAAAATCAAAATAAAAATAATAAAATATTAATATTAAAAAGAAATGGGTGGCTGGCCACCACATGTGGTGGACGGCCACCCAGGATCAGCTCAATGCTTTTCGGGGCCTTAGGCGAAACTTCTAAACGAGGCATTTTTTTTTTAATATTTAAATATTAATTAAATAATTTTTTTAATTAAATAATATATTTTTTAATATTATTATATTTAGAGTTCTTAATGTATCTTACTGTAGAAGATAAAAATGAGAGAAAGAGAGAGAGAGAGCTCAAATGGGAGAAATTGACTTCGCCGACACTCAGACAGAGAAGAGAGAGAGAATGATTATTTTTACTTTTTTAGATTAGTGTGAAGGAAAAAGACAAAAAAAGGGCGCGGGGGGGGGGAGGGCTTATTATTATTATTATTATTTTGGATAAATCGGTCTTATTTTACTATGAGCTTCTTTTATATTGGGGCCTTATTTTAGAGGCCTTAAGTTTTTATGGGAAAAAAATTTGGGCCTTATTTTAAAAAAAAATTAGGCCTTAAGTTAAAATAAAATTAAAAATTATTTTGGGCCTTATCAAAAAAAATTTGGGACCTTATTTAAAAAATTTTGGGGCCTTACTAAAAATTTTTTTGGACCTTATTACTTGGGGGCCCTAGGCGACTACCTCAGTCGCCTAGCCCCTTAGCCGGCCCTGCGGCCACCACCTGTGGTGGCCAATCACCCATTTCTTTTTAATATTAATATTTTATTATTTTATTATTTTTATTTAGATTTTTTAAAAAAATATAAATAATAATTTATTATTTGTTGATTGTTTTGGACCATTAGATGAAAATAAACGGTCCAGATCAAATATTGGAGAAAGTAGGAGACAAGTGAGAGAGAAATAGAATTTTTTTTTTTTTAAAAGAAAGGCTGCCACGTCATTCGGGAAGGGTTTTCTGGAAAACCCTTCGGGACACCTAGCAGCTCTCTCTCTATATGTATATGGATTATCACGAATTTTAATACCAATACTTTACCATCATTGATTAATGGGCAAAGTAAGAATCATTGAACAATGTGAATCGTATCCCAATTTTGAACTTTTTTTATCAAGAGTATCAACCACTTAAGCACCTCTAGAAATGGGGTATATATCCTTTTGAGTTGGGAATAAAGTTAATTTGCAGAAGAACACCATGCCATTCAATTCCCATTTGTAAAAGTTTTGAGTCAAATATATGCCATTCAAACGTGCCCAAAGTTCGGATACGAGATGCATTCTTATCTACATATAGATAAATGTTATATTTTCTTTAATGAATTAAAATATTTTGGTATGTTTGGATACGTGATGCATTCTTATCTCCATACAGTTTACAAATAAATGTTATACGTACGTACTTTCTACAAATGTTAACAGATATAATTTTTTGTAATAAAATTTTTTAATTTGTACATTTGTTAACCCAACCCTAATTTAAGGGATATATTTATATTTGAAATTATTCAAATTATTTACAAAAAAAGCATTATACTCAAATCAAATATAAAGGAAAGTTGTAGGCTATACAACTTAATTTAACATGCACGTGAATGTAAGTTATGTTGTAGTATGTGTTACAAACATTATTTTTCAGTTATTTTGTTATTAAAACTTTGCAAAGCCATTATTATTTTCTATAACCGTTTAAATCATTAAAGTTTTATTTACTAGCTTTTAATTCTTTTATTATTAACTATTTCATACGTTGAAGACCAAGTCTTCAACGTATTGTCATAAGCTTTTAAATGTGTGTATATATATATATATATATATATATGTCTTTAACCGTTTTTACCGTTTGGAGTTGATTATGAGTTTTACTGCACTTTATAACAAGTTTTTTTTTTTTTAATTTTTAATTTTTAATTTTTTTTATGACCGTTTGGTCATTGGACTTCCTTTATGACATTAAAAAAAAAACTTTAATTCCAGAACATATATATATATATATATATATATATATATATACACGTTGAGCTCAAAAAAGTATGTAGAGGAAAAATACTCTCTTTTCTTTCCAATACGTAGAACGTGTTGGAAAACACATGTTTTATGGCATAATGTAATATGCTATATTATTGGTTTTTTCTACAAACAATATTTTGAAGTCCCTCATCCACTTTGACAATTGAGTTGTTCTATTACTCTTCGTTATTGGAAGTGCGCGCATCCTTAAAGAAGATAGACTCTATAGTCTAATCCTGAGAGGTTACGTGTCAAAGGATCCGATCACACCAAGTTACACATTCCGAGAGGCACAAATCAACCTTTAAAAACAACGCTCTTGCGTGATTCTATAGCATTGTGAGATCTTTCCATACTCTACTTTTCATCTCTTGTATTTTATTTATTTTATTGTTAATTTTCATATTGTAATTATTTTATGACAATTTGTGCACCATCCAAAATTATTTCCAACAAGTTATAGGCTAAACCAGTCTTATTATCTGTCTCTTTCATTTTTTATTTTTTTTTCTTCCTAAATCTCTTTATTTTATTATCAGTTTCTATAACAAACTCTAGCAAGGCTGACTTCCACACGACTAGTTAAAAGAACCTGAACATCTTAATGAAAAAATTACCCAAAAATAAGAAAAAGAAAAAGCTATAACCTCCGCCTTCTGGGAGAAATGCCCAAAAATCTAAAAATCTAGCATTAATTGTCTCTCAAGTTAACGAAACGAATCGTTTCCATTTCAAATGAATTAATTATAAAATAAGTGGCAAAAGTGTCATTTTAATTTTTTGAACAATTGTGTCCCTCCCTTTTGTAACTAATTGACTCATCCATTTTCCTCTCGAACATGATCATTAGCTCTCATATCAAGGATTCTGTCCATTTTATTTGAAATGGAGAGAAACTGGTTTTTTAAAATTGAGGGGCAAAATTGTCTAAGAAGTGACAATTTTCATCGCCTTCTTGGTGAGTGAAGCCTATAAATGACTCCCTCGAGTATTCACAAAGAAATGAACAAGAATCACAAGATAGAAATCAGAGAGATTAATATATAGTGGCAGTTAGCTCTAGAGATCAAAATGAGCAGAGGCTTTGGTTTCCAACAGCAGAGCTATGCCGTTCAACAGCAGAGCTATGGTGTGGAGGCCGCTTGGCACTCCAAAAATCAGTATCATGACAACCGGTTTGTATTAATACCTGCTGATCCATGCGTTGATCCTCTGGCGGCGCTCTTGAAGCACCATAACAAGTTAAGTAGAAAGCATGGCGTGCATCAGAATGGCTGGCATCACGAGACAACAAGTGCCCACTACTATAATAACCATGTCTCTGCAGCTGGCAAGAGGCTGCCTTTCAATGCCTGGAATGCTTCCAATTTCTCGAATGATCAGATGGAGGAGAATGCTGAATATGAAACATCTTTCCATGAGGTGCGTGTTCCAGCTACAGTGAGAGTGCAGGAAAGGAGATACTATGAGCGTAGCAGTACTTGGGGTGACGATGGCAACCCCTACCGCAGCGGCAGCTATGATGAGAACATCAGCTTCAACGGCTACGAGTGGGTGCCAATTAGGGGGCTCTGAGAAAAGACACCGGGTATGATGTTGACAACTTCCAAGATATATATATATATATATATACACACACGCTTGTTGTATTTTACTTTGCTTTTATTATGCGGACTAGTGTGTTGTGTATCAATTAAGATAGTAAATATATGTACGCATGCTCTGCTTATGAACCTAAATAAATGGCTTTTGCTGAGCCAAAGGCATAAGCATGTAGCAGTTTGTCTTTTATACTAAGGTAACTACAAGAAATTTTATCATTGGCAGCCAAATTTCTTGTAGTGATCGGTTGTAAATCTTTGGGCTAGCTTGATATACAATTTGTACTTTGCTCATATTGGTAAAGTTTGGGAAACTGATCAGTCTAGCATTTTGATAGAAATCTGACAATGACTGCAGAAAAACTTGACAACAACGACCCAGGCCAGCTGATACTTGGAGGATGAGAATTGTGAAATGTCTGCATATTTGCACACTGAAAACATGCTGATAGATTCCCTACAGAGAATCATGACATGCATGACCATATTTACAGTCAGTGCGGCTCCATTTGGAATACCAACTTTCATTTAATTTTCCTCTTCTCCTATATATCTACCATCTCATGTATGATATGATCATCATCAGTATGCTATATATGTTTCATGTTGACTTGAAAATACATGATTAATTAGTAATTGAACACAACTTTTATATGGGTTTAAGTGGTGAAAATAAAAGCAGATCGGATCCCCCATATGCTTGTACGCCATGCATAAATTTGACAATTTCTGCAGTTAACAACAATTTCCTAAAAACATTTGACTACCTATCTGATCAATATATGATTTCTTTGACAATGCTAAATCTACTAGGATTTTGTAATCCTAAATACAAAATGCTAGATTAATGCACTAACTTAACTTAGAGTCCGTTTGGGAGTGCGTATTTAAAAAAATAATCTACGTTTTTAAACCAAATCACAATTTTGGAGTATTTGGGATTGCGATTTTAAAAAAACAAATTTTAAAATCGTGGAAAAATCTGCGATTTCAATAAGTTAACTAGAAGGTGCTTATTTGAAAAAGCGCGAATTTAAACCAAAATCACGATTTCGCTTAAAAAAATATTTGGGGCAATATTTTCCTATTTGGCTTGAAATCCCAATTATATACTAATTTTACCCAAACACTCAATTAATTAAAAAAATACTTTTTAACATGTTTTACCAAACGCCTATGCGATTTTAAAAAGTAGCGATTTAAAAAACACAATTTTTAAAATCGCACTTATTGAAATCGCACTCCCAAACAGACCATTAATTACTTATATCAATTTCTAAAGGGACTATCAACGTGAGACTTAGCAAGTCAAATATGGGACTAAATAACTTTATAATACTCGTAACTAAATTGTTCAAGGAAGGAACTACGAATCAAACTTCTCTAGAGCATATATCTTCAAGCCTCGAGGGGTCCATGAAGTACTGACAATTTGGACATGTTTTTAGGAAAAGTTCGGTGCATGCATGTTTGAAAGATTCGTATGCTAGTTTCTCCCTCAAGTTTGGTCCATCAATCGAACATTTCCCCCCCTTTTGCCGTGTGATTTGTGGATGTTATCACTTATCCCCAACGAGCTAGCTTTATAGATTCTTTATGCCTAAACGATATCACAAGCCGTAGTGCTCTTGAGATATTTATTTGCAGTTTATATAGAGTCCAAAAAAGTGGGGTAAAAGAGGCATAATTAGATTCCTCTTATCATTATGGAATAAAAGTATTAGTCTTATAAATGGCAGTCTCAGATAGAATTGTAGGCTTATAAGCCCTCAAAGCACGCGTTCGATCTAGGCAATTTGAAAATCAAGAGACATACAAAAATGTCGTTCGGAAGCACCACACAACATCATGCCAAGCGCTATCATGGCTGGGATACCTCAGACGACGACTACCAAGTTTATGAATCCACCGTGGTGGAGGCAGCTCCGCCTATGCCTGCAGCGAGGTTCACTGGCCATCATGGCCCTTCATATCATCCGAACTTTCCTGTAGAATACAACAACGATTATGATTATAATTATGAGGAACGTGTTGTAGAGGCCCCAAGGGCACGAGTGGTGGAGTATGAATACGTTGCTACCCAACAAGTCAAACCTGCTCCTCATCATCATGTCCATATCCAAAATGTCGACAAAGAAGCTGGTGAATTTATCAAACTCGAGCATAAGAAGTTTGAGCTGCGCAAGTTGATGTCTCTCTAAGCGCGCGGAAACACCATAATCCATATATATATATATATATACACATACGTATATATAGGTCGACATGGGTGATTTAAGCGCAATTTGTTTGCTAAGCATCTAGTTAAATAATGCAACCAAAGCGTCTTTTATTGCTGTTGACACTATTTCTCATATGTATGTAGTTGCATGCATGTGGAAGATATCGTATCATAAAGGCTTTGTGATTTATGTTTTCGTCCTTTAATTTCACTTTTCTTGTATTACGTGTTTTTCCTTTTTCTTTTTTCTTTTTTTTTTTTTTTTTTTTTTTCTCAAGTAAAAAAGGAAAATTACATATTCACCTTTTGAAAAGGTGGGATATCATACACTGCTTTTCTTCTCGAAGTATTTCGTTGTTATAATTAGGCAATACAGACGTTAAGTATTGCTTAATTACATATAATTAAATAATAAACACTTATAAATTATAAACTGATTATCAACCCATTTCATAATCGATATGGGATAACCCCGGCCAACGCTCTCCATTATTTATTAATTCTACGTCTTAATCTTGTTACTTGACCCACACATTTAAAAAAAAAAAAAAAAAAAAAAAAAAAAAGCATATATTGTAAGATTGACTCATAAATTTCTCAAACTTGGACGGTCCAAAAATAAAACATGAAGATTAATTAGATAGGTAGGTTGGCAGAGAAAAATAAGGACAAGTATAAATTAATTCCTCCAATAACCTCCCCTAGCTAGCTCGCTAAAAACCCTTTAAATTGTGGGTGGGCGGCTAGTTGACAGAGCGACAAATAGGGCAAGTAGTATGCTTGTTATCAAACCACTTGTTCAAGCAACCTTCGTGGGAAAAAATGCTTGCAAGACAACTCCCTCACCTCCTCGTCAGCTTCGAACCCACAGAGACAAACACAACACTCCATTGTTGTAGCGCTAGCCCACCACAATGACTTGTTGACATGGGTTATTGAAATTCTCGTCTCACTTGCACCGTCGACGTCGGGGCCTGGGCACCCATCTGCTGGGTCTGGAGGGCTCCCGCTAGCACCCACCACTTGTAGCACAGATCTCACCGCGTTCTTCAAAAGAGCCACTGAGAAAACTGTGTTCATTACTAGCACAGGAAGCACTCCCTCGGCTGCACCAGGGAAGTTTGAGTGCCCCATCTTCTCTAAATTGTGCCACAAAACTTAGGCAACTTTAGCCAATTCACCAACATAAACCAACATGGGGCTCGCTAGCTAGCCGATAAATAAGTACATAAACCTCATCCTAACCACCAGTGGGTTAACCCTGGTTACTGAGCCAAACCATGGTGGGATCGTCAGTGTTTCCTTGCAACACGTGTAGGCTTTATGTGAGATAGTGATTGCTGATTTGATAAAAAAAAAAGAAAGGGTAAATCTCTTCTTGCCACGTGTCTGCGGAACTTTGCGCTGTCCAATGAGGTGGTTGGTGACCTTTCAGTTGGGTTCGAAATTTCTTGATTCCCGATGGCGCTGGGAGCCTGTGGGCTTGGGGGATTCTGTCGGTAGATCGTAAGAAAGGTGTGCTTGCCCCTTCAACCAAATTATGGTCCACTTTTTTTTTACTATCAAAGCTTATAAGGAAATTAGAGTTCTCTTAAAATCATTACAAATGTGATGTGACATTTAAAATTACTAATATATTAAAATTTAATAATAATCATCTAAAATTGAATTGTGATTTTAAATATCACATCATATTTGAGATGACTTTAGGAGGACCATATCATTACTAGGGGTGAAATAACGGTTGCAGTTAGCAGTTAATGGTTAAAACCGCTAACCGCCTCCGCTAACTGCTAGCAGTTAACCGCCTAGGCAGTTATCCGCCCGATTAGCAGTTAACCGCTTTTTATTGGGCTTTTTTTGTTTGGCCCGTTTTGGGCTCACTTTAAACATTTTTTTTCCTCTTTTATGGCCATTTTAGCATTAAAAATTGTTGGTTTAAAGTGAGTATTATATATTGGACCATTACACCAAAATCTTGTTGGTCACCTTCTATAACATATAACATACAAATAAAATTACAACAAAATTATCGTTTTGGGTTAAGAAGAAATGAATATATAGAAGTGCAAAACTACGTTGTTTTGCACTTCTATATTATATAAATAATAAAAATATAAAATTCAAACAAAAGTCAAAGGTAAGGGGAATCAAAATCGGGACTCCTGAGTAAAAGAGGCGCACAATAACCACTAAGCTACAATAACTTATTGTTATTTATTATATGAAATATATATATAAAATATAAATATATATTATATTTTAAAAAAAGGCGGTTAGCGGTTAATGGTTAGACGGTTTTTCAAAATCCACTAACCGCTAGGCGGTTAGCGGTTTTTACTAACCGCTTTCAAAGCGGTTAGCGGTTAGTGCGGTTAGCGGTTAGGCAGTTTTAAATTTTACCCCTAATCATTACTCATCAAAGCCATCAAGATCATGATGTAAATAGGGGTTTGCTTGGATCTTATTTTCTTGGGTGTTTGAACATTCTAAGCCCTTACTTTTTCAATTATATATATTCTAAACTTAATATAATTTTTAAAATTACTATTAAATTTGTAATAGCTTATTATTATTATTATTATTATAATTCATATCTATTAGGTTGATTCGTAACAAATAGTATCGGAGCTACAATGTCATGGCATGCTCATGTTTTGAATGTTGAAGGGCAAGAAGCATCTAATTAAAGAATAACACAAAATGGGTTTCTCCCCTTGTTTGCTTAATTGGATTTGCAAATTAAGCATAGAGGTAAGTTAGGATAAAAAAATGAATTCCCAACGAATGGATGAATCAAAGATCATCTTGATGAAAGACGATAACAACGAGGTAGAGTTATGGGGCACGCATTATGACACCAAAAATGTCGCTTTAACCATTTTATAAATTCTCGGTTGGGATTCCTCACAATCTCCTACCCAGATTGTGAGGGATAGTAGGAAATTGTGAGAGATTTTGATAAAAACCCACATGTCCGAATAAGAGGTACGGTTCACATCGAACGCCTTTCACAATTGCCTATCTGATTGTAACGGATCTTTAATCGAGAGATTCCCGATCCATCAATTCTTAATATGGGAGCAATAACAAGAAAAACGATGGGCATCGAGCAGTGGCAACAAAAACACGTATAGCAAAAGGTAAAAATTGGCATGAGGACGGGGTTCCCATCTGATCTACCACAACTTAGAACCTCACTCCAAAAGGGGGAATCAAGAAATCGTCTATTTGCTCTATTCGTCTGAAAAATGTGATTGATTTTCCTCCACAAAAACACACCCAATGATACCATTTGGAGGAGCTTGTTAGCATCATGCATCTAGCGGCCCTACCTCTAGTCTGTCTGAGTCACAAAGCCATGAGAATTGAGAAATTATCAACTTCCACAAGCCCATCCCCAAGCTTTTTTCGCAAGCAGAACATAATATCTGGAATGGCCTAACTTTTGTTAAATTCTGAAAATGGCCCAAACTAGGGCAGTCCTTTGTCCCATACAAATTAGAATCCCCTCCAATTAAGGGGCCCGTCGAATTGGACAAAGAGGGGTTGTAGGGCTCACCTACCCGATGCAGGTAGTGAACTATTTCTTGTCATTAAATTAAAATAAAAAAAAGAAAAAAAGGCATGTTGCATCATTGGGTAGGAGTAAATTGCAATCGCAGTGATTGCCTCCAAACCAACTCCAATCAGCACTGAAATTCTATATGGCTTTCACTTTCACGTTGTATAAACTAAAGATTTGAAGATTCTCATTGTTAACAAATAGTGTTACATGTTAAGAAAAGGAATCTAATAAATATATGTAAAACTCTAAGAAAATGCCAACAATCATCCCTCTTATTGCTGTTTCCCTAATGAGTTGTCGAATTGGAAGGATCAATTCCCATTGATTTAAAATATGCATGTTCTGCATTTGCCATCCTACCTTGGAACATTGTCCACTCCTTTCTACACCTGTCCCTTACCTGGCATCAGTAAAATATACACATTTCATACACCAGTGTGTAAGCATGTGAGCATGAAAAGATAATAAAAAAAAAAAAGGAGAGGAAAAATGCTTCACATACCCCTTGCCATGGTGCCTTTCCATTTTGTGATTCTCCCTGCCAGGAACAATAAAAAAAATGAAATGAAAAAAAAAAAAAAGAAAAAAAAAAGAAAAGAAAAGAAGTTTCTCATTCCAGAATGCTTCATAGAAATGAGAATATAAGCATTGCCTATGATTCCCCTTTTACCTGATTCCCAAGTGAGGGAACACCTTGATGAACAATCCACTGCGAATCTACAACTCCAATCTTCTCATGTGCAGGCTGTTTTCAAGAAGAGAAAAATGTTATATAATAAAAATTTGCAAATGCAATCACTCCAAGAACTAATTATTAAAGAAGAAAAGGGAAAATAGAAAAAGAATAAGAGGCAGGTCACTCACGTATACACATTTTCTGAGGGCAAAATCAAGACCCCACCCATGAACCAAGTCATTCTGCAATTCTCAAAGTAAGGCAACTTTAATATGGTGCAACAGGCCAGAAAGAATGAGCTAAAGTAGAGAATATTGGTCCATACCTGAATCATATGCCACACGCAGCGCCATGCATCTCTTGAAAACACTGGAGCCATGATT
The DNA here is from genome assembly GCA_006937295.1 of Carpinus fangiana. NCBI lineage: Eukaryota > Viridiplantae > Streptophyta > Magnoliopsida > Fagales > Betulaceae > Carpinus > Carpinus fangiana. Next base: position 25,306,108 of record CM017323.1, read on the forward strand.
TCAACAAACCTGTATTAATAAAAGGGCAAACAAGGAAGATTTTCTTAAGTTCCACCATTAATAGAGCAGGGCTAAGAACATAGGCATATAAAAGCAACAAATACTAAAACTGTTCATACGCTGCACAGGGAGGCAGATGTGGGTCACTGCACCAGCCCGGTTTCTCCTCTGTTTCTCTGGTAGAAATTAATTCAGGGAAAGAATATTATAAGGACTAATTCTTATAAAAATTATTTTGTGTTTGATAATCGACTCGATCTAAAATAACAGACTTTTGATCTATGGGCGTTTCATTCTTACTTGTGAACTTCACGGTCACCTCTTCTCTTCGTCATCTGCCATGTTAATCCTCTGTTAGGTTCCAAACCAGGCTGTGAAATCTCCAAGCCATGCTTCCTCACTAGTTTTATGTATCTAGAATTGCATGAAGAAGGGCATAAGAAATTGTTCAGCAGACTGAAACATGGTCAGTGGTCACTTTGAAAGAAGCTATTTCATATCCAATACTCACTCTTCTGCATTAAAATGTTCAACTCCCAGGTCTTCATCCCACATAAATATGTAGTCATACGGAGCCACTATGTCTGGATGCAGAAATCGTTTGGCATACCACCTTGCAAAAAAATTCAGAGGGTAAAAGTAATAAGCATAATTAAAAGAAACAGCCAATAAAATATGTGCAAGCTCACTGACAAAAGTAGAATGATAATGTATCATATAAATAACGCATACAATTAACGGTAGTTACTTACCATTTAGTCTGCTTCTGAATGCTCACATGAATAGCTTGCTTCGACCACTCAAACTCGTCCCATTCAGTTGTTCGGCCATCGTAATGAAATAGAAGGATTGTAAAGTTGCTTGAAAACTGTGAGAATAATATATTTAGCCATACACACAAGAAAAAAGCAATGAAAAAAAGGCTCTCACACCAGGAGGGGAGGGGGGAGAGAGAGAGAGAGACCTTTTTCACAGCTGCGTCAATATTGCTTCTCTGATTATAACCTACAGTGAAGGTCACAAGGTACTGCGGTTTTCTAGTTAAGTCCTGCAAACACCAACTTGATTTAACGCCCATGGTTTCAATTTTCTTTAAAAAACAGTAGAATGGTAGACATGATACTGGGATTAAGTAAATGCATTGCATCAACATCTATCAATTTTGAGACATACCATTCTCTTCATTTATGAAGTTCTATATATTTAATAAACCAATAAATATATACATAACATTCATAGAAAAGTCTAGCTGGTTTGTAATAGCCATATTCCAAGATATCACTAGTATCACTCTCTTCCATGCCAAACAACTTCTCCACTTCAGTATCCACCCCCAAAAAAAAAATGTTCCCTACAACACTATATATAATCAATCTGCACTAACTAGATGTCCTTAAGCTGCATCGTATTTACATAAGAAACAAAAACTTGCAGGCACTCTAGAAACATTGAAGCCACATAGCACTTCTAAGTTGTGGAAGAATACACACCTCACTGGGCTTACCCCACAATCTTCGCAGGTAGAGGTCTGACTCAGCTTCAATAACTCCTGGAGGTAGTCTTTCTGCACCTCTAGGATTTGAAGGAACCCATATCTGCAGCACAATCAAAAGCAAAGCAGGAAAATAAGTGTAAATGTATAGACATGCACTTTTTCTATTTCCAACATGATCATATTCAAAAAGACATGCACTGAATAGTAGAATTAAGGATTAAAAAGTAGTTATAAAATACTCAAGACGATAGCTGCTCTCTATGATCCACTGAATATGCCAACAGAGGAATATAAAGGACATGGCCCAACTTTAAGTACAACATTTTAATCAAAGCATAGGGTTCTTGTATGTTGCCCCCCCATCAATAATAACACAAATGCCAGATGTATGACCATGTTTATGGAGTACCTTTTCACTTAGTCTCCTCATTTTTATCTTTTACCCTATTTCAACGTCTAGATGCACATTTTATTCATCAAGCCTGCCACCTAAATCTGGAAATATCTTCTATTGCACAACTCTTTAATCAATAGTGAGAAGATATCCACCAAGAAGAAAACATAAGAGGTATTTGTTTCATATAAAATTAAGATACCAAACTCGCTGGGCAGTCAGGTTAAAAATGTGTCACTTTACAAATCACAAGAAGCAGATTTCAAGTTCTTCCCAGAAAATTCAGATTGCTCTAACCAAAATAGCTTTTTTTTTTTTTTTTTTTTTTTAATGTCGAGGAACCTCTCCAAGGCAGGGCCCTTCGGACCCACTCCTGCAGAGTAAACCCCGGTCCCGTGCACCGCACCCTCGGAAGTTTCCCTACACGGAACTGGTTAAGTCACTGGCTTTTCACCAGGGGGTGTGGCCCCAAAGGATTGTTTGCACCCATGAGGTGTTGAACCTTGGACCTTGAAGGGAGCAAACCCTCAAGACCAAGGCCTTACCACTTGGGCCAACCCCTTGGGGTTAAAATAGTGTTTCCAAGAAGTAAAAAACATGCTGGAATCTCAAATGCACTTAAGGATCTGGTTCCAAAATGTATCCACTAAGTTTTTAAATATCATGAGAGAAAGCCATATAAAACCTGTGAACCTAGAAATTTCAAATAAGCTATTTGAAGAGGAGGTTTACCTTCGATGTATCATTCAAATTTTGAGCTTGAGTTGAGCTTCTGTTCTTAATATTGATAGATGACCAAGCATTTCGAAGGCCTGATTCTTTATCCTTAATGTATGAGAGATCGATGGTAGGAAGAAGGTTGGATGATAGGTTCAGCTGCAAATTTTAAAGAGCAAAACTAGCTAAATAAGATCAATATAAAATCTACACAACCATGTAACCACAAAGAAAAGAAGACAAGTCTGTGTACCTTAGTTAATGACAACGTTGGGAAGGATACCCCTATGAAGAACCCAAAAACTACTCCAACAAAAGTAGTAACAATAAGCCTCATGGTCTCATTTGGTTTTCTGCTAACTGAACTGCAGCCAAGAAGATTAAAATGTTATATAAAGAAAGTTGCCATCATATATAATAACACAACCAAATTTATAAATCTCTTTCTAGTGATTATGATATCAGAAATACTGGACCTGCGAGAAAGGATTCCCATTTTATTTACAATCTTCTGAATATATGTTCACCAAAAAATAAGCTGAAATGTAGAAATCGGGAAGAGACCCTCATGGAAGAGACCTAATACCTGGTATAACATTTTATAAACAGGACCGTAAGTTTAAGTACACTGCTTCCAGATGAACATTCAATGAGAGATGTAAAGAATAACAGCTGCAGTGAAAACATGAATTACGTAGCAATTGAGAATATATATACATATATACACTTTTATGATGAAAATCCTTACAAAATTTTGGTAGTACCTACAAGTCACAACCCATAGCTGCTACCAAATACAACTCTATCACAAAGTTTGGAAGGTCATATAAGTGTTCTTCTCACAACCCAGAGTTGCAACCAAGCATGATTCGATCCCAAAGTTCAGAAGCTCATATAAGAAGCTCTCAGTCTTACGCTCTCTTTAAACAACAACAACATCATCATCTCACTCTTAGTTCTCTTTAAAATATATGGGTATTGTAGAATTGTGAAACCCCAGTCAGAGATTACCATACTACTGCTGTACTGGCACACTCACGCAAAAACAATTTGACTTTTGGACGCAAAACAATAGCATACTCTACACTCAAACCCAACAAGTAGCCATATGAGAAACCATGTGATTCTTCCTCATTACCCACTACAAACAGCTCTAACAACCAAGAACCACGTGCTGCCATTTTGACAGAAAGATAATAACCTGGGAACACACAAGAACCAACCCATGCCATTCAAACCCTCAACTGATTCCCCAAATTAAGCAACCGTGTGACTTTTTTCACTTGTCCCCAAATCTTAATTAAATCAAGGAAATTCATTTCCCTGGTATTCTGATTAAGAAAAGCAGCTATGCTTGCTTACTTTGAAAGATTTAAAAAACTACCAAAAAAACAAAAACCCAAGCATAAAGTTAGCTCATAATTTTTATTTTTTAATTTTTTTTTAAAAAAAATTAAATACTCCCAATCATTATTTCCAAAAGTCTTCTTGATTACATGCATACTATTGACATAGAACCAAACTGGCCAAATTAAAAAATTTCAATATTTATTTACTTCAATAATAATTTTGAAGAACACAACAAATGACAGCCTCCCATAGATTACCGACAAAACAAACGTTAAAAACAAAAAACAAAAAGAGTAAACTTAGAACCTCAATAAAAGCTAAATAGTCATACTCGAATTTTTATTTGCTTCAGCTGAGTGGAGTTTTTTTGTTTGTTTTTCTTTTCCCCAGGTCTCAAACAAGGAAATCGAATTCCCAGAGATATTAGCTAATACTAAAACTGACCCACCAAATGGAAAAGTAAATTACACACAATGAAAGCTTACCTGAAAAACAAACCTAATAACCGGAGCAAGATCCGGAGAAGGAAACCGTTTCGTAGCCGAGAATCACGAGAAACCCACTTCCCTGTGGGATTTGATATCACCCACTTCGTGATCGCCTTTTAAATGGTGGAAGGTAAAAGAACCGTATCAAATAAACGAGGAATTTACCAATAAAAAGAGAGGAAGCAATAGTATCTAGCTTTGGCAGAATGGGATCCCCTCGATCTCTGAAACTTGGAAGGGAAAGACAAAAGAAATATTATTAAGAGGTTTTAGAGAATTCTTTGTGGTTGGTGTTCTTTGTTTTAGGCCTTCGTTGTGTTCGGAAATTTATTTGATTGGAAGGACATTTTTGTTTGGACTTCGATGATAAATAGAGTTCATCTTTAGTAAGAAATGTGGATTTTCTTCTTATCTAATAATTATTTTTTTACTTAATAAAATTATCATTATTATTTTACCAAAATAAAAGCTACCACTTTATTCTCAATAAATTGATGAAAGAAAATCATAAATCCAACCTTTAATCTATATTTTAATGGTTGGTTTATGATAAAGAAGTCTGAAAGACTGAAACACCCCCACTATTTTTTCTTTTTTACAAATGAATAGAATGAAAGAGTTATGACTTATGACAAAGGACAAGCGTACAATCCTTTTTTAATGAACATGAAAAAGGTTGTCTTTTGCTTCTTCTTCTTTTTCTTTTTCTTTTTTCTGTTTTTTTTTTCTTTTGCTTTTACTGATTTTACCAACAAAAATAATAATAATAAACTGTAAAATTACAGTCAAAATTTATATCAATTTCCTATGAGAATAGGTTTGGATAGGCCAATTTTTGTTTTTGTTTTCAGTTTCAGATTTTTTTGTTTTTGAAATGATCCTATTTCAGATTCCCAAGTTTGACTTTGTTTATAATATTAAAAAATTTGGGTTTCGAAATTCTCAACCCAAACAAAAAACTCACATTGGTTTCTTAAAAAATCCAAACTCAAAATAAAAACAGGCCTATCCAAACGAGGTCATATGTTAATTAATAATTTAACATGATAATGTAACAAAAATTTGGAATTTGAATCGGAGTACTAGGTTATGGAAGTGACTGTTAACCTCAATCAAGACCCTTTTGACTCGAGTAAGCCTATAATTTGGTGTGCTTCTTTTACTTTGGATCATTTTGATCTTATAGTGCTTACTCTTCAACAACCTCCTTCCAGAGGTTGTCATTATCTTGCAGGATTTTGGGTGATGTTAAAGTTACTCACTTTTTCTGTTTTGGTGTTAAAACCGCTTTAGCGGATCCTTTTGATAGGCCCGGGGACATTTTATGACCCATTGCCTACTGTTTCTCTGTATATATTACATTGTAATTTTCTTTTGGGTCTCCTGTGAGAGAATCCATCCTTTTTTTTAGTATTTTAATCCTTGTACCTTTCACTTATTTGCTCAAAAAAAAAAAAGAAGAAAAGAAGTAAGCCTATAATTTTGGTACACCACAAGTCTAAGGCACATAGTCCCGGTATGGCATATAGATTTGGTATGCTATATTCCTTTCAACCCAAACTTAGGCCTCTATAAAGGGTATCTCTCATTTATTGTTTTGCCTATTTAAAGTCGACTCAATAAATAAACGAGTCATTTGAACATTTCCAACGGAAAACAATTCATTAGAATATATCGCCTTCCAGATTAACCACTTTACTTACCGCCGTTGTCATACCAAGTTCACTTACCATATTGACAGATGCCCTATAAATGATGGTAAATATTGGGATTTCTTTCTCAAATATTCAACTAACTTAAGCATTAAAGGTTCCCCAGTACCGGCCCCTATTCAACGGATGTCACACCATAATTTTTTCTTATTTTGTAGGTGTCCCATCGCCAACTTGGCCATTTAAAAATATTATATCAACACAAACTTTATAGTTTACTTCATATTTACAAATAAAATGGTACATATACTGTGGTGTCACAGCTAACAAAATGAACAAAATGGCTGACCCATAGGGCCACAGCCACAGGCCACACCATATCTGGTATGCACCTTTTTTAAGTGACATTTGCATTTTCAGGGACAGAAATGAGTCCTAAAGGGGGTTTTGAATCATTGAAGGAGCTTCTTAATGTTTTAAAGCTCTCTTTGTTGGCTGTATGTATCAAGATGATTGGACTGCTATCTTTTGTAATAGAGACACCTTAATTAGGAAAAAAGAAAAGAAAAGAAAAAAAAAAACCAAGTCAGCTTGAATCTTCTTCATTTGTTTGTAGTGTATTCTATTTTTAATTTGTACCATTTAATTTTAGGATAAATTGACTCATTAAAACTCATATTAGTAGGGTTGTAAGCCTATAAATGAACAGAGCTATTTGCGAACAAGTTCGGATTCGGCTCAAAATTGATTCATTTATTAAAAAGAATAAATTTATATAATAAAATCATTATATAATGTTAGTCGGTGTCACGGTGATAAGATCTTGAGTAAGCTCAAGCTTGTTCAAAAATAAAACTAATAGAATTTGAATGGCTTATCTAACTCAGTGATAAGATCAAGCTCGGCTCGTGTTAAAAACAAAAATTAGGCGAATTGAATGCAAACATTCAATACTCGGCTCGGCTTGGTTCAATAGGAATAGAAAATAAATTTATTTAATAGAATCAGTATGTAATGTTAGTCAAAATCTTGCATAATAAAGTATGAGTGATAATTCGTATTTACGTATTATATTCGAATAATGTTGAGAAATGGGTATAATCATATAAAACTATATTCATTAAGTTTAATTAATCGAGTTAGACTCATTAATATTAACCCGCTAATTATGTGTTGCATTCGTGAGTCATGTAAAAAATTGTTAACTTTAAATGTCACACGACACATGTCCGGATTGAATTATATCAAGACACGTGTATAAGATTATATAATTTAACATTAATTTGACCTATTTAATTAAATTGGCCAACCTCATTGACCATATTTTGCTAATTTTATGTTAGATTTATATCAAAAGCGTGGATCTTATTAAATTTAGGGTTAATTACTTTTTTGGTACCTAAGTTTTAACCTTTTTATTTGTTCACACCTAGGTTTTAATTCGTATCATAAATGATACTTGACTTATGGGTAAATACTAATAAAGTATCACTATCAAATTTCCGTCAACTAAACTAGCAGATGGCCATGGGGTAGTTTCGGCCACCCCCTATAGCCCGTATAGAGGTGGATGAATCACTCCTAAGGCCCTTGGGGGTGATTCGGCCACCCCCAATGACCAAAAAGGGGTGATCGAAGCCACCTTTATAAGCCTTGGTCACTTCTCAAAGGCTTGGTCACTAATCAAATCATCCCTTGACTGACCATACAGAGTGACCTAAATTACCCCATTGCATAATGTTAGTTTAGTTGATGAAATGATGACAGATGTACTAAAATAGTATTTACTCATAAAGGTAATTAATCATAATTTTTTTAAAAACAAAAAAACAAAAAATCTCTAAATGAAGTAAATGTTATGATATTGTTTTTCAAGTAAAAAGGCAAAAATATAGTGATCAGACTTGACAACAACGTGTGGGACATGTGGGTGGCCCAAGAGGCATTAAGGGCAGACAGAATTAGGTCCATAGAGACTTAAGCGAAGACCACGACCAAATCGTTCGACATTTCAATCATTCAATGGCAAAATAGGCAACAATTTACATATTAATCTTCACGGCACTAATAATTTTGTTTAGATATCAGATCCAATGGCTGTGAACATTGGCGGACGGAGGGGGGAAGTGGGAGCTAAAGCTATCCGCGGCCACTTCTGCGCCCCCCAAGTTTGAAAACCCCCCTTCTTAATGTGAATAATACCTTATTTGACTTTTCCAACCTTTTTTTTTAAATAAATAAACCCTTTGAGCTTCTATTATGATCCTCCCAAAAATTTGAAAAATTCCTGCCCTTCCCTACCTACAGATATGAAAATACCTGTCTACAGACTATAAGGGTTATCTTAATCAGCTAATGGAGATCACTAGTTTTCTTTCTCTTTTCTTTTTTTTTGTGGACATGTAAAATATATATATTTGAACCTCCCAATTTTTATTTTTTTTATAATAATAAAAAACTCATCTCCCCTCCTAAAAATCTAATCTCTTCAAAACCTTGACCTTTCTCAAAAATCTAAGAAAAAAAAAATTAGGAATTTTCGAAATTCAGGTCGACTTTCCTCCTTCCTTCCGTCAACACTTTTTCTTCCCCATGATTTCTCTCTTCTCCACAGCTTCCAAGCTGAATATGATGTTTATGCTTACCATTATTGGAGATTACCTGTAAAAAATTGTCTCCGGTCAAAAAATAATTAGCAATATTCGCCCTTAATATCGCAATCTTTTCCGTTTATTTTCTGGCAGGAGTTGATTTTTCACCGAAAATTAGGGCTGAATCCTAATAAAATTCCCTATCTTTTATTAGGACCCAATTAATTGACTGACTGACCGTAATATTGTTATCGATTTGGCACATTTGGATTGGAGCAGTCCACGCGCGATTTATGACGAAAATTAAGTAGCTAGGCAGATAGGAATTTAGGGTTGAAAGAGTCGCAAATTTGACCTCATCATGTAGCTCTAGAGTCCTTTCTACGTTTGGTTCATAATTATTGATAAGCCTCCCCTCGGTGGGCGTGGGCTCGGTCTCCATTTCCGTTGCTGCTTCCACACGGTGGCTCAGGTTCACGCCACCAAGTCCCTACTACCTGCATGCCTACACTGCTTCTCTCTCTAGAGTCTAGTCTCTCCCCTTCAAGTTTTGAGGAAAAAGCAAGACTTGAATGGTGTGGGCCGTGGCCCATAGGCATGAAAGCCCAGCTTAAGAGTTCAATTTTGTGGACAATTGATTTTTGTTAACCATTCATATTTCACGTGTGAATTCATCGCTACGTTGCACAATTTAGGGATCGATATATGATTATGAAGATTACAACTTACAAGCCGACCATATTATTTCTAACTGTAATTAACGGCCTTTTTCACCAGCCAAACCATACATAACGACCAAAAAAGAAACAAAAGTTACATATATCTCAAAACGAGATAAATTAAAGGAAAACATATAAAAGAAAAAGAAACAATACGCTAATAAAAAAGGCAAACCCACATTAAGAGACTTATTTATCTTTTACAGGCATATGTCTTTTTATATGATAATGAATCACCTTAATTTCATGGCGATCACTATTTCCATCCATATTTGAATTTGTACTGTTTTGTTATGAGGTTAAGCAGGTAGACTCCAGTGTCCTCTGCTTTCCAAATGCAGTGGTTTCCTCCGCACTCTCTTTTGGTTGCTTTGTCACTGACGCCAAAATCCGAGCTTGTAAACCCATGTCGCAGATTGCAGGTGAAAGCCATGGTGCGTGTTGCATTGTAGTTGAACTCGTAGTCCTGCTTGGGCAGAAGAATTTGAAGGTTGAGATCAATGTATGGGTTCTGGTTTTTGCAGTTGACGTTAAGCACTTTGTTGTTAAGGTTGTTGATGAACTTCACGTAGTGCTTTCTCGTGCGTCGCACCCTGGCGGAGCTACTCAGGCCAAAGGCTAAGACAAGGACGATTGCAAGGCAATAAAGCTTGGCCATTGTCGCGCGCTCCATCTTCAAATGTTGAGGAGGAGTATGCTTGTCTTGCAATTTGCAGTCGTCCCTGTGCTTATAACAGCCAATTGAGTGCTATCGGGTGTGGTTGCCTGCAGCTGCGCATTTCTTCACACTTATATGGTAATTGTGGCTCAGAAACTTGTGGGCTGACACCATTTTTAGGAGCTTTGTGGTTGTGCACGAATGCCAACTTGGAATGCAAGGTCGAGCTTGATCCACTGGGACCTCTTTTTCCGGTCAACTCGCACATAAATTAGACTACGCCTCAACACAAACTGGGGGATTAATTACTAAATATGGAAACATATTAGAGGGTGAAGAGAGAGAACTAAATATCCACGTCAAAAATATTGGAGGGTGGCACAGGCACTCAATTCCAAATCCCATGGTCATTGTGATTTTGGAAATTGGATCACTAGACACAGAAAGACAAAACACACAGTATCAAACCTGTTCAGGCATATTCCATTTCAATGGTAAAACTGCCTACCTCTTAAATAAATCATCTCAAATTTCGCCTAAAATATTTAAAGCCAAACTTCAAATTTGAAAAGTGCAATTTCAGTGCCAATGTCACAGATAAAGCAGATTCCATATATATAACTTGATATGATACAACCAGTGGTTCCCGGTTGAGTGTTTTGTCCTTTGTTAGAGACCTTTTTACATACAGCTTGAGAGAAGCATCCAACATCATCTATGAGACTGTGAACTTATATTGCCAACAATAAATTATAAACCCTAAAACCTTTCAGCTATTTACAGCTTTTTTCGATGTCCGTGCTTTAGTAAGAGGACAAACAAGCAGACCAGTAAACTATACAGTATAGTAACCCCTCAAATTACACAGAATATGCACCGACCAGGCAAGAAGTTCCGAATTCTATACCGCCTCATTCTCTTCAACTGAACATGGGATGCATTCCCTCTATTCCGAGAAAGATCCCCGCCGTCAGACATTTCAAATCCTTGCTCTGCTATGCCTCCTGAGTGTGGCCATTTAAATCAGATAAATCTGTAAAAGATGGAAGCCAGAGTTCTACACGAGTTCCGCCGGCTCCAAGGGCAGCATCTGTGGTCCGGGGAGATATGACACGGACGACACAGCCATAACTCTCAAGTATCTCACGAGCAACAGCTAGCCCAGCAACAAAGTTCCATGTCATGTTGTCTTCAACCATATCTTCTGAGAAGAGACCTGCTCCAAATGGTGTGAGGGAATGCATCTGTGTCTGCAAGCCAATGCAACAATAAAATCTCAACTAATCAACAATCTAGGAAAAGAAATAGACTATAGGAGCTATAAAAGTAATGATCTATAGGTGGTACCTATTGTTACTCTTTTTTTTTCTTTTTTTTTTTCTTTTTTTCTTTTTTTTTTTATGCTATCAACATAAGTTCCTCACGTCTGTTACTCATAAAGTACAGTGCCATGCAGAAAGAAATTAATGAAAGTTTTATATTTTTAGATTAGGTCAGGGGAGGGGGGAATGATCGAAGGCACTTAACTTATTCTTTGGCAAGTTGTGGATAATATCTCATAAGTATGGAGGGGCCAAGACATAATTGTAAAAGGATTCAATTTAACTTGATGTGTGTTCTATAGGAGGGCCATTATCACCCTCAGCCTACTGAAATACACCCTCGTGAGTAGATGACTCTCTCTCTCTCTCAGTGAGTGTCAAGGTTTCTATCTTAGACCCACTCCAATAAAAGAAAAACTTTTTTTTTTTCCAAGCCAGAATCTTATTAAGAGGCCCATCAAATACTTAGTTCATATGGCTTATTGGGTGGTTAGTCTATTTTATTGCAAGAATATGCTTTTAGTTAAGGTCTACAGTTGTTGATGTATTCTCTTGGAAAGACAGGCACTCATATGGATCTATTTTCCTATTAAAGTTTCATAAGCAGACACAGAGAAGGGATACCACAATCAATGTCTCGTTTGGTTATTTGAAAAAAGTAGGCAGAGTGGAGAATTCACTATTTTTACCATATAGTGCATATCAGGCCCATCATCATCAATAACTACAAGAGTACCACCAGCAGGTGCTCCAGTAAACACAATTTCAACCTTTCCTCCAACATGTGTACGCAACAGTGCACCCTCAATCAAATTGCTCAGAGCCTGGCGCAACGCAGGTTCTTCCACAGCAACTTGTAAGGGATCCGAGAGTTTACTCAGTTCTACCATACGTTGCTGCTTATGGGCAAGAGGTCTAACAGCCTCAACCAGAGCTGCCAACACATCAGAAACATTGCACGGTCTTCCTGACATAAAGAAAGAACATAAGCAAAAGGAAATTTCAAATTTAAAACTAGTGAATGAGATCAAATTTAAAATATCTTGCATTTAGAAAAGATAAACGGATTTGGGGTTTGCTTAGGTTCTCCTTAGATGGACCACCATATATATATATATATATATATCTGAATCAAAACTTATAATATACAGTTAATGGGAGTGGATGCTGGAGCCCTCTCCATCCACAACAATGAGTCCCAATTTACCTAATTCCATGTTGTAGAGGAGCGAGAGCCAGAGGTGGGAGGGGCATCTCTAAATCCTTGGCTACAGCATTTAAAGAAAGTGGCTTGCCAGAGTTTTGCATCTTATTTCTGGAACCATCCCTTGAAAAGTTATCTGGTAACTGAGACCTCACTGACTCATGGGTAGAAGTTGAATGATGCACTTTCTTCAACGTTTCTTCGTTATAGTGCACTATATTAGCCTAGAAAATCACAACATAATAATGTCAGAAATACTTCACAGAGAAGTTACTTAAGAGAGCTTTAAAGTAGATGCCAAGGGGGCATCTGGTAGACAAAAAAGTAGACAAGAGAGTCAACTTAGTCTTGACTAAAACAGCAAAACAATCAATAATCAAGAAACAAAAGATGAGGCAACCGAATTGGTTGAGCTAGCCATGTCTAAAGAGTAAGCCATTTTATCCCAGTCATTTGAAAATTCCATCTTTATTAATATGCTTATAAGAGCTTAAGATTCATAACACAAAAGAGGTGATTGTAACATAGGACACTTCACAATGAATTTGCAAGAAATTATGTGCGAAAGTTTAAGAGAAAAAAGGCTAGGAAAGGAAGGTGTTCAAATGGTGCTCCAAAGCCATTCAAACAGATCTCATCCGACCAACAGTGGGTCAGAGTGGGAAGTGGCATTTGAACACAAAAGTAGATCTGATGGCAACTAAGGTTTTTCTCATTATTTTGTGTGTGTTTATTAAGTTTTTATGGTTACTTTGTAATTTTATGTTATTAGGTTTAGGGTTTTGGGTTGTAACCTATTGAAAGACCTGGTCTGGACTTCATACTCATCATTAATCAACTTTTGAATTAAAATAACTTGAGAGAGTTTCTCTTTGTCCTGGTGGTTTCCAATACAATTAGGGTTTAACATTACTTAGCTCTTTAACCCTATATCTTTCACCACGTCAGATTGACTAAGAAGATTAATTGAATATGCAGGCTTCCATTCTAATATGGCCTAGTAGCCGGGATATTGATAGTTGACAAAAAAAATTACTAAACTGACACATGAGGTTTAGCCTCGTATCAAATCATTCCCAGAGGTGCAAAAAGTATCTTAAATGTTTTTGGGATACGTCTTATCTCAAATTGGGTGTCCACATCATCGCCAAATTATTGTATTTCCATGTAAACAAAATGCTGAGTCAGCTTGACACATGGCAAAAACAAAAAAGAAAAAAAAAAAGGGAAAAAAATAGAAAGAGTAGGAATGCAACCACTCCCTTAGCCGGCGAAGGTGGTGGGGGTGGCTTGACCACCCCCAAAAAAACAGAAAAAAGAACATGTTACAATTTCTTTCAAAAAGATTTCTTAGTTAGAATACAACTACACCTGAACAAAACAGTGGCACCTAAATGAATAGCATACAAGAAACAATGACAACAAAACTATGAATATGTGTGTATCTATGCATGAGAGAGAGAGAGAACCTTTGTCAAGTAAACGGCATCCTGGATTTGTTGAAGGGTATCTCTCATACTATCACCTTGTACCAGCATGTCTTCGACAATGTCATAAGCAATCTGCCAGATCGTTTATTTCAGGTATAAGTTAAAAAATAAAAACATAAGTTATAATTGAATTCCAGATTACATAAGCACAGTAGCACAAGTACCTCACTTCTCTTCAGCTGAATAGACAGCATCTTACTTAAAGTCCGAATGCTAGAAAGAGGACCACGAATCTGTTGAGAGATTTTAATGCAAGGACAATCACAACAAGTTTAATAAACGACCGTAGAAACCAAAGAGCAACAAAAATAGCAAGACTGCTTACTTGTTCAACCAGATTGCTCATCCTGACATTATTTTGCCATGACGATTGCTTGAGTAACATTGCTTTCTGTTGAAGAAGCAAGCAAGTTAGCAAGAGTTCTAAATGAAAAAAGGGCCATCAAAACAAACAAAAGCTAAAACCCAAATATGCCAGAAACTTATAGAGTGACATGCAAAGGAATCAGAACAATAAAAACCAAGGGAGAGCAACTAAGGAGAAAGGTGATTATACACCTACAACTCAAACTCAAGTGAACTCAGTTTTAATTCCAACTGATAGCAGATGACTAAAAACATACAGAGTGAACTAAAATTGATATTTATAGAGGCCAAAGTTTCCCCAGGCAACCATTACAGCACTCTATAGACTTGAATTCCTTGCTTATACAGTTATACTGTCAGTTTAGCACTCTTATAATGAAGTTTCTGTAAAATGTGTCAAACTTAATTAGCATAGAATTCTTAACGTGGGTTCATATAACCAGTTGCAGGCGACAAGCATATGAGCAAGCATCCGCTGGTGACACCAACACCACGAGCAGAGGCAACTTCAACCCCGCATGTTAAACAACAGAATACAAATTCAGTCTTTGTCCTCTTTCATTAAATGGCACTCTAACGAGTAATGCCACATTGTCACAAAGTACCACCACTCTCTATTTCCAAAATACAACTCCAGAGAAAGATACAAGTTATCTACCTGATCCATAACATGAGCCATAGCTAGAGATCGAGCTATGTTGATAGCATTTGCTCTTTGCTCAGAACTAAACCTGTACACTGTCATCGGCTCTTCCTTGGCACTCCGAGTTTCCCACGAGCCCAGGGGCGAAGCATATGCTTCCACTGAAGAAGGGTAGCGGTGAATTAAATCACGCCCTTCACTCTCTCCATTCCCACATATTTCCATCGGAAGCTCGGCAACCAAGAATCCCAACACAAACGGGTGTTTCACCATCGGAAAAACCACAGCCCTATTCTCAGGCACAACTTCTACCTACAATTTAAATTTAATTTTGAAATTCAATTCAATTCAATCAATAACAACCACCATTAACAAAAACGAGCAAAAATTGAAAGCCAGTGAGTGACACACCAAAATAAAAGAAATATCATACTTGTTGATTGGAGAGTGCAGCTTCTGCTGCGCGCAAACCCGTCGGAACACTGAAATTGCCGACTATGATAACAGTGTCAGCTACATCCGCTCCTCTAGGATAAACAGTAACACGACGTAGCTCTAGACGGTCCATGACATAACTACCAGCTGGTCTTACATAGACCTATATAAACCACTTTAATTAATTTTCTATCTAAAATAAGCTTTATTCAACATAATAACAGTAATTTTCCGGATCAAAACTGCTGCTCCCTTTTGGATCATAATTCTTACGGAACTCTACTTCCTTAAATCCTAGCCTTTATTTACATATTAAGTGGTCTGCAATGAGTTCAAGAAAAATTAAGAATATTCTAAAATCTGAACTCAGCATGACGCATATGATAAATGCAGAGGTGGTAAAAATCTAATATACTTAATTTGAAAACAGTAGTTAGGATTTGAGGAGACAGTATCCAGAGAGATTCATCCCTCACTTATTTTAGCTAAAACACTTGGAAATTTACTCGGCAGCCAAACAGAGCTTATGGAAAAACGGGCAGACTAAGTAACTGACAGACCGAGAGCAGAGCGTCGGGATCGACAATTCGGCGAAAGAGGTCCAGCTGCTCGACGCAGAGTCTCTGAAAATCGGGGCTCGGGAGGACGAGGCGGCTCTTTTGGTCCTTGTCGATCCGCTGCATGAACTCCACGGGCGAGGTGGAGGCCCTGCGAATGGCGGAGGCGAGGGCGGAGGCGGAGGAGACCATGGCTTCGTCGGGCTCATCGTCTTGGGACACGTGGCGGAGGGTGTGGCTTGGGCTAGAGCTTGCGAGCGAAGAGGGAGAGGAAGAGCGAGCGAAGAGGAGGAAGGAGCGCCTTCTGTGAGCATTTGGTCCGAGAGAGTGAAGGGAGGTATAGAAATGGAGGGCACAGGTGTGAGATTGTGGGCTGGAGAGAGGTGGTTGAGGAGGAACTGCAAAGAGTAACATTGTAAGCGATGGCGGAGGAGGAGTGGGCGCAGCAATATTTCTGAAAGATAATACAAATGAACGACATTTTTAAAACACCCGACGACGCCGTTTGGTTTACTTGTCTTTGTTGGTGACTTGTACTTCGATAACATCTAGGGTTCCTTAAATAATGTAAAATCTCTCTACGGGTAGATCCTTAATCCTTTCTTATCTTACTAAGACTATAAAATATTATTGTAAATTATAGCCTAAACAAGTGTACAAGCAATGATTGATTTCAAATCTACAGGTTAAGTGTATTTTGATAATTTTAGGTGTCAAACTATCACATATAATTTGTAGGTACGTATGTCTTAAGTGCACTTTATATAGGTTTTTATTATTCTTATGATCCATTTGTTACGATGTAAAATATTTTTATAGTGTTTAACACGTATGAAAAATCACAAATTATATATTTTTTCATTCAATTATATTAAACTTTAAATTATAGTAATGTCTCGATTGTGTTTCGATGATGACTAGGTTAGATCTTGGCGAGTCTCAACTAGATCTTAGTGGGATCCAAATCGGGTCACAACAATGTCCAAGCAAAGTTCCAACAAGGTCCCAATCAAACCGCAATTGAGTTCTAGTAGTGTCCCGATTAGGTCCCAAGCAGGGGCGAATCTATTTACAGCCATGCAAGAGTTGGCGCCCTTGCTTACTTTTTTTTTAAAAAAAATTGTATATA
Organism: Carpinus fangiana; assembly: GCA_006937295.1. Taxonomy (NCBI): domain Eukaryota; kingdom Viridiplantae; phylum Streptophyta; class Magnoliopsida; order Fagales; family Betulaceae; genus Carpinus; species Carpinus fangiana. The sequence goes on from CM017323.1 coordinate 25,323,318, forward strand.
TTTTTATGTCAAATTGTAGCACAACCATGTCTTTGTCCCTGCATTTTAAAATCATTTGCTCCTCCATTTTAAAATTATTTCTTACTTTCCCTCCACTTATTTCCCCGCTACCTTTTTTAAAAAAAAAAAATTAAAAAAAATTTACCCAACCCACTTGCCGACAATCACCCAATTCCCAACCTTTCTATTTTCCTTTTTTTTTTTCTTTTTTTTTTTACTCTTCAATCTTCATCCTCGAAGCCTCCTCTCTCTCCTCATTTTTTTTTCCCCTTTGTTGGTTGGGATTTGTTGATTTTTTTGGGTTATTTTGATTGCTGTTCTTGGCTGAATTTAAGTAAACTTTAATTGTGTATTTGATTTTAGGTAAATTTTAATTGTGTATTTGATTTTAATTGGCTGAACTTTAGGTGAACCTTATCCGAAAGTCCATTTCATGTGTTTCTTTCTTTTTTCTATGTTATATTGACCGATTGTTAAGGAAAATTTATTGGTTGGTAATATCATGTATATTTTTCTCTTCAATTGTGATTATTTGCTCTGAAATGTATGGATTGTCCATCCTCTTTGGCCAATCTCAGGTATGTTATTTGTTGTATTATTAGATTAATAACTGTTAGAACATGCTAATAATTTTATTATAATATCATTAGACTAATAGATAAATAAATATAATAAATTTTTATGCGTATTTACCATATATAAAGAGAACAAAAAAAAATTATTATTATATTTAATTATTTTATTCATGCCCTGGCTTGACCGGATTCCTAGCTTCGCCACTAGTCCTAAGAGACAACGTCCCAACTGAATCTATCAATTTGAGAATGAAAAACTCAAATTCAGAAAATAGTTAACGATTTTGAAAAATATAAACAATTTTATGAAAATGAAAGATTTTTCAATCAAACCAAAAATATATTTTTTTTAACTATTATTTTTCATCGCACCAAACACCATCCATCAAATGTGAAAAATATTTGTTATAAATCATCTTATGGCCTAAACAAAGATTTCTCAAACTGAATTTCAAGACTTTTTTTCGCAATATAATTTTTTGCTTATGTGAGAAGCACACATTATTTAAAATGTATATAATTCTCACGTGCCAGCATTTAACATGTGTAACATTTTGTTTATCAAATTGGTAAGATACCATTACCACTGAACAAGTGAAGCCATAATTTCCAATAAATTAGTGAAGCTTCTGTCACCACCGACCAAGTGTAGGTATAATTTTCCAATCAAGTTCATGAAGCTTCTATCATTTTTGCAAAAAATGGAGAATAATTGGTTCTAAAAGTGGATAATTTACTATTTATAGATGAATGCCTCTTCTTCCCTCTTATTTTTACCTGACGGAAACAACGACCCTAATTTTGTATATCGACTAAAAATGAAATCTTTCCCTCCACCCCCCAGGTAGAGTTGTAGTAAACCCTTCAAACTTTTGACCAGGGATCCTAACGGCTCGCGGCCAAAATATCATTCTTTGACCCCCACAAACCCTAACGGCCTTCCATTTACTTTGACTATCTACTTCACTCCACACAATTACTCTCTCTCTTTCTCTCTCTTTATAGCCGTTAGAGCCTCTGCTCCTCTCTCTCTCTCTCTCTCTCTCTCTCTCTCTCTCTCCCTGTCTGTGTGTAACAATGGCGAGCGAGTCTTTGTTTGTTTCAGACACGAACACCAGTGCCGTGAAACTCTCTGTTTCTTCTTCGTTGAAGCGGAAAAGGCCCCCCAAGATTGAGATCCCAAGTGTCTTGCAGGAAATCCAAACGGATAGGTCCGCATCCCGAGACTCCGCGCCTCAAGACGACGCCGTATGCCTCGCTGAAATAGGCGTCGGGGTTTCCTCCGTCAAAGGCAAGAAGAAATTCATGGAAGACACTCACAAGATCCTTCCTTGCTTACAAGGCAAATCAAACAAAGTAATTTACTGGGTTCTCTTTATTTTTCTTTTATTTTTTATTTTATTTTTTTAATTTTTAATTTTTATGTTGTGTGAGGCTTGTAGCGTGTACGTGGATAATTGGCATTGATAAGGAAAATGGGAATTTTTGGACTGAGCGGTGGCTGACTGTGCTTGGTTTTGTTGGTAACGTGTAGGGTTTTTTTGGTGTTTATGATGGACATGGAGGCAATAAAGCCGCGGAGTTTGTGGCGGAGAATTTGCACACTAACATTCTAGAAATGATGGAGAATTGTAAAGAACCTACGGCGAAGGAAGAGGCCGTTAAATCTGGGTACATTAAAACAGACCAGGAGTTCTTGAAGCAGGTAATTGCAATTTCCAAAACTCTTGGGTTGTTCTAATTTTAATTATCTCTGCTAGTGACTTAATGAATAGAAAAAACCAACTTCATGTCTCTAACTTGTTATTGCAAATAACAGAAGAACCACTAGTGAATTTGATTTTATGTTGATGACCGGGAAAGCTTCTTTGATGGTAGCACGTTTTCGACGCCTTTAAATTTGATAGTTTGCATCAAGTCAGGATACTTGGCTTACATGCTCGCGTAAATTGATTTTGATGGGAAATTATTCATCGTTACAAATCTTGTCCACTTGGGTTTCCGTTATTCTTCGTCCTTAAAAGCTGCTGGACTAGACTTAATTTTTTTAGGGGGATAGAAGTTTTGTCTCTCACTTTAGACTGGTTGAATGGGGTGCTAAGTTTCAGGGCCCAAAAGTCCCCAAGAAGTAGCTCAATCGGCTGGGACCACGCCTCATAAAGCGGAGGTCACTAGTTCGAATCTCCCCTCCTCCCTCTTGTATGGACATGTCAAAAAAAAAAGTTTTAGGACCCAATGGCATCTAACCTCAGTACTGCTCAATTTTGACTGTTTGGTTCTGTTTTTCATTTTCTATTTTCATCTCGGTCAACTACTCTTTGTGCTCTATTCTAAATACTAAATGTGAAACTGACACCAACTCATTGAAAAATCATCCGGGGTGATGATGGGTTCTGTTTAATTCATTGGTTTTGTGGCCACTTGATCCTTGTTAAATGGAAAGTAGAGATCTCTTGTTGCACTCGTAAATATGTATTGAAATTGTAGGTGGCAGCCCATATATATTAAACCAAAAGCTTATGCTCATATGAAGGAGTAAATTTAATCATTCAATCAATACTTTAACATTCCCCTTCGCATGAGGGCTCAAAATCCACTTTAATAGGTGGAGCTTAACACGTGGAATATTTAATTGAAATGAGATGAATAATGGAGACAATAGTTGAACTCAAGACCTTTTCCCTAATATCATGTTAAAATATCACTTATCCCAAAAGTTTAAGCTCATAAAAAATGGTAAATTTAATAATTTAATTAATACTTTAGCAATATATACACCAACTTACCATGCCTGTTGATGTTTTTCTTGTTTTTTTGTATTGTGGAAATGTTGAATTTATTATTTTGAATGAAAATGCAGGGTTTAGGCAGTGGTGCATGCTGTGTCACAGCCTTGATTGAGGGGCAGGAGGTTGTTATTTCAAACGTTGGAGATTGCAGGGCTGTTCTTTGTAGACGTGGAGTGGCAGAAGCTCTTACAAGAGATCATAGAGTGGAACAGGAAGATGAACGGAAAAGAATAGAGGATAAGGTATTTGTTGTAGTATAGTCAAACTTAGCTGTTTTGAAGAGTAGAGCAGGAATTGTTAATGATGACATCTCTCAATACTTTGATGTAGGGGGGATATGTCGAGATCCATCGAGGAGCATGGAGAGTTCATGGGGTGCTTTCTGTTTCTAGAAGCATAGGAGATGCACATCTGAAGGACTGGGTACTGGCTGAGCCTGATACAAAGATCTTAAAGCTGTCGCCAGACATGGAATTTCTTATCTTGGCTTCTGATGGACTGTGGGAAGAGGTGAGAAGGAAAGTAGGAGAGGTTTATACATAAAAAAATCCGTGCTAGAGCTGAAGATAGGAAAAAAACCTATGTTTTTGGAAGTGTTACCATTACCCTTTTGTGTCCTTAATAATGTATATGCTAATGTTTGGTTTATTTTTTTTGCTAACTTTGTGTTTGGTTGATCATTAATTAGTTAACTTCATTTTTTATGCTTTGCATTTGTCATTGATAAGTATTCTCTCATCTAGCTAAAACACCGTCTTTAGTTGTAGCTGATGGCATGAGTATATTGCTCTGCTTAATCAGTGGAAAATGAATGGCACTTTAGCATCTGTGATGGCATAAACTGATACACAGATCTTTGGCGTGGAAATGAAGGTTAATTGCTTTTTTGACAGAAGCACAATTTGTTTATAAACAATTTAAGGTTATTAGTGCATTACACGATGTGCCATTCCTCTCCTGTGTTTTTGCAGCATCTTTATTTTGAGTCAGATACCATTTCTTTGTTGCTGAAATATTGAGGTCCTGCATGAGATTGACATATCTGAGTCTAATTTGATCGTATTTGATTGTTAACTTTGATGTCGACCATTTTTGCCTAGGTTGGGAACCAAGAAGCTGTTGATACTGTCACACGATTATGTCTAGTTGAAAAGAGATTGGGACCCTCAAGTGATCTTCAGAAAGATAATGATGATGGTTATGGCTGTGTGAATGTGAGTCCGACTTCATCAAAGTTACGCAGGATTTCACTGGTCAAGCAACCGAAAGGGATGCGTCAATCTCCGAGCTATAAGAAAACTGTAAATAGACGGAAAGATATCGAAGATGACTTTGCGAGTGAAAACGAAAGTCCGCCACCAAAGTCACGAAGAATATCATTGGTCAAGCGAGTAAATATGAAAACTGAATCTCCATCTAAAGAAAACATTAGCTATAAAAGGAGACCTCCGCATGGTGGACTTGTGGCTGCTTGTGAGGAGCTCGTGAACCTTGCTGTGAGCAGGGGTAGCTTGGATGACATCACTGTGATGATAATTGATCTAAACCACTTCAGATGTAACCGCTGAAGACGGTGGATTAATCTAGACATGTTGATTTAACTTGTGCTCTCACTGTATGCCTTTTCTCCTGTACATATCTGATGATTGCAGTTGCATAGAGACCAGGGTCTGATTCTTTTACTCCGATTGTACCAGGAAACCACCTCTTTTTTTTTCTTTCTTTAAGTTGTGCTTTCTAGGCTTCTAGCTCAACCATTATGCTTGTGACCACTCCCTGCAACTCTGATCTTACTCTGGACCGCCACTATCTCCTAATAATGCTTCTCCTCATCTCTTCACTTTTTATGTACGTGCTGGTTTAATCTTTGGTATGATTATAGATAACTGTTTGAGATTCAGTTGATGCAAGATTAAAATGTTGCTGCTATGTAGTATCGGTTAAAGTTGTCAGACGTCTTAAGTTATCAATGCAGAATACAAAACACTTTCCCAAACCCTTTGGGAAAAAGAAAAAGAAAAAGGAAAGAAAGAAAAAGGTCTTGTATTGCGCATCACTTAATTATTAACTAGTAAAATGTAAGTCTTCAGATTCCAGTGCATCTCAAGTTGATTGTATAACTAGAGTTTATTTAGAAGATGATTATCAGAGCATCAATTTTTTTTTTCTCTAAATAGTGGAGTACTGTTGAGGATGCTAAAACTTTATCGCAAGTTGCTTACAAATTGGCGTGGCAATCTTTATATTATTTATTAGGTCAGCCACTAAACAACTAAATTTTATTTGTCAAATTTTGTTATTTAATTAATTAATTTATTTATTTATGTGGTTCAACACTCATAAGAATTGTCATATGAATTTGTAAAGGAGTTCTAAAAATTATGAGAAAATATACTTTTGTACACCTATTTTGATTTTATCTCCCATGTTTAAAAATTGACAATATACTCCCCTAATTTTTTTTTTTTTTAATTTTTTGGTTGCAACGCTGTCATTCCGTTAATAGATTTCGTCACTTTGGACGGTAGGCAAGTCACTTGCAACGCACATGGCCTTTAAGCACCAAATATACCAAAATTATCCTTACTTCACCCCAAAATTTTCCGAAATGGCCTCATCTTTTTTTTTAAAGAAAAAAGAAAAAAGAAAAAAGGGGTGGCCGGCAACCACCCCATGGGTCAAGGGGTTGCCTGGCCACCCCCATTAGGCCATGGGGTGGCTCGTCACCCCCATTCCGACTAGTTGGGGGTGGCCCGGCCCAAATGGGGGTGGTCGGCTACCCCCAAATGGCCAATTTTGATTTTTTTTTCCCCCCAAAAAATAGGGGTTTTTAGACTTTTCTTATCCTAAAAAATCATGTGATAAGCACGTGTAGTCCAAACAGTAAAAAAAAAACGGAATTTTTAAACTAAATGGCCACATTGCCAAAAAAAAAACTTCGTGGAGGTACATTGTTAATTTTTAAACATTGAAATTAAGAATCAAAAGAGTGTACAACACTTTTTTTACTTCAAACACTTTTTTTATTTTTTACTTTAAAAAAAAAAAAAGACAAAAGTTGGGTTTTTAGAATTTTCCTAAGAATTATCATCCAACACTCATAATACCCAATCATTTTCCGTGTGCCATTCAATCATCCAGCTTCCTCATTTACTCCAATCCAATCGATTGACATGTTAGTCATCATCAATTAGGTTCAATAACTGGGGCTCTGTTTCTCTCTCTCTCTTTTTTGTTTGTTTTTTTCCTTCTTTGGTTCCATGTTCAAACTTTAGAGAAGCGGGGTGCTGGCATGGCTGGCATGGCTGTTTATTTATTTTCTAATTACTCGTACTTCAGTGCAGTGAAGAGTGAAGAGTGAGAGTTGGAACAGATCTGTGCAGATTCCTCACGTTTTCTGTATGTCAACCCTAGATAGTAGATTCCTTCCTGCTCACTTTTCTGCAACAGCTCCACTGAAAAGTTAAGGAAAACCCCATGTAAACAATAAAATAAGTAAAATTATGAAAACCCACATTGCAAATCAAAATTAATTGTGCTTATTGTGTATATCTTTTTCCATCACTTACTTCCTTTTTATCCCCCACCTGGGCCACCCACATGCTCGCGCCTGAAAGGACTCCCCCCCCTAAACTTTTTTTGTTGGTACACTTATCACATGAACTCCAAGACAGATGTAAAGGGGGTTAGTTTGCTTTTTACCGTTAAAGAGAGAGAAAATTCTTGGAGATAAAACCTATCATTGAAGAAGAGAAAAGTTGAAAAAACAGAAAGAAAAGAAACACAAGTTGAAAAGCATACACCGGCTGCTTTGCACATATTTAATATAAAAATGTGTTGTTCTGCCCTTACTCCCAGTACTCCCCTAGCTTTCAACTTGCAATTTAGAGATGGAGCAGTCTCCCCTCTTGATGATAGCATGTAGAAAAGAAATCTTCCTCTGCCACTGCCAGCATCTATGCGCCAGATCTTCTGGGTGAGATCTTGATCCAATTCATATTTCACCCTTCTCTGTTTGCTGCCAAGTGCTTTATCCTTATCCAGTTATCCTCCGGTTTGTTTCCAGAGCCATAGCACTCTTTCCTATACATATAAGTTGATCAATTCTCTTACACCCTCAATAGAGTGCCATGCATGATTCAATTGGAATTCCTGCTTGCTTTTCATCCGGTGAGAGGCCAGCTGATGACCCAGCAACTGTGATCAGGTCAGGCCAGAGCGTATCTATGTCGGTTTATCGAACGAAGATTGCCGGTCAGTGTCGTCTGATCACCATTACATGGTGCAAGGACATGTTACAACACGGCCTATCTGTTTCTGTTCGAGAGGTAGATGGAGACGAGCATCATCGGTGTAAGGTGGAGCTCAAGCCATGGTACTTTTGGAGGAAACAAGGCTCCAAGCACTTTATGGTTGACGGTAAGACAGTCTATGTGGTTTGGGACCTTAAAGCTGCAAAATTTAACGGCGAGACAGAGCCACAAACAGATTACTATGTTGCCATTGTTTGTGAAGAAGAGGTGGTTTTAGCTGTTGGTGATCTAAAGAAAGATGCCTTTCGGAAAACTGGGTGTAGGCCGGCTCTTATCGAGCCCACGTTGGTTTCAAGGAAGGAACATTTGTTTGGAAAAAAGAAATTCTCCACAAGGGCCAAATTTGAAGAGAAAGGTAACATCCATGAGCTCTCAATTGAGTGCAAAAATGCTGCCGCTATCAACAGAGACAACTCCTCCTTAGGTGGGTTTGATCCACAAATGGAGATTAGGATAGATGGGAATCTAGCTATTCATATCAAGCATCTTCAATGGAAGTTTAGAGGCAACGAGTCCATCAGTGTAAGCAAAATTAAAGTAGAAGTCTATTGGGATGTCCATGACTGGCTCTTCGGCTCTGGTACAAGGCATGGACTATTCATATTTAGGCCAATTTCATCATCTGTATCTCCATCTCCATCTCCATCATCAACTCCGTCATCATCATTGACATCAATACATCTGTCAACTCAGGAAGCGAATTCAGCTACAAGAGATCAGGAAGATAAGGCATATGGGTCGTCCAGGTTTTCCTTGTTTTTCTATGCTTGGAGGGTAGAATGATCAATTTGGCTGATTGGGTCCCGATCTGGTGATTACCATCGTCATCAACATCATAAAAGCCATAGCCCTTTCACAGGAGTTGAACAAGGAGAGATGCGTGTGCATGTTCATACAGAATTTAATTTTGGGTGCTAGTGTTTGGATCGAGTACAAGAGAAAGAGATTGGAAGCTTGGTGAATGGGCCCGAAGTGAGTTGGTGCTTAGCTACAGCTGGGATTGAATAATATATATGGACATGATTTGACAGGCCAGATTGGATCACATATATCTTGCCTAACAGTTGGTATTGGCAAAGGTGACTGAAGCACCACCCAACACAACAACATGTGCGTATGTGTGTGATGCATATGGGATAAGCCCCATGTTTCTCAATTAGTTTTGTTTATAAATGTTATCCACGATTGGACGTTTATAGTTCCCATTGTTCCTTAAAGCAGTTGATCATGTTACCAAATTTATGTATATCATGCATGGGATGTTCCTTTTATGTATTGGTTCTACATTCCATTGTTAATTGCTGTATTAAATTCTTAGTACTTCCCGGAAAATTTGAGGTAATTTTTGTGAGATAAAATCTCTACTATTAGGCTCTTCGAATTGCACGCTTAAATTTGAGGCGTCTTAAGAGAGAAAGGCGCATGTTCGAGGCAAGTTTACCTTGCATCATACGCTGCTTGGGACAAGTGAGCCCCACGTTTCTCTCTCCTCGAATTTCACATAAATTTAGATAGTCTAATAACAAATAATCTCAATCCATTTTAACGTTGTAGTGACTCCCTATAAAAGATATTAATTTGTATCCCTATAAAATTTAATGGATTTAATCACGATACTTCTCCAAGTCATTCATGATACTAAAATAACATTATTTATCCTTCACTTTCTTAATTTAGAAGTTTGCTGGTGGAGATTTGAGTGTGAATCCCCGTTGAAAAAGAGATTTAAGATAGAAAGAGGATAATATTAATTAAAGAGTAGTGATATTCAACAGACTATTATACGACTATCATACAACTGGAATGACATGATATTGAAAATCAGTCATTTATTTATATTTTTTTTACTAGTACTGATTCAATATTTGGTTTTCATTACCACATCATCTAGTTGTATGATAGTCGTATAATAGTTTATCACTCTTAATTAAATAATTAAAACAATAATTTCTTACCAAGTAATAAAATGTAGTATACTGTTATATAATTATCATACAATTGGAATAATGTGACAATAAAGATCAGCCTTTAGTATATTACTGTATTATCAAATTGTATCAGCATTAAAGTCATATAATAGTGTACTAAATATCATTACTCTTTCTTATCCGCTTAAACTTTTGACATAACCCATGATTTAGCACAACCACTCGGCCCTAAAGATGGGGGGGGGGGGATATTTATCATGAAATTATTGTTGATTTACCCAAATGAATAGCAGCCACCACCAAAAACAGAAAATAATAATAATAAAGATAAAAAGATGAAAACGACTGCGGATGGCCCATTCCAAGATGACTCTCACATGCATTGTAACCTGAAAGACGGGGGGGGACCAATGCTTCGACAATTTGGGCCCTTGCTGGCCCATCTGCCTAAAGGAATACGTCAGATGCCACGGTAAAAGGTTGTTCCCTCCACATATGAGAAACTTCTTTCCAAGGAGGCTACTCGTCTTTGACCCCCCAACAGAACACAAAAGAAAAACAACAAACAAAGCGTGTTCCAAGTGATTTAAGTGGTCCACTCTTTTGACGGCCATAAATTTTCAATCCCCACTCTATTATTTTGAGGTGAGAAGTACATAATTTTTAAATCTTTTGACAAGCTGTTCGCAATGAAATTGGTGGATCAGAAAATGAGCCACTGGCGATTTGTTCGAATATCCACTTGTTGGCAGCCTCAGTGTAATGGACCCCGTCCCAATTAATTCGAACCGATGGATCTTTGCACGAACTTGCAATCAGAATCTCTTTGCCGTTGATACTCTTCTTGGCCCCACATTTCATGTACCGGTTGAAATTATATTTCCCACCATGCCCACAGCATGCTACAAGAGGATGCTGGAATCCTTCACTTTCACAAGAAAAATAAATAAAATATTTTATTTATCATCTTTAAATAAAAATATTTTTTTTAAAAAAAAAACCTTGGTCTGCTAAAAGAAAGCAAGAAAGTACCATATTTTTTGGCTTGGGTAATGAGGGTGTACTTCACTGAGTAGACATCAACATAGGTGATTACGGCCTCCGGAAGGTCTTTCCTGAGTTGGACTCCGGCTTCTCTTAATCTGCCGTTAAAATACTGGGCCACCTCATTGAACGGGCTGTTGCACCCATATTTATCTACTTGGGCCGGTGCGATGAGGTAGCGGTCCAAAACGTATGGCAGGCAGCCCAATGGGCCTGTGTTGTGTATCCAAAATGATCTTCCCCCTTGACCATATATGTACTGCAAAAGGCAACAAAGCCCAGGTACCATCAACCAACTTTTATGATTTAAAACCCTCATGTTTTTTAAGCATTCTCGCACTTGGACCCCAAAAAAGTAGTTAATTATACTTTGTCCCCTACAAATTTTAAATCATTGCAATTTAGATCTTATTCTCAAGTTTTGGTTTCAATTTACCTCCAATTTTCAACATTTATCTCTAACTTAATGGTTTATTTGAACAAATAGCGTAAATTGAAACCGAAACTTTGAAATAGATCCTAAATTTAATATATTTAAAGTTTGTGGGTAAATAATATAAGGTGATAATTTGAGATAAAGATTCTTTCAATTTTAATGTTCGAATTGTACACAATCCAAGTAGTCTCAAATAGAGGCAGAAGAGCCTTACAAATTGGGTTGTTCAAAGCAAGTGTACCCCGTACCTGTCCTCTCATTGAGGTGGTTTGAATTGTGTTTAGTTCAGAGAAGATCGTTATCCGATGGTTTGTGAATTGTGAGGACAAAAATAATTCGTCCAAAGAAAAAGTTTACAACTATGTCTTACCCTAATGATATTTGAGAGCTGGGTCAATGCATCAGGAACAACATATGCCTTGACTTGTTCCGTGGTCATGTTGAGTTTGAAACCAGAAGTGAGATCGTTTTGGCCAATGTCAAAGGTGTACAGAGCTGCAGAGAAATCACCCTCCTTGGGCAACAATTTCTCAAAGACATCTCCTGTGCCAGGTTTTGAAACACTCCCCCACTTCAACACCCATATAACAAAAATGATGCAAGTTTATGTTTGATTTCCTAAAGTAAACAAGGAAAACCACTGACCTTTTTTGTTAAATATTTGGGATCTTCTGTGAAAATCTGAGAATTGAACAAACTGGACGTCTAGTGAAATCGGACTGTATCCACTCTGTGATATGGTTGTGTTCTGAGGTCTGATTGTTGATCCAGCAGTTGCAAAATTGGCTCCATGGCCAAAGTTTGAACCCACCGAGTCCAGATAAGCACTAAGATAAGGCAGTCCCAAGCTCTCAGCTGAAAATCAACAATTGGGCTCCAAATAAGGTGTTATGACCGCCTTAATTACTTTGTTCTCAAGTAAAAAATATTAACAAACAGCCAAAAACAGGAAACAAAGACAACTGTTTTCAAGAACAAAACACTCATTATGTATTTTGTTTTCTGTTCTGTTTTTATTTTTCTTAACCAAAACCATGCTCTAATGGCAGATCTCAAGCTTTTATAAGGTTAAGTCACAGAATGTATAGTGCTTGAAGCAACCTAATCAATTGACAAATTGTGTTGCCATTTTCCATATAATCAAATAGCATAATAGAACTTGATTAACGACAAAAACAGCTAACAAACAAAAAAAATTGAATGATAAAGTCTAATCAATTAACAAGTGGGTTCATCACGGGCTTGGTTCCTTGCAGATGAAAACAAGCGTTTCTGTGCTTTTATCACCATTCACAGAGAAAATAAAAACAAGAAATGAACCTTCCCAATATCACAAAAACATCATGCTTGATTTGTTTTAGACTTTGTAATAGCCAAATCTAATGTTTTTCAAGCATTAACAGTTACATGTTCTATTGATACAAGTTACAACCTTGAGCTTCACCATTTTCCAGTTTGAAAGGTTAAGACAGAGGAGTATGAATGTGTGGAAAAGAATAAAACTTTATATCCCAACACCAACAGTGCACGAATCCACCTTAAGCAAAATGCATATGTGCTTCCACCCAACTTTTTTTTTTTATATGAAAGAGTAAAGAAAAGAAAGAGAAATTGAAGTACCTATGAAATCAATTACAAGACGCCCATCAGAATACCGTCCTGCTGGAGAGTGGAAATATGTTTCCCCATTGGGTGGAGGGGCTTGTCCAAATGCTGCCGACAAACCTCCGGTGTCTGAATTTGAGTCACCAAAGTTGAAGATGGCCGGAAACTCGCATTTGGTTATGGATATGGTAGGACTTGGTAGCAGTAATGCCATTGAAATTACTAGCCTAAAGATAATATGCATGGTCTGAGGATCCATGAGAGAGAGATAGAGAGATGTTTTGATTTCTGACCAAAACAGTGTATTATTGCCTATATATGACACTTTGCACGTACGCAAAGGGAGAGAGAGAGAGAGATAACATCAAATAAGATCCAAGTTGAGAAACAGATATGCAAGTACCCAAAGGGAGCAGTTCCTCTTGCTTTTGAAATGGTCCAGTTTAATTGCTTTGGATCACACCTCTCGTGAAGGTTACTAGTTCTAATCTTCACTCTTTTCTTCTGTGAACGATGTAAAAAAAAAGTATGCAATTTTACTACCATTTAATAGAAAGAAAAAAACCCTGTTACATACCTATCCGGGCCCCATCCCATATCTAATTAAGACCTACCAGTACCAGCTGATCGACAAAATCACCGTCGAAAACCTCCTCTTAGCCTTAGGGAACGAGAATTTCTCCAAGCTTTCATTCACCAACCCAACAAGCAAAAGATGATAATACCCAGCTTCAAAAAATCACAATCTACGCCAATTTCACCGAGAAAACATATTCAATTCAACCAAAGTGAACCCCCAAAGCCCAATTTTATCAAACATCTTGTATGGTTGTATGAGTCGAGCATTGCAAAGGAAAAATGACAAAAGTGTCATGCATCTCGGCACAAATTGGAAAACAACGGGATGCTACTAATTGGCGGGGAGCCACTCCTGTATTGAAAGCCTCCCGTGACTCCCATGACTGTATAGTTTGATTTGTAGAAGTTTGGGTTCCTATGGGTTTGTAGCTGCTGTGTTGGTGGCCGACACCCCCCTTTATATCTTATCCTTTTTTATGTGGATTTCTTTTTTATTTTTTATTTTTTATTTTTGTTAATGCACTTCTGTTAGTTCCAATGAAAAGCCATACAAAGTTTTGAAATGTCCCAACTTCAAGTGATATAATAACAATCACCCAACACTGATAACTTCTTTTGTTACATTGCTATCGAAAATCTGTGAAATGTCCGTTTGAAATAAATCTCAAAGCTCTATTTCGTGGCAAAAAAGAACTTATCAACAGAAACACAACCACATTTCTGATACGAAGTTGGGATTCAGTAACTTCTTCATTGCATGATAGCAAGATTCCAATTGGAGCTTTGGGTTTGTGATCACAAAGGAGATTGCTTTCGACAAGCTTTAGTAATGGGGACTGGAGGGTCTGAGTGGTTGCCATTAAGAATTTGGTTGGCTACCCATTTGTTTGCAGCATGAGAATAATGTATGCTATCCCAACTAATGTAGACTGAAGGATTGCTGCATGAAGCCCCAAAGACTTCTGTCCCATTAACTATTGCCTTCTTCCCACACGCCACATGGTCATTCCCATAACCCCCGCAACAGAACTCAAGTGGATTAGTGAAACCTGCAAACTCCCAACACCAAAAACTTGAACTCTTATTTAGAACAAAATGAACACACGTACACAACCTTTTTAAAGAAAAAAAGAAAAAAGTGAAATCAGATCTGTCAGAACAAAATTCTGTTTTTCATGTATTCATAACAAAATTCAACTGAAGATGATCATATTTGAAACTTACCAAGCTTCTTTGCTTGAGAAATTAAAGAATATTTAGCTGAGAAAACGTCAACATAGGTAAGAATTGCATCTGGAAGTTGCGTTCTAAGTTGGGACACCCTCTCTTTGAGCTGCCTGTTAAATTCTTTGGCGACCACATTGGGGGATTTCGCGCAACCATTTTGGTCCCTAATTTCTGGCTTTGGAGCATAATATGTAACAGTATGGGGCAAGCAGCCAATAGGACCTGTATTATGTATCCAAAATGCTCTTGCTCCTAGTTGGTATAGTTTCTGAAAACAGTAAATCGGGACAACAATTACAAGTCAATCCAAACAAGTGATTTCTATTAGCAAATTGAATACATTAAGATGTTGGTTTGGATCCCACAGAAGTTTTGTAGGTTAGAGAAAGAAGTTCAAAATCAATATGATCAACTGTTGACTTCATAGCATGCTCCATATAAGTTGCAACTTGCATTTGGATGATCCAAATGATAGACAAATTGCAGAATACCACTCGGTTTTCTTCTGAAAAAAGGTGCAAGTTGTTGAGAAGCTACATAAAACATAAATTTTTGTTACCTCTACTGCCTCGGAAAATCGATTAATGATATATGGTATTGATGCCAGTACGTGCTTCTCTGTTGACATCGACCAAAACCCACCATGAAGATCATTCTGTCCAATATCCAATGTGTACAAAGCGTTGGAAAAGTCCTCTGGTCTTGGGAGACTGCTTTTGATGTACGAGCTTCCACCTAATAACCAGAAACGACTGATGAATTGATCAATCGAAATCATAAAACATTTTCCAATTTCTCCACAATAACCACACATCTAACCTTGCTTGTATAGCTCAATGGTTCGCTCTTTGAATTGTTCAAACTGCAAAAGCTGTATATCAAGAGATATGGGGCTAAAACCCATACCATATATTTTGGCACCTACTGGCTGAATCGTAGACCCTCCTGTAGCAAAATTTGCTCCATGTCGAAAATTTGTCCCTATAGAATCCAGATATGCATTCAAGTATGGCAATCCCAACTTCTCAGCTGCAAAAATTGGTACACTAGTTAAAATCGAGGTAGAGAATGCACCCATTGGATTTAGTCTTCTGACTAGTTCCATTTACTCTTCAAAGTCGGTACCTTTTATAAGGCAACACCAAGTAATTGAGATTAAACTTCATTTTGCTCAAGCATTTTGGTTGAATCACGAATCCAACTCTTAACTACAGTACTCAATCACAATGAGAAAACAAGCATAAAAGAGTGCATCACATAGATTAAAGGCATATCATTCATTAGAGCATATCCTGTTATCCACCCATCAGAAACAAAACATGTAGTGAAGTGAACAAACAATGTTTGACAGATCACATACAAATGAATCAAATTTTCATGCACGTTTCCTGCACAAACTCGTTCCTCGATTCAATGCCAATATCGATCCAGTGCCTTTCTTTCTTTTTTTCTAGGCTTTTCATCCCTTCCGCATCACCTTGCCTCCTCGCCATCACTGCTGCCGCCGGCGCTGAAGTGGGTGCCATGGTCGTGTTTTTTTTAAGGGACGCGAGCGGCTGCTTGGTTTTGAGGAGCGCTGCCTTTGTTTGGTTACTATGTAGTCATTGCCCCCAAAAAAACAAAGAGGTTATTTTTTTTGGGGTTCACTACGGTTCTCCTAATGTTTTCACAGTTCTACATAGAACAAGATTTAAAAATAAATAAAATTATAGTACTATTTTTTTACCAATAGATTAATTTTTATGAGTTAATATTTATGTTCTAATGCTTTAAAATTTATTTTTAGATTCAAAACTAAAACTTAAAGGTGAAAGGTTAACTCTTTAAGAATAGTATCACCTAAAATGAATTTGATCATCCTAAATTTAATACTAATGCCTCAATTTTGGTGCTAATACCTCAAATTTGGTGTTAATGCCTAAAAAAACCGGTGTTGGAGACCACTATAATTTTATTTTTTCTTAAATCTTGTTTTATGTAAGACGGAAAGAACGCTAGAGAACACTAGGGGGAGAACCCTTAGCATTTTCCATATTTTTTTGGAAAAACTTCAAAAAGCCCCCCAAACTTTCACCATTTTTGAAATATCCTCTATAAATTTCAAAAACTCTTAATTTACCTTATTGAACTTTCAATTGCTCTCAATTTGGACATCTCCATCAATTTTAGCCCTTAAAAATTTATAAAAATATCAAAATATCCCTGATTTTTATTTTTTAAAAATATATAAAAAAAAAATTGAAAGTTGAAATTTTATACAAAGGTAGGGGTATAAACGTCATTTAATGTTTAAACTCTGACATAGGGGTCTAAATTAAAAACAATTAAAAGTTTATAAGGATAAATTGAAAATTTTGAAGTTTAAAGGAATATTTCAAAAATGATAAAACTTTAGGGGCTTTCTTAAGTTTTTCCTTCTTTCTTTTCTTTCTTTCTTTTTTTTTTTTTTTTTTTTTTTAATGTTGAAAGGGCGTTGCCTACGTGCCTGCGGTCAAAGTAGTCTCGGCGGTAGCAAGTCCTAGTAGTGTTTGGAAAAAAAAAAAAAAAAAAAAAGGGAAAAGAAAGTCAGAGGAAGAAAAGAAAGGGCAAAAACAATCGGTTGAACAAAAAAAAAAAAAAAAAAGCCCAAAGCATGTGTTTGGCCCATATGACCAATTTTAAGACCATAGTTAGCTCATTTGCATAATAGCTGATCAAATTCTGGTCAAAAAGTTGTTGGTATTAAAATTCCGATCATAGTAACTGATGTTGCAAAAAAAATTGCTAATGTTCAAGTCTCTATCATAGTAGTCGATGCCACAGCGTTAACGGACTGTTCATATGTTACGAATATAAATTATTTATGATAAATGTTGATTTATATATTATTTACATCAAGAGATTTAGATGATATTTATTTAAGAGATATGTATGTGTTTAAAATATTTCAAATCACATGTAATATATCAAAGAAAAAGATACTCCATAAGACTTTTGCTTGTGAATGTAAGTATTAAATCCAACCACCTTAATGCATGTTGAACTTCTCTTTCCATTTATCACTCTTTATATTTTGGATATAATTTTTTTTTCAAATTAGGATGAAATATCCTTAAACTCATTTAAAATAGTGTAAAGTATCCATAAACATTTAAAAGGTTAATTTAAGTTAATCAACTGCTATTAATGACCTTCAAAATTTAATGTGTATTTTAAATGTTTATGAACCCTTAACACTTTTTTTTTTTTAAGTCCTTAACACTAATTTAAATGAGTTAAAAGATATTTCCCCGTACTATTTGGAGAAATTTCTGTCTTTATATTTTTTGAGTAATGTTATAAAGTTTCTTAGAGTCATCTCAAATGTGATGTGACTTTTAAAATTACTGTTAAATTTAAAATGTGATTTATTGACTTTTGATCTTAGTGATTTTAAAAGTCACATTACATTTATAATTACTCTAAAAAAATTTAAGACATTACTCATAGTTTAATTTTCCGTGTTTTTATACTCTCTTGGCCAAACTTACACAGTTACAGTAGCTACCAAGTTTCTTTGTAATTCCGAAAAGGAATAGCTATATCGGAAAGTGAGAGTAGTCACCTATAAAGTCAACGAGCACTAGTCCGTCGCAGAACCTCCCCGATGGTTTACCAAAGAAGGTGTCCCCGTTGGGAGAGAGAAGCCGATGAAAAGCCGCTGATCTGCCGCCCGTGTCGGAGTTCGAATCGCCAAAGTTGAATATCGCGGGGAAATCACAATGAGTTGAATCACCAAATGTGATTTGACCAAGAGTTCTTCCACGTCGTCCAATTGCCACGAAAGCCGAGAACCCAACGGCTAGAAAAACAACAACCGCCACTGCTTCCACAGGCTTTGGTAGTGCCCAAGGACCCCTCCATCTCTTGCCGAGGTTGATGCAGTCCATTGACTCCTGTGATCTCAGACCTTCTTATCTTTTGAAATTCTCAGACCTTCTTATCAAACAGTAGCTACCGCTACAATTTGGCTCCAAAGTGATCAGCCAACTTTATACCTCACGCGTGGCAAAGAAAACAAGTTGTCACCAAAAGTTTTTTGGTTGTTGAGAGGAAAAATGAAAAATCGTACGTGTCACCTAAGCCTAAGTTAACGTTGCACCATCTAATATCTATTTCATATATATAAAAATACATATTTAGAAAGAGAAGATTCCTATTAAATCTATATCAATTTTGTGAGATATTTGTGTGGTGCGTAGCTAGGGACGGAACCAGGGGCGGACCCACGCCTATAGTTGGGGGGACCATGGACCCTCCAAAATTTTTTAAAACCCTTACAAAATATATATATTTTTATATTATATCATTATGTTGGACCCTGCAAAAATTATAAACCAACCCCCAAGAACCCAACTTTACTAAACTATTGTTAAAAACAATTTAATATTATCTTTGTCCATACAAAAATAAACAAATGGAATCCTTTGGTGGAGGAAAATGCAATATACTATCCAATATAATATTAGATTCCACAAAAAATTTAATATTAGACATGGTTTGTCGGCATTGTTCCCTTCCCACCAAACTCAACGCCACTCAATTTCTCAAAAAAAAAATTCTCTTTCATGCTAATTTTTAAATAAAAATATTTAATTAATATTAAAATATTAAAATAAATAAAACTCCATTTCAAAATTTGGCCCCAAGACTCGAGGACCCCCAGGAACAAATTCCTGGTTCCGCCACTGGACGGAACTAAAATATTTAGTTTGGGGGGGTAAAAACTAAATTTTAAAGGTATTTTTTTCAAAAAATAAAAAATAAAATTGGGGATCACCCCTTGGCTTGGGGGGCTAAGGACCTCTCAAGCCCAGGGTAGTTCCGCTCCTATTAATATAGCATTACTCAATGTCAAAAGCTATATTTTTTATCTCATTATTATTGTGCTTTATTTTTTAATGTGATAGTATCCATCAGTTGTTAACTCTTTATATTACCACTTAGTAAAAATAAAAATATATGAGTTAATTGGCACTGCCATATCAATATAAGAAATAAGGATCGGATAAAAATATGATTTTTAACATTACTCATTTTCCTAAACTTTGAAAATATCAAAATCAGTATAAAAAAAAATGTGTCAGATTACAACGTCCCAACCTCCTCCTTTTTTATTCTTTTTTTGTTTTTTTTTTGGTTTCTCATAATCTCCTCTCTTTCACTCAATAGCCGATCGACCCATCTTGCCTTTCTTGGTTGTTGATGGAGTAGATTTTGGCAAAGTTGGACTTGCGATTGTCTACCTTCAAAATAAACAAAGTTGTCACCGAATCCTTCAGAGTTCTTAAGAGATTTTTAGGAGACTCAAAGTCTTCTTTTAGTTAGTGTTTTGCTCTCGTTTATGACTTTTTTTTGCCACTATTCTCTCTATTATGGTTGTTTCAAGTTTCATGTGGTGGGAGAGAGTAAATCTAAGTTGGAGTATCGTTTGATTTAGAGATCTTGAGATCCGCATAGTAAAATTGTTGCTTTAATAGTCCTATTACTTATCCCTTACAATCTCTCACTGAATTGTCTTAACCAGTGCATTGAATTATCTTACTTACTTCTCTTTGATTTGCCGACAATAAACATTACATAAAAAGAAATGCTACATAAATTCCTACTCTTACACCTTCAAGTACTTATTTCCTAATGTGGCAGTTAAAAAAAGAAAGTAAGCAGATAAAATTAAAAATTGTTGTAATAAAAAACTAATGCTGCAACTTCCACCATAAAGAGTAAGCACATGAAAGTGTAAGAGTGAGAATTAAGGCAGCATTTCTCTTGCGTAAATCTACTTGTGATTTCAAACATGTTTGAAACATGCAACTACCATGTGCAGCATATATGGCACTTTTATGGCACTAAAAGCTTAATTATGAAGGAACTTAATTATGTGCAGCATATATGGCACTTTGAAGCACTTCTCATTGCAAGATGATTTTTTTTAGGGTAAGTATTACCTAAAATTTGTATAATTTAATATCATAGTATCCACCACATTAAGTATAGAAAAAGACGCATCTTGTCAAATTTGGAATCAAATGAGTTGTGACTTCGTAATTGTGTCGTAGAGAAGGCAGCCTAGGGAGGGCACTACTAATAAAAGAATGGGTCCACGAAGTCACACAACTGAAAATAATAGGCTACTAAAATGGTTGTTACGGAGCATAGTGATATGTTACAATCTTAAATGTCCCACATTGATTAAGTGCAATCTTAACCAAATGTATATAAGTTTTTACGAATAGGCACCCTCTCTTTGTTTGCAAGCCAAATTTCAAAATGTGAGTTTTCATTCATACATTCAAGAAAATAGATCATGTGATAGATAACAATAAGAATGGAGTTTGAACTTTGAAGTTTGAACTATATATGAACAAGAAAATGTGAGAACGCATAGAAAGAGCCAATTTTTGTGTTTACATTTTCTGCTTCTGCATTCTAGCTAGGAACAAAGACAAAGTCCAAAAAGAAGTCAATTGGAGTTTTGGGTTTGTGATCACAAAGGATCAGGCTTTCGACAAGCTTTGGTAATTGGGACTGAAGATTCTGAGAGGTTGCCGGTAAGAACTAGGTTGGCTACCCATTTGTTTGCGGCATGAGAATAATGTATGCTATCCCAACTAATGTAGACCGAAGGATTGCTGCATGAAGCTCCAAAGACTTCTGTCCCATTCACTATTGCCTTCTTCCCACACTCCACATCGTCTTTTCCGAAACCCCCGCAACAGGATCCAAGTGGATTAGCAAAACCTGCAAACTCCCAACACCAAAAACTAGAACTCTTGTATAGAACAAAATGAACAACTTACACAACTTTCTTAAAGAAAAAAAAAAAAAGTGAAATCATATCTGTCAGAGCAAAATTCTGTTTTTCATGTAATCATAATGAAATGCAACTGAAGATGATCATATTTGAAGCTTACCAAGCTTCTTTGCTTGAGAAATTAAAGAATATTTAGCTGAGAAAACGTCAACATAAGTAAGAATTGCATCTGGAAGTTGCGCTCTAACTTGGGACACCCTCTCCTGGAGATGCCTGTTAAATTCTTTGGCGACCTCATTGTGGGACTTCACGCAACCACTTTGGTCCCTATTTTCCGGCTTTGGAGCATAATATGTAACAGCATAGGGCAAGCAGCCAATAGGACCTGTATTATGTATCCAAAATGCTCTTCCTCCTAGTTGGTATAGTTTCTGAAACAGTAAATTGGGACAACAATTACAAGATTCAATCCAAACAAGTCATTTCTACTTAGGAAATTGAAAACATTAAGATGTTGGTTTGGATCCCAGAATAGGTTCGCAGGTTAGAGACAGAAGATCAAAATCAATATGATCTACTGTTGACTTCATAGCATGCTCCTTATAAGTTGCAACTCGCATTTGGATGATCCGATTCCAAAATGACAGACAAATTCAAGAATATCACTCGGTTTTCTTCCTGAATAATGGTATAAGCTGCTGGGAAACTATAGAAAACATAAATTTTTGTTACCTCCACTGCCTGGGAAAATCGATTGATGATAGATGGTATTGATGCCAGTACTTGCTTCTCTGTCATCGACCACAACCCACCATGAAGATCATTCTGTCCAATATCCAATGTGTACAAAGCCTTGGAAAAGTCATCTGGTCTTGGGAGACTGCTTTTGATGTACGAGCTTCCACCTAATAACCAGAAACGACTAATGCGTTTTGATCAATCAAAATCATAAAACATTTTCCAACTTCTCCACAATAACCACACATCTAACCTTCCTTGTATAGCTCAGTGGTTCGCGCTTTGAATTGTTCAAACTGCAAAAGCTGTATATCAAGAGATATGGGGCTAAAACCCATACCATACATTTTGGCATCTACTGGCTGAATCGTAGACGCTGATGTAGCAAAATTTGCACCATGTCGAAAATTTGTCCCAATAGAATCCAGATATGCATCCAAGTATGGTAATCCCAACTTCTCAGCTGCAAAAAATTGGTACACTAGTTAAAATCGAGGTAGTGAATGCACCCATTGGATTTAGTCTTCTCACTAGTTCCATTTACTCTTAAAAGTCGGTACCTTTTATAAGGAAACACCAAGTAATTGAGATTAAACTTCATTTTGGCTCAAGCATTTTGGTTGAATCATGACATCCAACTCTAACTACACTACAGTCACAATGAGAAAACAAGCATAAAAGAGGCATTTAATGCATCACATGGATTAAAAGCATATCCTGTTATCCACCAATCAGAAACAAAACATGTAGTGAAGTGAACAAACAATGTTTGACAGATCACATACACAAACTCGTTCCTCAAGTACAGTCACCCCAAATTTTCAAATGGGTATTTGTCCAACACATTGCTCCTCTCATGGCCAGACTTACACTACCAAGTTCTTTGTAATTCCCAAAAGAAATAGCGATATCGGAAAGTGAGAGTAGTCACCTATAAAATCAACGAGGACTAGTCCGTCGCAGTACCTCCCCGATGGTTTACCAAAGAAGGTGTCCCCGTTGGGAGAGAGAAGCCGATTAAACGCTGCTGATTTGCCGCCCGTGTCGGAGTTCGAATCTCCGAAGTTGAATATCGCGGGGAAATCACAATGAGTTGAATCACCAAATGTGATTTGACCAAGAGTTCTTCCACGGCGTCCAATTGCCACGAAAGCCGAGAACCCAACGGCTAGAAAAACTACAACCGCCACTGCTTCCACAGGCTTTGGTGGTGCCCAAGGACCCCTCCATCTCCTGCCGAGGTTGATGGATCTTACCCACTGGTCCATTGACTCCTGCGATCTCGGCTACCGCTAGAATTTGGCACCAAGTGATCAGCTAAATAGCTCACGCGTGGCAAGAAAACAGGCTGTCAACGTAAGTTTACTGGTTGTTGTCTTGTTGACTTGTTGAGCGGAAAAAAGAACACTTGCTATATCACCGAGGAGTTATTTTATCTACAATGATTAATCAAATTTGTAAAAAACTTTTATATAGGTAATAGGATCAGTAAAAAAAAAATTGATATTTTATTGGATTAGCCAACAAAAATGTTATCTGTAGTGGCACTATTTATGAGCCATTTTATTTGTCTCTCCACATCAATATATATATATTTTAAAAAAAGGTCAAAAAATAAGATCTTTAGAAAAATTCAATCCTTATAAATATATATATAGCTAATCGGATGTAGAGAACCTATAAAAATTTATTAATTGAAGTAGATAAAGTGATTTTTAATGAACCATTTTGCATAAAAAATTGGTTATTTCATTGTAAGTGCTCTTAGTGTTTTGCTCTCTTTTATAATTTTATTACTTTCTTTATAATTGTTTAATGTTTCAATTTAAGTTAAAATATCGAAATATACGAATTCAAAGATCTTGGAATGTGTTACCCTTTTTATAGGAGATTCGTGGATGCAGGTATTATCCACCAAGTAATTGTTGCTTCAATGTGACCTATTGCTTATCCATTTATATGGCAATAACTCTACGATCTCTTACTGAAATGTCTTAATCAGCGTATTGAGTTATCTTATTTACTTCTCTTCCACCGACTAACAAAAAATATTACATAAAGAAAAATGTTACATGAACTTTTACTTTAACACTCTCAAGTGCTTCTCTCTTAAGGTGCAGATACATAAATAAATGATATAAGATTAAAAATTGTGTTGTAGTGCAGAGTTGATGTGACAAGTGTCACCTTAAAAAGTAAGTACTTGGGAGTGTAGGAGTGCAAGTTAATGTAGCATTTCTCTTACATAAATCTATTTGTCATTTCAAACATTTGAAACATGCAACTACCTTATATATATATATATATATATGACACTTTTATGGCACTAAAAGCTTAATTAGGAAAGACTTATCAGTTGTAATTACGTCATTAAAAAAGCCTAAATATTCCGCATTAGTTAAGTGCACTTTTACTTGGAAGGCTTTACCTATAGCCAAACAGGATCCACAAATTCACATTACTAGAAATGACGGGCTACTGAAACAATGGCAGCAAAGCGTAATAGCATGTTACAATTTAAGTGTCCCACATTAGTAAGGTACAATCTTAACCATATTTATATAAATTCTTAGGCACCCTCTCCTTGCAAACCATCTCTTTGCAAGCCAATTTTCAGATGAGAGTTTTCATTCATACATGCAAGAAAATAGAACACAGTCTTATATATGCAGTGATAGAGAAAAATAAGAAGGGAGTTTGAACCATATAAATGGACAAGAAAATATGAGGAATAATGCAAAGAAAGAGCCAATTTTTGTGTTTACATTTTCTGCTTCTGCATTCTAGCTAGGAACAAATATAAAGCGCAAATATATATATATACTAAAAAAAAAATGAAACAACCTTAACTGTAAAATCAATTAACTGTATATCACTCGGAAATGATGTCACAGAAGTAAACTAGTGAGTCCCATAGTGTTCAATAAAAATTGAGTCCTAGGAACAATACAGGCTCGTTAGTTTAAAACAGACAAAATAAAAACTAAAAAAAAAAGAAGAGCAATTTTACATAGTTTCAAAATGTAATAGATTAAAGCATGAGTTCCCAGAGGCAGTACTCAATAATTTTCGCTCAAATTTCCCGAGCAAACTGAAGAAAACCAATAAAAAGTGAGACAAAATATTATTTGGTCCCGTTTGTCAAAAGTAGAAGATAATTCAATGAATCCACACAAACTGCTATTCACCACCTCTCCCTCGACCTTGGCCTGCCAAAATAACAAGCACAGCCATATTAGCATTTTGAGACATTCAGAACTATTCTCTACTTAAAAAGTATATCAAACACGCATGATGTAGAGACATTGGCAGAAGAAAATTGTGCATGCAAGTCTGAACATTTCTGAACTTCCAGGTTTAACAGCAAAAAGATTTCTGAATTTCCAAGAGCAAATGATTCTTGCGTGGTTTCTTGACTGCTCCAAACATTTAAATTTGTTGAGAGTTTTCAGCACCACTGATAACTTATTGTCCAAATAAAATAAAATACAGTTCCCACTAGAAAACTACTTCATCAAAATGCAACTTACGATCTTTACAGTTCTAGAATCAGGATTTCTGAATGTCCACCAATTACAGGACTTCTCCAATTAAATATCCGGAAGATTGATAAAAATTTCAATTACAGACTCTGTTTCAGTTTTCAAAATCACCAAAAGTCATCTCAAAATTGAACATATGAACATCATCAGTTACTTTACTGGCTAAATAGGGAACTTCCTTACTGAAATTAGAAAAGCCAAGAGAGAAACCCCATAAGCAATGCAATTGATAAAATATCCTTACCTGTCCAAGTCTCTGTTGCTTAGAAAGCCTCTGTCCCTGCCAGCTCCAAATGATCTTCTGTCATCAGCAGGCCTTGACCACACATCCCCTGCACCACGCGATCGAGGCCTATCCATGAACTCCATACTTCTAGTTTCCTCAATTGACCCAGATTGAGAAGGTGGCCTGTCAGGAAAGCCAGATACCCTGCCTGTTCCAGAACCAGGCCTGGAACCAGGCCTTTCAACAGCTTTCTGCCCAAAACGAATTTTGTCATCCAAATCACGAATCAGTGCTTCCAATTCCCTTTCTTTGAGAACTATCACATCAGATAAACTGGATTGGTCTCCACCAGACTCCTGTAGAGATCCACTGTTTGTATTTATGGTAGATTCTCTCTCAAGTTCCTTTAAATGATCTATTTCTTCTTTCAACTTCTTTTCCTCCTCTGTTTCAGGCCTGCAAAATTTATGTCCTTTAGAGATGAACACAGCATGATCATAGCAGATCCATAAGTCACATATATACATGAAATCCAGCATACACCAAACAAAATTGACATACAGTCGTGTGCACAAGCAAGTATGCAGGAAACAAAAAACAATATAGAGCATCCAAATCAGCCAGAGAACAGGCTTACAAACTGACACATCCTTCAGATATCTTGAAGGAAGCCTGATGCTACATAAGCTAAAAAAAGGTTCTAGTAAATGGAAATAATATAAATATTATAAATAAACTTTAGAAAATTGTTTAAAGAAGAAATAGTAGGGGTCATCACGTTGCACAAATAATCATATAGGAATTCAGGAAATAAATTGTTTTGAATTCTGGTAAGTAGAGGGAAAAGCCTAAGCCTAAGCAAAGGTCAACAGATGAATGGCCTCGTAGCCCCACATAACACTGAAACGAAGTATAGGAAACTAGGAACTAGAATGGCATAGTCAAATACAACGATTCACTGCTTCAAGTAACCAATAAAATTGCTGCTATAAATTGAGAAAATCAAACTTTCAGAGTCATAATAGTTTTGAATAAAGTACTTTAACATAAACTTAAGACAACTGAAAAAAACTAACTAAACAACTTTTCCTTCTCAGCAATCAATCAATTAGCTAACAGGCAAGGCTTCAGAAGCCCATCAGTGTAATTATACTTTCACGTGCTAACAGATGTACCAAGGTAATTGTCTTCTAAAGTATGTCGTTATCACTCACAAACATGCTGTTATATTGCACCCAAAAAAATAGTAATAATCACACACACACACATAGGATTATCTGTGTAGGATTAAAAAGTGCCATATTGTGGTGAAATGGAAAAGTCTCAGGCTGTCAAGTGCAAGTGCGACGATTTGGACTTGGATCCCCTCCATTTCATTTGAAATGGAGGGGATCCATTTAGTTGCCTTTAGAGGGCAATTTTGTCATTTTTGAGTTTCCTGTTTTTTATTTGGACAAAAATACCCCCTAAAAGCAACTAAATGGATCCCCTCCATTTCATTTGAAATGGAGAGGATCCTTCTCCCTTGTAATGGACCAACACTAGGCAATGAAATATGTAGGATCAAGCGATTTAGTCATCCAAACAAACTTAAAAATGATTTATAATTATTTGCCATCATGTCACATTGACTTGACAGTACATCAACATTTGTCTGAAGCATTTTGTATAAAGGTCATGTTTAAGAAATTCAATTTTCAAACATCCACCAATTAGCCTAAACAAGCTGTCCTTAGGTCCAAGCTCAACTTGTACAATAATAGAGGTAGAGCTTTCACCTGAGCTAGGTGCACAATTGTAGTTTTTGTTTTCTTTTACTATAAAAGAAATCCTGTAGTTTCAAGTTTTTTTAGGTTACAAACAGCAAACAGAATTCCCAAAATAATAATGCAAAACCTAACTTTTCTATACGTTTCATATGCAAGCTACTCTTAAACAACTTTCATTTCATATCCTAAATGTACTATCATTATTTCTTTACTTATTTTCATTGTATCTTCTACTCGAATATCAAATCAAAACATGCATTATCAAACAAAACTACTCTTCCATGCTAAGCTACTTCACATGCAACTGTATGATATAAATCTCTACAGTCACTTTACTATTGTTAACTAATAAGTATACTTATGGCTAGTTAAACTAAAAGACAACTCCAAAGCATTTGCTCACACAAAAGTCAGCAAATCTAGAGGGAAAAAAAAAAGGTGATCTTTCTGGTAGATTAGGAATGTAAGGAACCTTGTCGACAGCCTTACGGTAAAGCACACATCCACAGCAAACCTAACTAATACCATCTAAAATTCACTATACTAAGAGCCATTACAACAAAACATTATCTTACCAAAGTAAAGACAGAAGCATGTCAGTGAAACTGTTCTAGTTGTATCAAAAGTTCAATCTAAATTCGGAAACAAAATTCATTGCACAAAAGTTTTAAAGATCATCCTCATGTAATTATGTCACATTGTTATATCTTTAAGAGTTTACCAATGCACATAAAAGCCTTACCGAGTAATGTTCTACAAAAAGAAAAAAAGAAAATCACAATTAAACTGCTTCCTTAGATGTTAATGGTTATAAACCAGTTGAACCAACATATCAAAAACACTACCAAAGCAACTTGTAAGACAGAATTGGTAATGCAATTGGCCAAAAAATGCGGTGGTATTCAGAGACCTGTCTACGCGACGATGCTCCAATTCAAGATCAATCTTTCGCCAATCCTGGCCTCGCTCCTCAAGTAAAACCTCCCTTGGCTTTGCATCCCCAAAAGGGTTCACCTTCGGCCTCGGCTTGACTACATTCTCAATCCCCTGCTGCAGGCCCTGACCCTCGGACCGGCTCGACTGCGCGCTGGACGGCCTACTCGAGTGTGCACTCGTCGGCGTCCCCACACTAGCTTTCTTGGCATCATACTCCAATTCCAACTTCTTATAATCCAAACCCTTCTCGGCCAGAATGTCCTCCCTTGGCTTATTCGCCGCCCCGAACGGACTGGGCTTATTCGTCTTCACCGCTGGTTCGTTCACGCCCGAATCACCTCTCGGAGGATCCAACACCAATCTGGGCCGTTCCCGCTCGCTATCACGAAGCCCTCCTCCTCCTCTACTCCAGCGATCGGGCTCCTGACCAAACCCAGAACCGAATGTGGAAGATCTAGTAGAGGGAAGAGGCTTTTTCCCAGCCGTCCAATTGTCAACATCGTCAGCCCTAGACCCGCCTCCGAGCGACCCGTAGCGGTTCTGCCGACCCGAATCGAGCGATGGAAGAGGTTTCTTCGTCAATGCCCAGTTATCGACCTCGTCCGCCCTCGAAGGCTGATCGAAATCCGAAACCCTAGCCGAAGGCTGTTGACCCCTACGCTCCTCGTCGAACCCACCGTAGGACCTCCGGGGCCCACCGCCCCAGGACCCGTCTCCATCTTCGCGGTCCCTGCCCCGACCCGAAGACGAACCTGAACGCCCGAAGGACGAGAACCCGCTTCCGATGCGGCCAGACTGCATTTCCTCGGCGGAGCGCTCCTTGGGGCCGGTCGGGAGGCGGAGCATCTCGTCACGGGTCAAGGTCCTGTCGGCGGAGTAGTTGCCCATGGTGAACTCCGAGAGCGAGAGCGTCGTCTTCTTCTTCTTAGGCTTGGCGCTCACGGCTTCCTTGAGGCTCGGATAGCTCTGCGACGACGACTCGGCTTTAGCGGCGGCCTCAGCAGCAGCCGCCTCGAGCTCCTCGGCCTCGGCATCGGCGGCCCACGTTCCGATGCCACCACCCCATGGGTTTGTCGACATTTCTTAACCACCAAGATCTGACGAAGGAAGAAAAGGCAGAGAACGGAAAAATAACGGAGATCTCTAAAAATGAGAAATAGTTTTTACTTTTTTGGTTTTATTTCGAGCTGGGGCTCCGTTACGGGAGCCGGAGCTCCGAGAACATGCGAAGAAGAGGGGGTTATAGTTGTGTGAGAGGGAGAGAGGGTGGGATTATCGACGAGGCGAACGTAAATTTGAGCACAGATTATTAGAGGGGGTGGTGCGGGTGGTGAGGGTGTGTGTCACGCGCGGAGTAGAGAGAGTGGGTGACACGGTTCCTATCAGTGGATGTTTGAGGGTCCCGTAACTGTTTGGTGTGGCCCCGCCTTACGTGTCGTGCGACAAGGTTACTTGATATAGGTTGACTTCCTTCTGTTGGACGGTTCAGATGTTCTTTGAATATTATTCAATTTTTGATGAGATAGAAAGAAGTGGTTTGTTTGTGTGGAACTTGTGGTGTGAGTGAGTTTAATCATCGTCCGATTGGATGCTTTCAGATTCTGAACGCAGTAATATATTAAATAACTTTTTTGAACAGTGTTACTTTGCGTTTGGAGGGACGTGGGGAGGGGCTATCCTGACAAATTCTACCCGAAATAAAAATGATAAATAATTATTTATTTCATCTGCTTTTTTATACAATTGACAGTTAAATTTGTAATTATTTTTTTTTATTCTCCTTTCTTCCAAACCACTATGGTAATTGGTAAGACACTAGCTAAGACATGGATCTCTAGTGTATATTATTACTTGAACAATCACATAAATAAATTATATTTATTAAAAATGCGTGGGATAAGATAATGCTAGCGACAAAGAATTCTCCATATAATTATTGTGGATATTCTTGGCATTGAATTTCCTCAAGAATTACAATTAATAAAATAGTTGTGTGATATGTCTTTTGGTGTTCTTTTATTAGGAAATGATAATGAGTGGATTAATTTTTTTATTTTTTATTTTTTTAAAAAAATGCTAAACTAAGAAACTTGGGCAGTAAGGAGAGAGCTAGATGCGTTCTTTTACTTTACTAAAAAGAGATGCTTTCTTAGATACAAGGCTAAAGGTGTCACTTCATGCTCCGCAAAGTCAAAAGGTTTCAACCACCTAATTTATCCTTCAACTTCAAGAGCTTGTAAATTTGAAATGGACGGCCAATGATTAACATCTGCAGTAGCCCATCAACATGGCCAAGAGGTGGATTATGAGGTTAATTCAACTTAAGCCCCTGGCCCTGGCATTCATAATCATATTTGCTGATTCTCAGGCAACAGGTAGGTCAGAATTAAGCCTATTTCTTTTTTACAAAATCAAGTGGCTTGAATTTCCCTAAAATTAGTCTCTTCAAATAGTTGTGCTGTATCTCACTATCAGAAATTGCTAGGCAAAAACATTAATATTAAAAATTACACTTTTAGGCACTTATCAAGTAGTTATGACTTGGCTATTGGAGAACTTTGACCAGGAAACATTATTGTTAAAATGTTTATTTTCTGACTTAAAATTTTTTTCCTGAAAAATAAAAAAAATATGTTTTACTTTACGTCACATCAAAACAATTTTTTCAAAGATGAGAATATTTCACCAATATTCCATTAAATTAACGTGACAAATTTAGTAACTGTCAGGTCAACTATGTGAAATATTTATAGGATGTTTTGTCGCCTTGCTTATCTTTCTCAGCAGGCACTAGTCATGGAACCGTGCTCTTTTCCTTCCTCCCCAAAAGGACAAGCTAAACAACATTCCATTCGCTTGTAACCTTGTTACTCCCAAAACATAAAAGTCAACCTTTTTCATATGTCCTGTTCTTTTCGGAATCTAGCCCTAAGCATCTCAAAAGTCTGACTCATTACTCCCCTTTCTCTAGGTTTGCTAGGTATGCTTTTCATCATGTTTTTGTTTTTTATCTTCAATCCTCTCAGCCCAATAGGGTGATCCCACGTTTTGGAGGCAACTTCCTCGACAAACCACATATGAAATTAAATCAAAATTTAGAACACTCTAAAGACAATACATGTCCTAAAGCGCAAAGTTAAGGGCTTAAAAACCAAAAAAAAACAAAACAAAACTACGAAAATATCAATTAATTTCACTGAGCGGGTTCCAAACAAAAATTGAAGGTGATAATGAAGATTTTATATCCAAAGGACCAAAACCTCTTGAACACTTTGCTTGATGAAACCCAAATATGATTTGAGTAGAATCCACAACTTGCATTCCTATCATTTCTGATTCAATTGCTCGGGAAACATCTCCATTTGAACTTCAAAATGAGCTGTCAGCTTATGCATCAGAATATGTTTATCTTCTCCAAGAGCTCGTTTCCAAATAGGTTATGTACAATACATTGCCATCCTGGTATGGAAAATTTAGTGACTTCTGACTAAGATTATTTCAGCAACTTTCGAACAGAAGCAAAGTAGCATGAATACATGACAAGGCAGCATAATTATACTCCATAAATTGAATTGATCTAATAGATAAAGTTGTTTTAGCTATGGGAAAGTCGAAATATTAACCTGCTAGGATTAAGTTTTAGAAAAAAACTGTGACATGTAATTCACTTTTGAGATTTCTGAATCAAATGCTTTTTGTGTTGATTCAGAGAAGCACCAAATTGGAAAAAGCTTATTGCCAATCGATTAGAATGGCAACCATATTTATTCATGTCAGTATGCTGCTGAGCTTGTGAGTAGAAGAGTTCAAAATGTTTATCAGTTACCATAAACCGTGCCATCAATGATCCACAGAGGGAACAGTTGTAAGAGAATAGGTCTTATGTTCCAGAAAAAGATGGTTCCCACACCAATTGCCAGACAAGGATGAAAAATAAGCAATCCTGGAGCTGGAAAATCTCAGGAGAAAAAGCTTTTGACTAAACATTCCTAATATTGAATCATGATATAACTAGAAAGTAAACAAAATCGCAATAATATAAAATCCATAAACTACTTTAAATCTGTATTACATTTCTTGAAAGGAGTCGTACAAAAAAAGTTATGCTTTTCCCCGTTAAAGAACCTAGAAGACTTACATTGTAGTAGCGCAGGCAAGGCCACAATAATTCCATGGAATCTGATAGTGCTCTGGATGTATCTCAGCAATCTCTTCATTTTCCATAATAGCCATCTGAGATTGGCAATGTTTGCAGCCATGTACGAACCACAGGTCCATATCATATGTTTAATCTGGAATTTGAAATAAAAGCATGCATTAGCTTTTGAAAAAACAGAGAGTTAAATCCTTGTACTGATTGGCGCAGCAATAACCAATTAAACATATGAAAATAATTGAATAATTGAACCGAGCAGAATAACAGAGATAATAAAATCTACCTGAAGAATTGCACAAATTTAGAAGTACAGGCAATGTTGGTACAAGTTCTTGAGTACATGCTTTTGTCTCTTAAGTGTTTGCATATATAACAAGCAAAGAAAGGAGATGAAACTGCAGCTGCCTCGAGAAAGTACATATATGCAGGATCAGCTGCAATATTGCCAGAGAGCAGCTAATACGTTCAATTGAGATGCTGGATACACCAACCTGCACATATACTGCCACCATCAAGATACAGCTAGAGCATATGAAAGTAAAAGGTTCATAGCAGGATAGTCCATCTGAGTCTTTGGGTGTGTTTGGCAAATCAACCCCTCCTTATTTTCACTTCTTCCAAAAAAGAGTCAACATCTTTTCAAAAGTATTACCAAATAACTTTTTTCACTTTTCTCTCATAAAAAATTCATATCTTATTTCACATTTATATCACATCAATCACTTTTTAATAGTTTTATTACTATTTAAACAAAAAACTCACAGCATTTAAGACTCTGGATAACATTTACAGATGGTTGTTGTTCACAAAGAAATGACAATCAGGCAATTGATGATTTCATCACCAGTATATTTCTTCATTACATTTTGTGCATTCTCGCAAATTGTTTATTTTCACTTCATCTGTCATATTCTAAACAGTTTTTGTCTATTTTAATTTTTTAAAGGACAAGTTCAACCATCTAAGACATAGAGGAACATAATAAAGTTCACGAAAGAAGGGAAAATACAACCGATACAAGCTCACACATGATTGGAAAGATGACAGAAAGTGTGCAAAAAAATAAAAGAAAAGAAGAAGAAACAGTTTTTGTCCATTTTAAAGGACAAGTTCAACCATCTAGGAACATAGAGGAACATAATAAAGTTCACAAATGAAGGGAAAGTAGGGCCCCGATACAAGCACACACATGATTGGAAAGGTGATAGAAAGTGTGCTTAAAACAAAGAAAAGCCTCACAGCCATGTTGTAAAAGATCTGTTATATAATAATGGATAGCTGGATAGATTCTGCTGTGTGCATTGGTTAAATAAATCTGACAAAAAGAAAGAAACAAATACGAAGTAAGACAATACCTTCCCAAAGCCAGCTTGATCAATAATCCAAGCATATTTTCTGACATAGAATCCCCGCCTAGGATCGTGATAAATTGGCATCCAGTTTCTGCAATCTTGACTGTGGTATCTGCCATAACCAATGCGATGCAGGACAAACAATAATTACCAGAATTACAAAGTGAAAGTAGGAGAAAGTAGGGGAAAAGAGAGGAAAAAAAAGTTAAAAAATGAGAGAAGAAGAAGAGAAAGAAGAAGCTAAGGGAAGATTAGAATCAGGAGAGAGAAAGAGAGGAGAAATAAGGGGGAGAGAAAGAGAGAAGAATCAATTTTTCATTTTTTTTAATTCAATCAAGTCCGCCTCCATTGGAGTATAAATCTTACTTAAATAGACTCATGACAAAATGATAATTATGAAATATTGATATCATATTTACCCCAAAATTATATTTGCTAGTTGGTAAGTGTGCTGAATTAGATATAATTACAGTCTATTACTATAATTTCTTGGTATTCAAATTTCTTGTATAATCTATCTTTCTCCACAAATATTGTGTGTTTCAATCTTTTTAAATCTATATTCTTGAAGATAGATTGGTTTTTGATTGGTTCGAATAACCCAATTGATGCTTGTGTTTGATCATAAACAAGTGACTTTCTATGGAAATCATGAGAATATAATGAATGATTTTTCTATGCCTAAACAAGGGTAAGATTAATCATGAGTCAAAATTAAGAAACCATATTTGTGTCTAACTAAGAACATAGATGTGTTGCAAATCTGTAAACTATAGAAATCTGTCTTTTTGTGAGACTGTACTAGAAACTTGAATTTATGATAGGGGTGAGCTCTAAACCTTAGTGTTACCAGTAACCAAATTTTAAAATTTGGTTCAACTACTTAATTTTTTCTTTTCAGTTATAAGATCAACCAATTCTCTTGTAGAATTACTTAAGCAATGATTCTATAATTGCTTAAGTAATTGTTTACCCACGATTCGTATACTTGCAAGTTAAATTTGGTTGCAATTCAAATTGATATCACTAAAACCTAGAGCAACATCCATTTATTGATTATCCAAAATAATTTAGGGTAATGCCCATTTATTGAATTACCCAAAATAATATCGAAAAATGCCCATTTATTAAACTCTTGACTCTTAACAAATTAAATAAAACATAAAACTAAACACTAATAACCCCATTAATTAAGAGGATCTAAATAAAACTAGGTGAATCAATATTTCGTGCCAAGACCCTTGCATCATAATGAATCAGAGATATAGAGGTGAGGCCAAAGCTTCTACACAGTAGTTAAAACTCCTTACAGATCTGGACCTATATAGAAAGAGAAATGATATTTTTACATGAGCAGTGTTACAAACTCAACTTTTATACAATTCTTGTACAACTAGGCTGATGTAAAGTACTTATAAATCATTGGATCAACCTTTATTAAAAAAGGCACATAAATCCAATAGTTTATAGGCACTTTACATCAACCCAGTTGTATAGGAATTGAGTTTTAGATTTACTCATGTACATCTCCATACATCCCTTTTTCAAATCAACCATTGGATGATCCTATGGATTCATTGGTTGATTAGAAATAGAAATGAGCAACAAAACACCTAGGAATCTGCCATAACCAATGATGATTCTTCTCCTTAATTTCATTGACAAGTACTTTAACCACAAGGAAACAAGAACCTTCCGGCATTTACAGTGTGAACCTTAGGAATCTAGCATCGCCAGCAAACTCATGAGACAGGCAACAAACAAGAATCATCAAAACTTCCCTCAGATTAACAGAATCAAACTTTCTTGTGTTTCCACCCATTTAATATGTTTTAAGCTTCTGAAAGTAAAAGCGCCAACAGGATTGCGAGTTAATGAAAACGAAGAGGAACACGATCATACGATATTTTATACACTTCTGCTATTCGCATATGAAACAGCTTTTTTTCGTCGTGCATTCATTTGGCCCATTTTCAAGTATTTTAGGGTTCCTTTTTTTTTATTTTTTATTATTTACTGTAATCTTCTCATCCCTTTAAAAAAATAATAAATAAGACAAAGAAACACCTTTTTCTTTTCCCTTTTCGCACCAAAACATATATACCAACCCATACATACAGCACAAAATGTCAAAATCTATAACGCCTCATAAATCAAACAACAAAAAATTCAAAATAAAAAATAAAATCTTCAAAATGAAAGAATTGCTAGAGAAACAGAAAGAGCAAAAGTATTGGCTAATTAACCTGAGCTTCGGCGGTGGCAACCAAAGATGAAGGAAAGGACTGCTCCAAGGGCGGGCTTCGCTCCCGCTCGGAGCCAGCGACCAAAGTGGCGGTCCTCTTCTGCATAGCAATCAACACATTATGCCACGTGATCACCCTCGAATGGGCCTTCCCGTGATGGCCTACGTTGAGGTCCGCCAGGTCCTCGGGCTTCACCTCCGCCACCTCCTCGGGCTCCGCGCCGTCCAGCAGGTGAATCAGGCACGAGCAGAACCCCTTCGATATCTCCGAGTCGCTGTCGGCCCTGAACCTCACGCGCCCGAGCTCGTCCAGCTTCGCCTCCACCCACACCTGCGTGGCGCACCCGGTCACGCGGTTTTCCTGCACCCGAGCCGACTCGTCCACCGGCGGAAGCAGCGCCGCGTAGTGCAACAGCCGCTTCACGCGGTCGATTGGCTCCGTCAGTGACCTGAACTCCGACACCACGCTGCGGAGCCTATCGGCGACCACCTCAGAGGAACCTAACGGAACCTCCGTCGCCATCAAGCTTGATACGCAGAAGCTATGGTTTCGAGCATTCCATTCTAAATCCGAGTTCCAAATGCATTTCAAAGGCATAAATGCAAATTTTCTTTCCTGATTAATAATAAATTTCAATTTCGTCCGCTTAGGGCCTGGATCATTGTGATTCGTTAATTTCACGGAGCGCGAAGAAGAAGAAAACGAAAGAGGAAGCGCTGTGTTTAAGAAAGCAGATGTCATGTTTGGACAGAGAGAAAGTTACAAGACAGTGAAGAAGAAGAAGAAGGAGCGAGAAAATCAAAATGCTATAAATGTCAGACAAGGTGCCAAGTTGGACAGAGCGAGAGAAACAAAGAAAAAAGGCGACAAGTTCGTTAAGAGTGCGAGCGATTGATTGAGCTGGTAAATGGGAGATCCATGAAGCGTGCACGGCGCACCGTTTTGATTTCTGTGTCTGAACCTGAATCTGAATCAGAATAACTAGGTGGTGGCAAAATGTTGTCTGCATTTCTATATAAGGGGCTGAGCTGGTCCTTATTTTTCTCCCCCAGTTTCTGGAAGAAAAATATTAGGTCCTTTTTTTTCTCTTTTAATATTAAATATTATTTTCTAAAAATTGAGCGAGAGAAATAAGTGTTATTTTTTCTATTTTTTTATAAAATAATATATACTTATGACCTGAGAAAACTTAACATTCTCATTTTTTTTTAAAAAAAAATATATATATTTAATATGATTCTTCAAGTGATTCTCTCATATATTCTTCCGATCTTACATTGATATATGTAATTACTTTTTAAAAATAAAATATTCATGCACCTACCATAAAACACGAGAAGAACCAAATGAGAAACTATAGCATTTCTCTTTTAAAAAATAATATCCACCCAAAAAAACATGAGAAATGCTTGAATGCAAGCAAATCTTCACATTTTTCCCATATATGCTGAGGTGGCAAGTCCACTTGTTAATATTTTATTATTATTTTTTTTAAAAAAATTAAATCAAAATAAAAATAAAGAAAGTTAATAAAAAACATTTTTTTAAAAAAAAAACAGGAAGGGATGGCCGANTTCTTTTATTTTTATTTTTATTTAATTTTTTTAAAAAAATAATAATAAAATATTGACAAGTGGGCTTGCCACCACAGCATATATAGGAAAAATGTGGAGATTTGCTTCCATTCTAGCATGTCCCAAAAAACATTTTTCGGAGCATTCAAAGTGGGGCCCTCTATTGACAACAAAATTGATGGGGTTTTTTAATTTGTCAATTTGAAACACAACAAAATTGATGGGGATTTTTAATTTGTCCATTTTGATAGATGATGGGCTAGATTCGGAGGTTTATTAAGAGAGGTTATAAAAATTGATTTTATTACTCGTATGTAATGAAATCACTTAGGGTTGGCAATAAAATCGGGTCAATTTAATATGGGTTAAATCAAATCTGATTAATTTAATTAAATAAGTTATAATCTTTAACCTTAGGGGCGAAATGAGACATTTTGGGGGAAAATTTTTTTAATTTTAAGAGCAATTTTTAAATTGGTGGGGGAGGGAATAGTCCCTCTACAGCAATACACAATTCACATCTACCTAACATGACCCATTTAAATAAGTGGATGACTTGATATGGCCTGTTTAACCCGTTTAATGAATAGGGCGTACTAAGTTGGCTAGACCCGTGTAATCCATTCTAGTAATCATGTTGTATCAAATACAACTCATTAACCGGTTTCAACTTGTATATGAATTTAAATGAAAAAAAAATAAAAATTATATATATTAATTAATTTGTATGAATTATGAATTTTAAAAATATTATAAAATAAATTTATACAAGTTATGCGGACTACCCATGGATTAAGCAAATTGACATGAGATTAACCTATTTATTAAACAAGTTAATTCGAGTTGACCTGAATTTACCTAAACCAAATTATATAAAACCATAATCGCTACTTTCGTATTAAATTCGTGTCGAATTTGTGAATCGTATAAAAAATGGTCAAACTTTGTTAAAATGCTATAAATATAATACAATCACACACACATATTTATATATTTTGTACGCAGGCATTTTTGACTTTTTAACTAGGTAAATTGAAGAATAAAATAAATGCATAAAATTCATTGGTTATAATCCAAATAAATTTAGATATTTTATAAGATAAGATATCTAGAACATATTTTGACGTAAGGAGAAAGAATCTCTGAACTCTCTCTCACGTCTCCCTCAGTCCAGGGAGACTCTTGTTTTTCCATAAGCCTCTCTCACTCTTTTTCATATATATCTCACTTTACACATACAAATTATAGGGATTAAAGGCATATTATCATTATATATTTGTATTTACACACAAGATGCTAACTTAGACATCCGAGAGTCTTCGGCCTCAACCGAAGACCCTTTGACCGTGTTCTCATTTTGCAAAATAACACCATAAATGTACAGCTAGAAATTCAACTCGAAGAACTCAAAGCTTGATCTCACAGCCTAGCAACAACTTGGACCAAAAATTGCATCAACAAAAATTTTATTTTTTACCCCCAAATTTTTTATTTTTCTTAAAGTTGTTTCCTTCATCTGCTCAAGTTTTAGTTCGGCCCTGTCTGCATACTACAATAAAGTTTTATTTTACTTTAGTTTATTAAGTTAACATATTTTTAGTGTATGTAACACTTTTAAAAATACTTACAAAAATCACATATTCAAATGACAAGTGTTAGTTTAATGAATTTCGACGAAAGAAAGAATTTTCTTTTACCCATTTAAAAATAATAATAATGTTAAAGTTACAGTATAGACTCAATAAAAACTTAACTTTTATCTTACGTGTTTTTTTTTTAAAAAGGAATAAAATTAGTGTTTTGAATTCAATTTTATTTTTATTTTTTAAATGATATCATGAGAGAGAAGTTAAATTTTTATTAAGTTTATGTTGTAATTGTATCACATCTCTTAAAATAAATAAAACTTTTATCATATTTCCTGGGTCTAAAATTTATTTATCCTAAAGTGAGGGTCAGTATTTTAGGATCTGATATATGAATATTATTAGAGAAGTAGATACGCAATATAAAAATTGATGAGAAGAGAATCAAGTTTGATTTTTCTACCGTTGCTTCTTTGAAAATTCAAAGTCGTGGATGTTAGCATTGAAAATCACAAAACATTATTGGCGAAAGATTCAGAAGAAGGGCCGGACAAGAGGAGAAGGATAAGGTTGTGACTTGTGAGAAAGCACCGATTTCAATGCTGATTTTCGTGGTCCAACTCCCAACGTCCTTCATGTAAATTAACAGCATGTAAATTAGATTTGACCAGAAAAATAATAAAATGTTATATAATACATTTTTATTTTATAATTAATTTATAATGTCGATGACGTGATAGCTTTAATAATAAATAAGGGACAATTTTTTATTTTTTTATGTTTTAAATCAGGTTGGAAGAATTTTTTTAATTTTAAATTGTGTTTTTTAAATACTCAAAAAACATGTATCACTTTTATAATATAAGTTAAAAAAATTCTTATAACCCTCTTTTAAGGAAAATCCTATCCATAAATAAGGGCGAATTTAATGATCGGTTGAGATTGTTTTGTTAGTAACTTAGTATTATGAAATAGTTGTAAAATAAAAATATTGTTTATATCATTTTATTTCAAAAATAGTGTCAAAAAGATCTAGATAAATAAGCTTTTGAGGATTTTGTTTTTTGGTTTGAAAAATGTTTTGACTATTTTTTATGAATATTTTATGTTTGAATTGTTTATTAATGTTTTTGTTATGAGCCTAAAATCAATATCATAATCTTGTAAATCTTTGAAAGTAATTTTTTATTAAATCTGATTAAGAAAAACGAAANTTTTTTTTTTTTTTTTTTTTTTTTTCATTTTTGCCCCACTTCAAATCACTAAAATGACACTTATACCCTCCTAAAGTTGGGGCAAAAATGGGAAAAAAAATTCTCTTTCCGTTGACTATCCCTTTGACTGACAGAAGGGAAAAAGTGTTATAAGATAATAGTTTGATGGGATCAAATGTCATAGTTGATAGTTCATAGGGGAAAAGTGTCAAGACGTTGTAGTTCATGGGGACAAAAGGTAATTACCCCTTATATTTTTCTACTAAGATGCATGATCTTAGGACAAAATTTTCTAAATTTTTTAAGTTGATTTCGTTTTCATGCTTTAACTATTCTTTTTTTATTAGAAAAAAATTAATTTTTCAATTTATTATCTCTCACTGTATATTACTAAACAACTCAAACACATAATAATAATAATAATAATTACTTTTATATTACTTCAAAACATTTTTTTTAATAAAAGCAAAAAACTTTGAAAACACATTAATAAACAGAGCCTACCTATGCTTATTGGGCTTAATCATGTTGGTTTGCTGATTGGTTTCCCACTAACCACCATGACTTTTCCTTTGATATGGTTATTATCAAGAAAAAAGAAAGTTTCCAAACAAGATTATTGCTATCAGTAATCAACAAGCTTTCCCAAATTGTAATATTTAGGGAGTGTCAATGGATCAAGTCATGATAAAATGACCCATTGGCAAGTGGTCCAAAAGTTTGTTAATGAGTAAAGAATCAAATTGATTTGATATATCATGGAAAAAAGCTGTGAACTTTTGGATTACGAATCAATTTTTAAGTTATGGCACGTGTTTATTTGCATTTCTATCTACCACTTTTATGGGGCGGAAGGAGGAAATAGTTTTTTTGGTTAGAGAAATTTTTTTTAACCTAATTTTTAATAAGGGGTAATTTTTTTTTTTTTTTCCTTATGAACTACGACACTATATTAATATTTTTTTATNAAGATTAATTTGGTCACTTTTCAAACCCTAGGAAAAAAAAAAAAAAATTTCAAAACCTTAGGAACTAATAGAGTATTTAACCATTCTTAATAATATGAAGATACACCCGTGACATTTTTTTTATTAAAATTTATTTTAAATTTATCTCTACTATTAAAAAAA
Organism: Carpinus fangiana; assembly: GCA_006937295.1. Taxonomy (NCBI): domain Eukaryota; kingdom Viridiplantae; phylum Streptophyta; class Magnoliopsida; order Fagales; family Betulaceae; genus Carpinus; species Carpinus fangiana. The sequence goes on from CM017323.1 coordinate 25,365,055, forward strand.
AAAAAAGTATCTTTTACATTGTCAAAAGTGACTTTTACATTGTCAAATGACATGGATCATTATTATAGATTAGAAAAAAATTATGTTCGTGGAAGAAATAGTAAATAAAAATCTACTGTATTTGGGTGCTTAAAAGTAGAAAACTATTTATTTAATTCTTGCTGGTCTGGGTGTACTTGGACATCATGATTATTGAGCATTAACTTGACAGTGCTCTTTCCATATCCTAACAATAATCAACCCCCTCCTAAATTGCTAGTTAGAAAAATAATAATAATAATAATAAGGTGCTTTTGTCAGTTTTGTGTACCCTCATGGCTTGATCATAGGCAACCAAGTTTTAGACCATAACACGATTGGGGGATTAAGAGAAAAGAAAAAATATATATATATTAGAAGAAAAGAAAGAGATTGGTCTCTATACCATGGCTTGATAAAACAATTTTGAACCACAAAAATTAGTAATTTTTTTTTTTTCTTTTCTAGCATAATCATCAGATGAATAGAAAAAAAAAACTTCCAATTCTTCCAATCAAGTAGGAAAAAATTCATCTCAAGTTAATAGTATACACTGTTAATTTTTTAACAGTGCATGCCATGTCAACCCAATTAGAAGACAAAATTATAAATATAAATATAGAAAAAGAGTCACCAGTTTGAAGATAGGAAAGGGATGGCCGAACTACCCTAAGCTTTTGAAGGTTGTTTTTGTCGTCACCTTCTTTCGTCCCACTTCTGTCTTATACTCGCTTAGTTTATTGTGGTGGTGCACTGGTGCTACTTTGCTTCTGCTAAACTAATCATGAACAACATTAATAAACAAAGTAGATATTAGATCTATTTTTGTAGCAGCCATATCTTCTAGAAGGCACAAGTACTTTATTTTATTTTATTTTATTTTTTCATTTAGTTTGACGGACAAAAGATGGTGGGCGGTGGCATCATGCATGACATCAAGCAACTTGTTTAATATTAGAATCTATTCAATGGTTCCCTTTTCTGATCTATGTTTTTCAATATACTGGGTCACCAGCCTACGAGAACATTGGATCCAAGTTGTTTGGAAAATATTTAATTTAATTTAATTTTTTATTTTTAACACTCGAGTCTATTCATGGTTTTTTTTTTCTTCATTTTTTTTTTTTATATTTTGTATATAGATCATTAAAGATATTTTCTTTCTTATATATATATATATTATTTTTTATCCTGTGTGACAAAAAATCATGACAGAAGCGTCCACTTTTTTACAGTGGTTTAGAAGAAGATATTTATGTAGATAAAAAGGAAAAGCAATGAAAAGCAATGAAAAAAAAAAAAAACTCTTCTTCTATTTTCTCCTCCTCCTTAACTAGAACAGTGGAATAAGGATCATCACTTTCCTCAACTTTCAGTCAAAAAATCCAAACAAGGAAAATGCCTATCCTTTTCTTTTCTTTTTCTTTCATTTTCCCATGGATAAATCTTATATTTACCGTCCTTTTTGCTTAAAGACTTGCAAATTGTTAATAATGACTCAAATTGTCAACAAGTGTGAAGATAATTGCTGAAAAATATAAATATTCAAGTTCGTAGATTCAAGTTCGATTTATCTATAAGAGGATAAGATTAGTTTTAAAAATAAGTCAAAAAACAACTTAAATTGGTTTTCTGGAGAAAATGTGTGTGGATAAACATGTGGGCTGCAAAATTTATCTTTATCATGGAAAAGACTTTGTATTAATGATGGTTTCATTTTCCATGCAACAATTATGATTAAAATTGTTCTCCTAGTAATTAAGTCTCTATAAAAGGAAATGTAATCCTTGATTAAGATGATCTAGAAAATAAAAATTGGTGAGAGCACTTTGTAGCATTTACAAAGTATAGAGTTGTTCTTTACTGGGTAATTGAGAGGGACAATTGAATGGGATGTACAAGGGGTTAAGAGCTTGGGTTTGAGATATTAAACTTGAACAGTTCAAGCTTATATCATTGTACTCAATATTTCTCAATAGTAAAGAAGGAGACCGGATCACGCCCCGTGAACGTAAGCATATTACCAAACGACGTAAACTATTTGTGTACATGTGTGATTGGTGTGTGTTCTCTTGTGTTTTCTTTCCAAACTTGTCTTTCGCATAAAGGACTGGTAAAAAATTGGTTGCCAATTAAATTATCAATTTTCTCAACACAAACATAGTGTTAGAACTGTCCACAAAACATAAGCATAATATTTGAAGCGAGCGACATAATGTCTCTCATTTATTAAACTTAAGATTTATATCTATATAAATACACTTAAATAGGAGGTGGGGTGATTGAGAGCTATCATTGCATTTCGTCATAGACATAAATACCTCATTACATTTGGCAAGGCACATGACGAAGACGACGACGACAACCACGACCATAAATATTTGTTTTGGTTGATCCTGCCCTAATCACAGTTCAGTACAAATAGTGCAGAGCCATGGATTTCTACTGCCACTGATATAGTCTGGTCTGTAACTGCTATCTCTTTTCCACTCCATACTTCCTTGCACTTACAGGAAGTTCCAATCAAGTTTTTGCTAGGAAGTACCTTAGCCACGTCCGATATCTTCGCAGATATCACTGTCCTCGCTGGGCTCAGATTGAAAAAAGCGATATATATTTCACCTAGAAAGTAAAAAAGAATAATCAATAAATAGTGTGAAGAATAGAATTATGCACTTTTTTTTTTTTTCGAAAATTATCTTGCATTGGGGGCATGCGCAGCTAGGAGGCTCTATTCTTTGAGTTTTCTTTGTCATACCTCTTCTTCCAGTTGCAATCCAAGAACGAGTTCCACCAGAACTGACTTTGACTTTGGCTGCATGAATGATGAGCTAGTAATTTAAAAATATGAAATAATACGATTACTAGCAAAATTGCTATTGCATTATTCTACCAAAAAAAAAGGCACGAAGTTTCAAATTTATCACCTTTAACGTCATTCACTGTTGCACATAGACCGGAATAGCTATTTACCAGGGTTCCATTGAAGTTCAACTCCCACATCTGCTTCAGACTAAATGCATTAGCTTTTGGTATAATAATAGGTTAAACTAAATATTTTCATACCTGAAAAATTACCCAAATTTCAAGTTCGTCCCATGAAAATTTTGCAAGTCAAATTGGTCAGTGTTTTTCAAAAAGCTTTATTTTGATATTTTTCTCATATATCATCTACCGCAGTAAGGCACATTTTTAGTAACACAACAAAATTTCAAAATTAAAAAAGCCTAGTCAACAACACCCACCCCCCCCCCCCCCCCCCCCAAAAAAAAGGGTGCGGAACATCTCCTGCAATTCCAAAATCTGTTACAAATGGACTACTAAATCATACCATACCATTAGAAGTACAGCTCAGCAAATACAATTCTCAACCAATTCTCTCTATTTCCCACAGCTTTTGATATGCAAAAAAACCTGAAACTATCTTGCCCCTGACAACTTCAATGTCCAGTGACTTATTTTTTGAACAATTTTTGTCTTGATGTCATCAAAGGAGAGGCTTTCATTCTTATGGATGAAGAGGGAAGCCCAAGGTACCAAGCTTTGGGGAGATGGTATTGAGATTGAGGATGGATTAGACAGAAGGGGGAAATTATACGATATTCAGAAAGGATGGAGTGATATTGTATAAGTTGTTTCTTTATCCTCTCAAACAACAAACTAAAGAGGTTATGCATTGGTAAAAGACTGCAGAAAGTCTGGATGACTCTGTCCCACACAAGTAATGGTTTACTTCCCACCTTTATACCTAGAACTTATATTATTTTGTAAGAAATGTCTCTCAATATACATTTATGAAATAAAAGAACAAACGATACCTGGTTCGTATCCCATCTGCAAGGTAAAAGAGCACCTCTCTTGAACTCTTTTGAAGTAAGCTTCTGATTTGAAGAAGCACTCAAACAAGAGTCCATTCTGTCAGTTGCTGTTAAATGGAGTTTCCCTTGATATTGCTGCTTGTAAGTCATCCTTTCATCTCTACATCAGCAGAAATATTATTAAAATCAATCTGTAATTTATTTACATAAAAGATAAAAAATTAGAGTATTAGTAATACTGCAAAAAATATAACAGGAGATTTGAGACTATCAGAGAGAGATAAAGTGCTATTACAATGGCAAAAGAGACCCTTTCTTGTATAAGCAAAGTGGTGCTTGGTGTTTGCTTCCTAATTTTTCTTTCCAGCAAATTTTTTCAGGGGGGTCTTGGTCCGAAGCTTGAATAGACCAACCAATTGCTTTTGAATTCATGCAGCCTGTGAGGCCCAAAACGTGTGTATCAGATATTTCTACACTTGTTAGAGACCTTGTTGAATGCCAGGCAAGAATGTCGTCTTTACTCTTAGAATCCCTCATACTAGTAATATAAGGAAACTGTACAAGCAACAAAACAATATGTTATCTTACCATTTTTAGACTAATTTAATTTTTCCCAAGAATACAAAGATAGATGAGCAAACATGCCTCCATGTTGTTTGAGCTAAAAGAGTTTATCTCCAACAGGGTAGGATTTGTTATGAGATTGTATGTTGTCTCGTCAAGCCTTCTGACATCTCCTCCAAACATGAGAGGAGACTTGGCCATAGACCATAGAGTCATCTGTGACGATGAAAGAAATAAGGCCAAAACAGAGTGCTTGGATATATAAAAGGACATAGATAACCAACTTATTAGAGTACAAATTATACCTGTGTTCTTTGCTCATCTAGGTTAAGGTTAGATCTTCTGTGAGGACCTTCATTCGAACCTAATATTATCAAAAGCATAAAAGTTAAAAGTGGTTTTTATCTGTCCAGGCTCATTTTCTAATATTAAACAGGTAAATCTAATCATGTATATTTTAGGATTTCTGTAATCTCTAAGGCCCTTGACACATGTACTACCAAATGCTCTACAATGAATTAACGTGTTTGGATTAAAGAACAATGTTGTAGCACTTGTTTCTGAAGCCAGGTCACTTGATCTAGATATACCTCTGTTCTAGTAAAAAGTGCTTGGTGGACTTAGAATGGTAACTACTTCGTTTGTAAAAATTCAAATGATGCATAGTTAGGGATGAAACTAGGAATTTAACTTAAGGGGCTGGACTGTATTAAATTTTTTTTTGGGAGACCATCATTAATAAAATGAAAAGAAATTCCCCTAAAAAAAATTTTTAACACTTTTTTTGGGGGGGGTGGGGGGGTTAGGGTGGAGTGCAAACCTCCACACCCCAGGACCCCCTAGGTCCGTCCATGCGCACACTTGAGTGCATGGACATATTTGACACTCAAAAACTGCTGGGCGACCAACCCCTCAATGTAACAGCAAGCATCACTTGAGCAGTAACTGAGTTTATCGTTATATCTAATGGTGCCCTGTCCTGGCCAAGTGATTTCTGGTTCATTTGATCATACCAACCCCTGGAAAGTAACAGTAAAAAAATTCTTCGTTAGATATATTAAGGAAAAACAGTGCAAATTATAACCTGGATCAGTAAGCCATCCTAGTGGTAGCATATCCAAGTCAGGCCATGACTTCCCCAGCAAGCCCATAGCTCCTATCATACTAGCGGTAGAAAAGTCCCTGATCAAGAATTAAGTAATTTATATTGTATATCCAAGAGCACCAAATGGAAAAGAAACAATGATTGAAATTTGAAATGTAATCTCAACTCCAAAATTCTTGTACAGAAACACAAGTTTCTTTTCACCTTGTAACATCGAAATGGGCCATGACATCTCCCCAGGAATCCCAATCATCCCCAGTTATCCGGTACATGTTGACTAGTCCACTCACATCCTTGGCCATTGTTGGCGTCACGCTGGTTCCAGGAGACAGAGAATACAATATGGGGCGGTCAAGTTGCTTCAGAACCTGTGCAAGGGCACACCGTTACTAAGTCAACCATGTAAACTTTAGCCAAAGTATTGCAGATGTGGGGTAATGGAATGGAGGGAGGGAGGGAGGGAGAGAAAGAAAAAAAAGGGGGTGGGGGGGGTGGGGTGTCACTGCAGCTTACTTTTGACACAAAGCTTATTTCATTTATATCCAAGTCATCACCAAACACACAGTCATGTTTCACTGCAGGAAAACAGAACCAATGAGTGTTTGAAAAGATAAAAATTGAGCTACCAATATCAAGTGACTGTCCAATTGAAATGTTTTGTTGCAGTTGGCAGTGGATGCAATCATAAGATTGTACAAGGACCAAGGTTATGATTGTACTACATGCAAAACTCAAAACGGAGTTTGGCATGCATAAATCCTGGTCAAAAAGCAGGAAGCTGGACTATAGGGGAACTGGTCACCAAGACATACTAACTAATACTAATCCCAGAGTATGTTTAGTGGCAATGCATAAAGACTAAGCAGGATAACATTCCGTTAACAATAGTAAATTACCAAAATCAACTCCCCACTCAGCATACTGTTCATAAAGCGACCTCAAGAAAGCTCTTCCTGCTCCCAACTTGGTATCAACACTCATGAAACCGTGTTGCATCCATGCACATGACCTTTCCTTAATCCCGATATCTTTTGCGCTCCACTTTCGGCCAGACTCTTCATAAGCACCTCCCTAGGTAAAATTTAAAATAAATATAATAAAATTTTAAGCAATGTTTACTAGTGCTCTCACTCTTCACACTTTCTCAACTAGTTGCATTAGATATTCTTGTTACATTATTTATATTTTTTAGGATTAAACTTCAAATTATGTGTGCTTCCTGGTTCTTTCAAAAGGAAATTATAGTAAATGAAGCATCCTCTAATCCCACCCACCCCACTTTTTTTTCTTCTTATTTCCAAAGTATGAGCTATGGAGGGAGTTCAGAGCAATACCGAGATTGTGTCCAAGATAGGGGTGTTTGCGTTCACTGCCTGTGTACTAATTCCTCTCATAACATGAATCCCAAACTTCAAACCCACGCTATGAACTTTCTTAGCTACTTCAGTGAACCCTTTCCCGCCTTTGGAGGAAGGCCACCTATCCGGGTCAGGAATCATCCTCCCCCATTCGTCAATTACATCAAATCCAAGAGAATCCGTGTAAGCACCTTTGACCTTTCTCCTATACCAAAGATAATCCACCACAACATACTACATTGACAAAAAGAAAAAAATAAATTAATAAGTTTTACCCATAATATACTCGTCAATGGAAGAAAGGAGATAAACACCACTTTAATCCCTGAAAAACACACAATTGTCAAATATGGTTCCTTCAGTTTAAGATCATGCAATTAAAGTCCTAACCAATTTTGAAAGCTTCAATTGGAGTCTTGTCGTCAATTAACAAATAGAAAATCACCGGTGTATCATGGTAACTTATGTGGAAGTCCATTTGCACGTTTACTTTACCTAAGAAAAACCATTTTTTTTATTAAAAAAAAAAAAAAAAAAAATGATAACTTGATTACAACTCTCTAAACTTTAAGGATCAAAATTGAAACCTCATGTATTTCACAAGAATCAAAATAAGTATGAATTATGTCGTCTGCAGTCTTAATACCTCATACCCATGAGGGCGTAAACGGTTAGATACGATTTCAGCACTTTGCAAGAATTCTTCTTCAGAAATGGTCCAGCAAAAGGAATCGTAGGAGTTCCAACCTCTAGGTGGGAAGCTAGCATGTTCTGGCTCGCCATCGGATAGAGCTTCGGAGGATACTCTGAAATAGAAGATTGTTTATACACATTATTTTCTTCAAAAAACCTGGTGAAAATCAGGCATACTGGTAGTCCGATACCACATTAAGAAACAAATATAATACCACGAAGTTTCCTAAAAAAAAAAAAGGTTGTAAGCGAGGTTTGTCTGTGTTTCTCTTCTCATTAATGTACAAGATTCAATTAATAAATAAATCGTGCTTATCTTCGAACACTGGGACACCCGCGCATTCGCACAATTGTGCAGCAAAATGCGCATGTAATTGTAAGAGATACGAAGAGATTAGAAGAGGCACCTTGGATTTAGAAGAAGGATGAGGAAAGGGATAGAGATGAAGACGAAGACCTTCATGGCTCCCTGGCGAGGGTGTCCCAGCTACTGGTCCGATCGAGTGATCAATATCTGCGTTATTATTAAATACTTGAAGCTCCTGACTTTTACTGTTGGTAAATTAGCAAGCGTGCTGTGGAGTTAACGCCGCTAATGACGTGTTAGGTGTTACCATCTGAATTCGTCGCCAAGCTTTTAGCATAGTGAGAGCAAACGCAGTTTCGTCCAACAAAGAGAATGACAAAAATAAGAATCTTGTCCGGCGTCACCGATCTCTGGCCAAGGAGCGATGGGAGACCGAATTGGAATTTATTTCGGACTATGGTTGACTATTTTTACACGATAATTAATTAATTATAGTCTTATATATACATATACAAAGACCGATAATTTTTAACATTGCCACCCCGATCCTAATTGAACAAAGTTTTATCTTTACTCTTTAGCGTAGCTAATTCAAACCTGTCAAAACTGGGAATTGTAAAACATGACGTACAATTAAATGAAATATGATTGCATGATTTTGTAACCTAATGGTATTTTTATCCTCCCTATAGGTCTGAGGTTCAATGGAAGACATCTTCTCGGATTATACTTTACAAGATGACAAATGATACATGACAAATCATGTAATGCTTTGTGCCAAAAACTGGTTAAAATGATTCAACATTCTGAAGTCAAAACTGCCGAGTGTCTCCCCCCAAAGAAGATACAACAGACGATCATAGAATGAGAACTCTTAACAAAGATTATATTGGAAGTTTACTTCCTACGGCCAAGTACCTCCACAGCGTATATCCAAGTTCCTCCCAACTCAAAAACTGTAAGCAACTCGGTCCAGATTTTTCTTTCATTCCTTGTGGTTAAAACAACTCTCGTTTTTGGAATGAGAATGTGCAGGTTGTTGAAGGAGATACTCCAAATAAATCTGTGTGAAACATTCGTATGTAGAACGTAGAAATCCTTACGGTCACGCTTTACACATGCAAGGAGTGAGAGGGTTCTCCCATAGGTCATAGTTTGGAAACGTCTCTTCGGGCAAGCCAGTCCGTGTCTGGTGGGTAACAACCACATCCTCAACAAAGGGCGCCCAGCCCATGTAGGGGTCGCCAAAAGATTTAGACATAAGCCCCTTATCGGGTTTTATAGATTTTTTACGGTGACCCATGTACCTGCGTGCCCCAATTATAAGTTTAGCAAAGTTGCCTCCATGGGTCATCACAAACACATCAGACTTCAAGCAGACCAAGAAGTCGAGAGCTGCTAAGCTTGTCACATGCTTCCGGAAACCAACCAACTCCTCCTTAGTTGCCAACTCCTCTTTTGTAACCTGTTATAAACACTCAAAATAAGCATATTCATTTGTTTACAAAAAAAAAAAAATAAGCATATTCATTAAGAAAAGAAAATGACAGGCAACCTAACAGGAGTCTTATCTTTCCCAATTTTTTTTTTTTTCATGCAAAAAGAAACAAAAAGCCATCTGACTTCCATGCCCTATAATGCCTTCCAAAGATCTATGTTCTCTCAAAATTTTGAAGCATAAAAAAATAATTATCAGAAATGACTGCCACACCATCCGAAAAATTAAACCTATTATGAGACCGCACTTCATCAAACATGTTCCATGGGTAAATGAAATAAGATAATAAATTAGATTTACCAAATTTGGGAACATGTTCCTGAGGGGCGCCATCCTGTTATGTCCACCGTAGACCTGCCCTGAAGCAACATAAATTTGAGTTTCCTTAGGATAGCCCATTGCCCGGAGAAGCACAGCAACTTCTGAGGGCTCAAGAGGGCATCTTCCTTCCTTCCGCTTCTGAAGGGCCAAATTCCATAGATGGGAACCATTCTGCATATTAAATCATCAAAAGTTGAGAAACACGTGTGAACAATGTTTCTATTAACTTTTACCCAGAAACCAGACAAAGTAGTATCATTCCTGGTCACCTTATAACGTCGAGGCCATTCCTTCTTTCTATATTCTGCCATTTTGCCTTTCTCCTCCCTTGTTCCCACAAAATCGCAGAACGATAGGCCTACCATCCCTTTCTCAAATCGAAGATGAAGAGCCCTATTTAAGGTAAATTGTTAGTACAGTTGATATAATAATAAGACCCAGAATATTGTTCAGCAAACATACAAACCAATTTCACATACATATAAGGATTTGAACTGCCTGTGCGGTTTCTCATCCTTGATGCCAGTAAATCAGCCATCTGCTCTATCTCAGGAAGAAATTTCAGGGCATGATAATTGACCCTGCACCTTAGCCTGTTGATTTCTGGAGGGACATTGTCATACCTGAACCCCAATGATCGGCATGTTGTAATCATTCAATTTTCTTGGATGAGAGCAGAACTGTGACTGCAGTACAATATCAATAATAATGCAAAATTCATGACTTACCCAAGCCGATCCACAAAAGGTTTTAGTGCCATTATCTTTTTCTCCTTTATTCGGGGCAGAACATTGTCAATGTAAAATTGTGCTGGTGCATACTTCGGAATGTTTTTTACTGTCCGTCTACAGAGCATAACAAAAATTGTGTAATTTGTAACCAATTGGCATCAATTAAATAGCAAGATAATATGTTTATATTAGTTCAAAATTGTCGGCATTATAATTTATACAGTTAATGCAGACATTTTTGCATTCACTAAAACCTAAAACCTTAAATAAACTATCTTGAAGTCCCATGTGAAAGATCTTTTGGCCCCTATATGACCGCCATTAAAAGCAACATTAGTATTAATGAAGAGAACTCCGAATGAACAATTTCATCTAAGACATTTCTCATAATTTTAGTGCAAAGATATATATTTTGACCGACCAGATTTTGTCAAATGTAAAAGATTAAAGACAACAATTTATAAATCCTGCAGAGGAAAAACATGTGATTTATTGACTTCAAGGTTATTGTATTTGTTAATAGCTCTAAACCAGAAACGTAAGAAGCCATCAAACCTTATACTTGTAAAAAGCTCCGATTTGTCAGTAAACCAGTCAGGGATATCACGAACAATTCGCACATCATTCTTCAGGTAGTCAATGAAATGATCTACATCAAAGATGTCTTCAAATTTCCTGCAGAAATTTATAGATAATAGTAAATATAGGTGTTCTGGAAAAAAATCATTACCATGCAATGCCCATAAGTTATGGCTTAAACGGCAATTCCTCCACCATAAAGAATGAGGTGAAGGATGAGGTCGTGGTTCAAGAACCACTACGTCATGGAGGAATGGGTGGTGGCCGCAGCATTGTTGTTAGTGAGAGTGGTTTTGGTAGGCACAACGGAAACGTGATTGGGAGTGTATTTTGGAGGTGTTGAAAAAGGGTGGCACCAGACACCAGTGCATGTGAGAATAATGTTGGAGGCAAAAGACATGGCTTCTAATAGTGCCATACTTTATAAAAATGTGATGGAGGCAATTTGACTGTGGCAACCACAAAGACTATCGACGCTGGGAGAGTAAGTGCCAGTGAAGTTGGAAATTTAAGCGCCAGTGTGGAATTTTGTGAGTGTGGTGCTAACAGTGGTAGGTATTCTTGGAGTGTTTGGGATAGTAACAATGCAATTGTCATTGTAGCAAACTTGAAATATCCCTATTCCTTCCTAATGAGGAATTGAAGATGGGGAACAGGGAATTCAAACAAAGAATTGAAAACTTTCATTTAATTCCAAAAAGAACCCTATAACAAAAGAAATAAAAGTTGGGAACCAATTAGATTCTAATTATGAATTCCTCTCCAACATAATACAGGCTAAAGGAATCCGATTAACTAGCTGCTTAAAGAAGAATTTAAAAGCTGCAATATTACAACATAGTTTTTTCAGATTTTGTTGTATATGAGTAAGAGATGTCTGTTTGAAAGGCACAATGATACATATGCACATCATTAACCAGAATCAGTCAGATGTCTCACTTTCTAGAACTACAGAGACTTATGTACAAAACAGGAAAGGCTGACACATAGATGCAAGGATTTGCAAGAGTCAATGTTAACACGATACTTAATGCTTTTCTTTACTTTTTACAACTATAGATATTTCTTGTCATTGCCAAGGCTAATCCCAATAAACATGAAATTACGATGGGCAAAAAGTTCTTTAATGAAAAAATCAGTTTTCAATTTTTATAGCATATAAAAGGAAAACAATTGAAAGTGAAAACTTTCGAAGTTTCAATTTTTTATGACATATATTGGAAATGGGAACATTAGCTGTTTTTTTAATAAGTAGAAATGGAACTTTAGTATCATAGACTTCATACTCCCACTGTGTATTTATACTTATATGAATCTGTGAGTATACAGGCTTCAACATACAAATGTACAGCAGTATCAGTCAAGATGTCTCACGTTTGGTCTTTCCAGATCTGGTCTTGCTTCAACACTGGCAAAATAAGGGTGGCATTCATTATCTTAGCCACTGCAACTGCATTGCATATCTGTACGCCAGAAAGATTCAGAAAGGTAGATTGTTGTGAGGTTATCAGCCATTTGATATATAAACATACAGCAATGCTCTATATATTGCTAAACAGAAGAATGATCTTAAATCTTGCTTGAACAAATATATAGTGGGCAATAAAGTGAGGCTAAACAATAAATTACAGCCCCAGTTTAAATGATTTTTTTTTTTTTTTTTGTAAACGCCAGTTTAAATGATTAAACACAATAGAAATTGTACTATAACCAGCAATTTTGAGAGACCCATTTACTTGGTTAACTTCACTAATTAAGTTATATCTTAACCATCAATCCCTCAAATCATAACCATGAAGGTACAACATTACATAATCACACACATATACTACACCAGAGAAATGTTTATTTTGACCCATATAGTTCACTACAACTTTTCTCAACACAATTATATTGAAAAACCACGATATACGCCACCAAGTATATCAGGAGAGTAGTGAGGTATATGCAAACAGTTAATATAAGCAGATTTTTTTTTTTAAGTAGATGTTGAAGTAATAATTTTGCAACTTCGTACAATAAATGTGTAGGTTAACAACAATATAAAGATAAATGGAACTATCTAAATCATATTAGAATTTTTCAGCAAAGAAGTCATACAGCAATTCTTTGTTGATTTAGACCACCCTCAGCATAGATGAATATGTAGCCATTTGTTTCATTTTCAGAAGGAAGATCTGCAAAGAGCCAACAAAGTTGCTAGGATAAAAAGGAACATATATGAACAGCAAACTTGGAACTAGTAATCAAGAATTTTAAAATAACCATACCAGAAGAAGGTGTGGAGAATAGAATAGTATCTAAATCCTTTCTTACATAAACAAGACAAGCTCAATCCAGGTTTAAATGCAAACTCTATTCAACACATTCTTTAATCCAAGTCCAATCATACAATTTTACAGCAGGAATACAGGAAGTATATCCGCATAATAGAATTTCAGTGTAAAGGCAACAATATGTGATACCAGATTCCTGTGTTGTAACGAAAAGCAGAAATTGCTATTGCCATAGAGCAACCTAGAGAATTTTTCCAGGGAAAAGGAAGAAAAAAATCAGTTCACACCAAAAAAAGGTGTTATGGCAAATTGACAACTGATGAATCCCAGTAATGCGCTAAGGCGCTAAATTATTTTCCAAGTACCGCATAGGCCCCAGAACATTAAATAGCAATCCAACTTAATTATGATGGATACCACTCAAAGCATATCACATTTACTAGTTAGATGAATGGACTCTAGATCTCACATTTGGTAGTAAAATGGCAAATTAGAAGTAAATTTCCGGAATAGAACTATCCTTCTCAGTTCCACATATGTTTTATCTATATGGCCCTATGAACTGGAGAAGATGATCCCCATATACATTATTGAACAAAACAGAATGTCACCTGATATTCCACCATCGCGGCGCTCAGCACAAGACTTCCAGGATGTGGTGGCAGAGTAGGGATTCTCCCAGAGTGAAGGAGCTTCCTTGACCTAAAAATAGCATAAGATAGACCTTCGGCACAAATCAACAAGCATATTGTGAGAAAAAGGAAAGAAATGACCAAAAGAAGGTCATTTAAGAACTTACATATGGGCAGTGAAGAACAATCCCATCTTTTTTACACAAGTAAGGGGCATTCTACAATACATTGAAAGCAAAGTCAGTTGTGCGGTATATGAAGGCAAGAGTCATATTTGAGAATGCCAAAGCCAAAATATTTTTAATCTGTATTTCTCAGTATTAGCAATTTAGCAGCACTCACGACCTTCTCATTCATGGTAATGCATGCATTCATTATCTATGAACGAAAGTCCATGAGGTAAACAGAATTGCCAGAATCAGAAGCTAGACGCATGACAATTGCTGAAACTCTATGAGATCACATAAGACAGTACATCTTATTTGAAGTAGCACCACAGCACATAACCCAAAACAAATCAACAAATATGAATGCAATATAATCATCTCTGAGCTCAGTGAGCTGCATCCACATAAGGCCAGCTTTCAACCTTTAAAACCAATCCAGTTCAGAAGTGTGACAATTTCGTGCTTACCAATTCAAAACTTCAAAAGGCAGAGCACGCTTTAAATTTTAATGCAATAAATGTCAATGCAAACAAATATCCTTAAATGAATACAGAGGTTGATGCAGATTAGCATCTAAACCTCCTAAAATCAAAACATTCATAGTCAGGATTCAACTACAGTGTTGACAGTTTTCTGACAAAGAATTTATACGTCATTAAATATTATTGAAACGAAACAATATAAAAATAAACAATTAAAAAACCACTCAATAATGCCTAATTCAGTAATTATCCTCACTTGAGTCGGACTGTTTGAATTTCATTGGATTTTTGTTTTCCTCATTTGCTGAGCAACAAAACACAAGCAATAGGCGAGGAAAAACCGAGAGCGGCATAGCTCTACAAATCGAATTCCGAAATGCGGAGCATCAGGGAATAAGAGTACTAACCAACCGGTTCACGATTGAGAAAACTGAAATCGCGCCAGCGAGAACGATAACGAATATGAAGAACAGCGAGATCCTGGAGTTGTACGGAGAAACCCTAGCGTCGTCGCTGAAGAAGGGGCATAGTGACTGGAAATTGTACCAGGACGGACGGTCACGATCCTTCGAGGCGTGGCGATCGTGATCGTCATCGTCGTTGGGCTGGCTATCGGGAAACAGAGGGGACGAGACGTCGTCGCGCTTCATCGGAGACGAAGTGGCGCGGCTCCCGATCGAGCTCGAGTGCCTGAGCTCAACCATGGCTCGTTTGGGACTGAAAGCCAGCTCCTTATTTTCACCTTTCTGCTCTTTTTAATTCTTTTTCTTTTCCTCTTTGCTTTGGTTCGTAGTATTGGTGAGTCCTGAGTCCGACTCCTGACTGACTACTGTGTGGAAAGTTCGTCTCTCTTTTATATGCAGTCCATGTGAGTTCAGATCGGGAGGAGCTCTGCACATTAAATGCTAGATATGTAATTACGTGGATAGGCTCAGGGCATTTGGTCATTCAACTGCATTGATTCGGAACAACAATTATGATATGGTCTTTTCATTGTCACTGAAATCCACATAATGATCGTGATGATCAGAAGTTTAACCTCACAATTATGCGGGTAAAACAATACTATGAGAGATCTAAGTTGGATTTAGCCGGCTTACAAAATATGGTGAAATTCAATCCAATCAGACAAACTTTGTCTTCGTACTCTCTATCTTCAAATTTTGGATAAGGATTTATTATTATTTCATAATCCTTATTTATATTTCACAATCTAAGTGAATATGTTAGTTTATGCATAATCTAAGTGAATATGTTAGTTTATGCATAAAATCAACCAATGACCACTTACACTAAGTATTCGATTTGAAATTTTTGTAAGACAAAAAAAGTTAGAATGCCTTGCTGAAAAAGAGGAGATGAGAGTGGGGGCACCACTTCCGATACATAAGTTAGTAAAATATAGATGTGAGAATGAGTAAGATAGATATAGATTATGGCATAAGAGCATATTTGGGTCTAATCTCTTTATATAAGCTAAATACCATTTCATGTCGTGTGCTACCATAAGGAAATTGTTGTCAAATGACTATTAATTTAGCCCTCGATTATGCGGGTGATTTTGATTCGCCTTCCTTTAGTGAACAATCTTCCATAAGCGGGTGCATTCATTGCTTTCCATGGGAAATGGTTGAGTAATATGATGTTTTCCTCATGGATGTGTGCTTCACACAAGGTTAGGTTTTGGTGAGCTTACTGGTCCTTTGGGGCCACATTTGGATTGGCTGTCATGTGGGCCTAGCAGGCTATCAGATGATCTTGTGGGCGTGGTAGGATGTCGAACGGGCATGTGGTTTTAACGGGCTGTCGAATGAGCTTGTGGGCTTGATAGACTAAGCCACATACTACTCAATTCCATGTTATTACATTATTATTTAAATTTTTTTGAAAACCATCATATTAGCAAGGAAAATGCTAGGTACTGTTCTCGTCCTGGTGTCTTTATAGTCTTAGGTATATATTATTTTCTAAAAAAACAAAAAATAAAGTGGCGCATACTTATCTCAGTTGGGTTTTAACAAATCATGGAATGAAATTTTCTAGTGGGCTGAGCTAGCATAAGAGGGGCCCAAAGTATTGGCCCAATAAAAAAAATGAGAAACAAAGATAGGGGGCTTGTGAGGTTTGACGGAAATTCAAAGCAAGAACAATGGCTCTGGGGCTGTATGATCACTTGCCGAAGTTCTTTCCAAACCAAAGTTTTTTCTCGCTCTCTCGCTCCTCTCTCTCCCTCTGCGTAACGACCATTTGAGGTATTTCTCTCTCCCTTTCTTCTCTTTCTCTCTCTCTCTCTCTCTCTCTCTCTCTCTCTCTCTCGAATCTGCCTCTCCCTTTCTCGTCATTGTCTCTCTCTCTCAAATCGTATTCCTCTGTGAGTTTGGGATTTCTACGAGTATCTACTTGATGAGTAAATTTTTTGGTAAATGGTGGTGTCCTGGTGGGAACCGAAATTTGTTCTGTACATCTCGAGTTGGCCCCAAATGGTTAAACGATTTCTGAAATGGATTGAGACTAAATTGTTTGTTATACCCATTAGTTGGTTTAACTGAAATTTTGGTAAATCCTAGTAATTGAAATTGATTGGGTTGAAGTTTGCTGAGATTCTGTGTTGAAAGAAGCTTGATTGTGATTTCTGATTGGGTTATTGAAGTAGCCGATTGTAGTAAATTTTTGGTTGATTTTGTTGGGTCTCTGTTGGTTCGGCAGAGTATGGCTAAATGCCCAGTTGGTCTGTAGCTTTGCTTTGGCTATGGACGAACTGAAGAAGAGGGGGATTTTGGAGTTTGGGTTTTGCTTTTTCTGTTTTGGCTGATTGGGAATGTTATTCTTGAAGTATGATTTCTTCATTATCGATTGATGGAAGGGGACTATTGGGTGGTTGATTTTGTCTTTGCCGAATGTGTGTGTTGTTTGGAAAACCCTGTTGTAATTTTAGGCATCCGTGTGTAGTAATATCAATGATTGTAATTTGTAGTGGTCTTTCACACGAGACTGGTAGCGTTCGGGATTTCTGACTAGGCAGTATAGTGTTGCTACCAGTTGTATAAACACTTCAGAAAACTCACTTCCTTTGATAAATGATGCTAATATGTTGTTTTAAAGATTCACAAATAAGGTTATAAACTGTAGTGTTGGTTGTCCAATTTCACTTATGGATTTCAAGGTATAGATAGGTGCTGTATGAAGTTAGAACGAAGAAAAAGGTTCATGTAAGCAACAATTGAACTTCGGATGGCAATTTATCTGCCGGTTTCTTTTGTTTTCTTCTTGATTAGGATAACAGTGTAGACTACTTGGAGTAAATTAATTATAGGCAAGAGAAGGGTGCAAGTGAAGTTTCCCCAAATTTTTAACATGCAAAGACCAAGTAAGGTGCAAGGTTCTGAATATTTTCTTGGTTTTTTTGAGCTGCCCTTACAATTGGAGCATGACTTTATGAATTAAATGGTGAGTTTTGGGTTGAAGATTAAGCTACATTGGTTTGTGATTTTTCGTAGAACCTGGGGGTAGGATCCGTAAATCCCTCAATGCATATCTCTAATTTTGTATCAATTCGTGTATGGATAATGATGCTTGTTCTTGGATTTAATGTGAATGTTATTGTGTTGGTTAATTGAAGCTTGGATTTTCTATCATGCTCGACAGTGTGGGGGTAGTACGATTTGGGCATTTTTTTATGGGATTCACTTGATCATAGATGGGTTTGCATGTTAGGAGTTCATAAAGGATGACAAAGTGATTGTATTAATTCCTCTAAGACCTTTTGGTATATGTGCTGTATATGTGCTGTGTTGAGATTGCTTGTATAGAGTTGATTTTTGGAAGTGTTATAAAAATCTGTAATGTTTGAATAATTTTTTGGATCCTTGAAATTTTGTAACATTTAAAATGAAAATTATGGAGAGAAGAATCGGATGACATTGATCCATATGAGTTTGATTGATTATGAACTTCATATATTGGCTATGTTGAAATTTGAGTATTGGTTGCCTTACATGTTTCTAAATCAATTTTAGTGAACTGTGAGATCTAAATTGATGATATTGCTCTCTTGAACCAATTGGGTTATTAAGATGTTGAGTTGTGACGAGTTTTATGTTGATAATGAAACTTTGTAATTGCTGGAATCTTGAAGAAAGATTATGACATGCTAATCGAACATATAGGGGCCTGATAATGTCGATTGAGAACAATAGCATGATTTCAAAAACTGAGAACAATCACAAAGAAAACTATCTGTAAACCTGACGTCAAATAAAATTTTTTGTTTTCACAGACACTGACGATTTTTTTATAAAGAAAAGTCAGAAATTTTTTATTTATGCATCTTAATATGAAATCACCTTGCCTTTTGTACTTCCTTACATATTTTTAACTGTAATGTGATAGAAACTGATTAGTTTTATTTACCAATGATTATGAATATTATATGACAGCTCCAACAAGACCACCCTTCATTCGAACAAAGCAGTAGGAGCCAGAAAACCCTGGAAATGAACTTAGTGAGAAGGCATGTGTTGAGCCTCTTTGGGCGGCCGAGTCAGACAATCGAGTGGCATAGTGCGGTGCAGCAGCAGCAGTTACAACAGTGGAGGGGGATACGGGTGAAGGTCCGGAACGGGAATTTGGAGCAGGCGCTGGGGTGGATGAAGCAGAGGATGACCTCGAGCGGGATGGAGCGGCTGATAAAGAGCCAGCCGACCCGCCACATCAAGAACTCCGAGAAGCGTGTCTTGGCCCGCAAGAACCTCGAACGCAGGATTCGGTCGCAGGACCTTGCCCGCAAGCTCAAATCCATTCTCGTCAAGAAAGTCAGGTAATTAAAGAGAGACACCCCTTCGATTCTTCCATTTCTTGGACAATTTTTTTTCTCAAAACCCTAGAAAATTTTAGTTGATGAATTTTAATCTCATATTTTTCTCTTTTCATATGCACATGATATTAGTTGATTGTTACCAAATAATTTGAAAATTTTGACTTTATTTGGTAATGCGAAGAACCAATCGAAATTGTGCATAACCAATAAACTTTGGTGCTTCATTCTACTGTAATTATATACGGCCCATGCTTGTATGGGAAGATTGAAACCCATTGTAGGCATGGATGAATTTTGTTCAGCTGCAAGAGCAAGAGTTTGTATCTAGTGCAACTCGAACCAAGCCTATGGAGCTATGCTCACGGACTGATAATGTATGAGCTAGTTGATGCTAGTCTGGAAATAAGAGTAGTTCCCATGTGAAGCCACCACTAAGTGAATATGCTGTCTAGTGGGTCTTAATGTGGAAAACTGGAAATACATCCGTTGCATTGGGTATAAACAAATGGTTGAAGATGGGTTTTCTAGATCAATCTGGGATAGAGTTCTGTTCTAGCTTCTCCTTGGGCTTTAATTTAATGCAAGTGCAGAGGCATTTTCATATTGATGGTTTAGAGTTTTGAGAGGTGCTGCTTCCTCTAGGGTTATGATGCCCAGGGTTTGTGCTAAATAGGCTTCTCCTCTTCTAGCTTGTCTGTAATTGAAATGATAATTGTTTCTTAAAATCTGGTTTTGGGTTTGCTTCTTTGAATAATTAGTTTTCATTGCTCGAGTCCATAATACATTAGTAGTGGTACTTATGCTTTGTTTTTTTGGATGGGTTATAAGGTTGCAATTTTTGTAATCTTCCTATAGTGGGGGTAAAAAGTGATGGGCCGCAAGTTAGTTGGGAACCAACGGGTCCTCGCTTTTTCTTTACTTCCACGGAGGAGTACCATCTCTTTGAAGTGCTATGTTGGGACTCCCCCATGTTCATAGTTTTGTCCTCCATCTTCTTATCCTAGTTTTCCCCTCCTCTTTCTTGAGAGGTGCTCCTCTTTTTCTTCCCATTTTCACATCTAAACATTTGTATTTCATCATTTATTTCGGCTCATATATGTTCAATTGGAATTTTGTAGGGGTCTATGAGAACAGCTTTGGAGTTCGGAGTAGCGTCATGATAAGAAGTAAAACATCATAAGTATGCTGTTAACTTGCAGGTGTTTACTTTTTCATCTGGAATTCAGGGGTTATGCAGCACTCTCTTCTATCACTATAATCAGATATGGTCGGTTTTGTTTAATGTTTTTATAAATTCATGTCTTTTGATATTGATACTCCACATGCATTGAAATTGAACGGTGTAAACTCTTATTGCAATGTGCTCAAAGGTTGAAACATGATCATTAAAGCAAGGTAGAAATCAAGAATTGTTATAAACTGTTCTAAGGTGTTATATGTGCTTAAGCTCACTGTAAAATCAATTTGCTGAGGAAAACTATTATTGGAAGAGATGCCTTGGAGACTTTCAAGATCGACATGAATGGTATTGGATTCAAGCAGTTTACCTTGAAAGAAAGGGTAACAGATTTTTTATTTTTTATTTTTTTTTTGACATGTTCATACAAGGAAAGGGGAATGAGGGATTTGAACTAATGACCTCCGTTTTATTAGGCATGGTCCACAATCGATTGAGCTACCCGTTGGGGACGAAAGGGTAACATATTAAATGGCATAGATGATCAACCGTCAATATAGATGTTTTTTCCTTTTCTTCTTTAAGGAAGAGGAGGGGAGAGAGAAGTGGTTAATTTTTGTTTGCTTTGCCGAATGATAACATGGCAGCCAAATCATCGGAGTAATCTTATATACCACATTTTTATCTTGCAATGCTAATAGTTTCAATTAACTATTTTTTTAAAAAAAGTAACAAATGACTGNTGCTTTGCCGAATGATAACATGGCAGCCAAATCATCGGAGTAATCTTATATACCACATTTTTATCTTGCAATGCTAATAGTTTCAATTAACTATTTTTTTTTTAAAAGTAACAAATGACTGATTCAATGAGTAATTGGAATTATCATATCAGCATTGTAAAATAATTACGAGATAAAAATGTAATTTTTAGCATTTATGTAAAATAAAAGAAGACGAGTCCTAAAGTGTTATAAATGTATACACAAATTATGTCTATAAAATCATCTCTAAAAGGGAACTTCCCTTTGGAATAGAAAAGTTTTATAGATTCCTATAAACTTAGTTCTATTTTATTTATTTAAATCCTCATAATAATTTGTGATTGGCCCTAAAATAATAATTAGTTCATGGGATGCATTTTGTTCACAGGAAATAAATTCCACTCTTCACTTGTAAAATTTGCATGTTTTATAGTGAGGCATTCAACATCAATCAGCTTTAATGGGAACAACTTGTTTATGTTTTATTTTACCATTCATTATAAAGGGCTAAGGGCTTCCATTGAACTCTTCACTTGCTACAAGGTTGACAGAAAAAAAGTGTCAAATCAAACATTAAAAAGCAAAGCTACAAAATGAAAATCAAATCAATTGTACTTCAGGAAGCCATTTGAAGGGCCAATATGATAGCTAAGGGGATGAATATATTGGCCCCGTATCACAACCTTCTTCTCCTTTTAGTCTCATTTCTCCAAAAAAAAAAAAAGTCAATTTATTTTCAAAATTATTATCAAACAACATTCTTTATTTTTCTTTCGCAAAAAATTTGAAACTTATTTCTTCATCTTTATATTATATCAATCAATTCTTATCCCTATTCAAACCAAATATATATATATATATATACATATAGTGTTTTTATTGGACTTCTATACAACTTTGGGGTTGTTGTGTACTGTTAAGGCCCAGAGCCAGAGGTAATTAGACGACCCAAAACACAATTTTAATTTGTATTTATTTTTTTAAAAAAATAATAAAAGAAAGGTTTAGAGCAGAGGCAGCATGAAAGCCTCTGAGGGTTTAAGAAACTTGATCTTGCGCTTTCGGAGAGCTTCGATGGAGAGCGTGAGGGTTCGTTTGGAGTTCAAGCGCAGAGGCGTTCTGGCCGAATCACAGTTGACGGAGGGACTTAGGCGAACTTGGCTTCTCCTCAAACCGGAAATTGAGTGCATCTCCGACCTCGCCGCCTATCTCCTTCACACCTTCAACCTCCAAGAATCTTGCCCTAATGGCCTCGTCCTATCCGTACCACACGCTCTCTCTCGTTCTTCATCCCCTAATTTCCTGATTTTTCAATGTAAAATGGAACTTTGGAAATGGAGAAAGATGAAAAGCTTTTGAGTTCTTCATTTTGTTGGTGCCATTGAAGTACATGAGATTTTTATTTTTTATCCGGTTTTGGAAAATTGGAATGCGTACCTTTAGTCAAAATTTAATTGTTATCTATGCTAATGCTAATTTACCTGTGCACTTTGAGTTTACCATTTACATTAGCATGATTTTGCTTGCAGATGGATGGCTTTGTGTTACCGCCTTTCGAGTCAACGTGTATTTTGAAGGATAAAGATATCATTTGGTCAGTCTAATGAGTGGAAATTTTTTTGTTCGGCGCTTTATTTACCATGTCTATCTGTAAAAAGGTGGTGTTGTGTTATATCGTTTTTTTTCCCCCTTGTTCTTTGTTTCTCCCTTTAGTGTGAGAAGGAAAGGGGACACAGCGGTTGATACTATCAAGGCAGGTGAAGGGTTGGATTCTCTTGGGGAAAAAGAGAATGCGGAGAAGCAACTTGTGCTTAAAGGTGTGAAGCTTTTGGCAAATGAGGGGTTTGGAAAGGAATGTGGTGAATATGCTGATGATGCACAGGAATGCACGGTTTCCAGGAAAAGAAAGGCATCAGAGAAGCTTCTGAGCTCAAAGTATGTTTGGCATCCCATTTGTGATTTAATTGTTATCTTGCTACCTGTCCTGTAGTTTAAAATTATTTTCTTTGTTTCAAGCTAGTTTTGTAGGCAATGTTTCTGAATCTCGCACAAAAAGTTGACCACTCAACTTAACTAAGCCTCAAGTCTAATAAAATAGGTCTAACATACAAGGTGCCATGCACAAAAAGCGGACTAAAGCCCCATTCTGATTCTTGCTTCAGGATATAATGTTTTTAACCCCAATTCAATGTGATGCTTCCTTCAATACTTGTCCTATTAGATCATAGTTTTAACTTACATGTGATAACCACTATAGCCTATTGGTCTCAATTTATAATCTTGCTATGACGTAGATAGGATTCAAACATCTGATATGTTGAGCATATTCAATCATCCAGCAGGTTACACGCAGGAAGAAATTGAGTATAAAAACCTTTTGTGGTATGAAATTCTGGCCTGTGAATTTGTAAGTGATTATTTTATAAATGCAAGGTTACCTACGGTGCCCCATTCGATATTATGTATAAATGTCTTAACAATGTAATTTACTATCTCATCTGAATTCCAAAAGTTCAGTGGAAGCAACATTTTGGGTATGGTTCTAAATGTTGGTTTTAATCTGGGTTTTTGTGGCTTTAATAGGAATCTGATTAAAATCGTAAGTAATTGACATTTTACATGGTTTAGCATCTACTTATTCAATACAAATATTTTTGCTCTCATCTTTCACTGGGTTTTTGCGCCACAGTTTGGACACTGAAATTTATTTTCTTTAGATTAGTTTTGAATGTTGCTAGTATCCTTTATTTGCTTCCTGAATTTGTCATTACTTCATAATTTTACCAAATGATTGCATCCTCTGTATCATAAGAATTTATTTTCTTGCTTGGTTATGCTTGCATGTGGTTGTTTGGGATGCTTATAAATAACATTCAGGTTTGTAACTCGTTTTTTCCAAATTATAGGAGGAAGAAAAATAAGGTTGTTACTACTCACAAATGTCTAGTTGTTACTGAAGATGATCAGAATGATGTCCACGTAAAGGAGAATGGAGGCCTTCATCATCGTAGAGTTCTCCCGAAAAAGAGTGTCAGGAAGCACAAATCATCCAAATTATCAGAGTCTAGTGCTCTGGAAAGTGATGAAATAAGTAATGACACCACTAAATCTACACCCCATGCAAAAAGGTATTTGGTTGCATCTTTATACATATATATGTGTGCGTGTGTAACAACAAAGTCTAGGATTTTCTTCCTTTTTAAATTTCGTTATACTTTATTTATTCATTTATTTTTTTGATTTATTCGGTGGTTAGTTTAGCTAGACTAAAAGTATGGTTGGAGAATCAATATTCTCATCACTTATTTAGAGAAATACACAGATATAAAGAGGGAAACTTGGTCCTGGTGTATTAATGCAAACCTGTTCATTCATCTTTTTATATGCATGTGTGCCTGAATTTTCATAGTTTATATTGTCTTTAATTATTCTCTCTTGCTCTCTTTATTTTATTTCTCTCTCATTTTTGCTTCTTAGGTTTTGCCAACTTCAAGATAATGGCGAAGAAAGTGTTGATGTATCTCATAAGCCCGGTGAAACTAAAAAGGTTGTTGATTAATATCATTGTTTGGTTTGGATCTCTAGTTTGTGTCTAGACATTTTAATATTTTTAATTTATGAGGTCAAAGTTTGCATATAGTAGTAATTATCATGACATATGGAGTTGGCAATGAAAATGTGGCCACAAAAGCAAGGATAGCTAGGTAAGGATATCTGAAGCTCTAAAGACCCCCAACCAATTTATGTTTTATTTATTTTTCCAAACCTGTCCTAGACCTGATAAAACTTTCCAAACAGGTCCCATTTGGTTCAGGTCAGGTTGGAAAACATGGGGGAGAAGTTAACTTTCCATCTCTGATCATAAATTATATCTAGTTACAGTTTAATTCATAGGAATTTTTGTTTGCATTTTATTTTTCCCTGCTACGAATGCAATAAGAATTTGTTTGACGTGATTAGAGATTTCTACCTCACCAAGGTTTTATAATATCTTTCAAGTACTAATGATCTCATGCTTTTGTTCATAGTCATTTTCTCTATGGATTATAGTTTATTGCTATTATGTGCCCTCATATTTTTGGATGTGAAATACATGCTTGGTGGCTGGTGGTTACCAAATATGTTATTATACAACAGTTGAGAAAGTCAACTTCTATAAATTGTCAATGGAAATAAGTAGTGGTATCGTATTAGGAATCCATTTTAGTCATCTCAATCCATGCCCTGTAGTTTCGAATTAGTGGCCATGCAAGTATGAGCAATGAACCCAAACCTGTGCTGCTATAGCCAATGCAAGGAACTATACCATGTGAGATAGGTATATGCTCTATGTTCCAGGAGCTTGAAAGTTTTTTTTGTATGCTTTATATCACCATGATTTTAAATCAGTTAACTCACACTGCTTGGTTATCTCTTAGATCAACTGTAAGCCATAACTCTTGCAAACCTTTCTCTTATTTTGGACAGATCCCTAGTAGAAGTGCTCGACGTAAAAAGGCAAAAAGGCGATGGTTGAGGGAACAAGTCAAAGCTGAGAAGGAAAAGGTACTTCGGGCATTTAGAATGATAATTTTGGGATTATGATGAATATGCTCCAACACTCTTGGACTCTCTCTCTCTCTCACAGAAAAAAAAAGTGATTTTGACATGTAATTAGTTGACATACTCACATTATATGTGACGTGTGTGAGTATGTGCATGTTTTGGCGTGGTAGGCTAATAAATGCAGTGATGCAAAGGTTAGGATTATTAGTCAGTGTTCTAAAGTACCTATATGCTTCTAATGGATATTTGCATAATATCCTTTAGGGCTGTTCAAAATTGCCAACTGCCCGATCTAGCCGATTGAAACCGGCATCAGGGGGGTCAGAAGTGAAAGTTTCTTCCAACAGGCGGTTGGGTTGTAGGTCAGTTTTATAGGATAAAAAAAACCAACCCAGACTGAACTGACTGACCTCCTTTTTAGGGAACCCTAGCCTGTGTCATTTCTAAGCCCACCCATTCTCGATCTCCTCCTCCAGCTGTCCATGTTTAAACTTCAGATCTACACCCATGTTTAGACAAAACTGACCGACTACTGCCTAACATCCATCTGTGTCGGAACAGTTTAGTATATACCACCTACTGGATGGTTCGGTTAGAAAAGATTTCTTCCGGCCCAGTCAGGTCGGCTGTCAGAAGTCGTTGACTTTTAGCCTTAGGGGGTTGGTTTACAGCTCTAATATTCTGTATGTTATATTCAATTGTGCAGCTACTTCAGGGGCACACACTCAAAAAAGATGATGAGCAGTCACCTGTCAAAGGTAATCAGAAGGTTGTTGAAGAACATCAACAACCTGATGAAAATAGTGATGAAGAGGATGACATTGTCCCTGTAGTAATTAAGCCTGGACACATTCGCTTTGAGCGCCTTGGTAAAGGTCTGTTCTGTGTCTTCCTCAGTTGGGTTGAGATAGATAGCTCTATTTTTTTTTCGCATTTTATTTTAGAGTGACTTTACATGTCACATTTTATTTCATTATTAAATAAATGCCATGTTACTGCAAAGTATCTGATGTTATCTTTGTTTCAGTGGATGCAGATAGGGCCATCCAGCAAAATCAAATTCCTACGGTATTTTCTATTTATATTTCAATTTTCTAATGCTTATCATCTCTACTGCTGCCCTGCCCTTTGATATACTTTCTTGTTGAGTCAATATTTGCTATCACCGTGCAATAACTTGCTTTTGATTTACTTATCAAAAAAAAAAAACTTGCTTTTGATTTCTAATTCATAAACTTTGATCAGATAGGGTTTTTTTTCTTCTGTTTTTTTTGTTTTCATTTTAAATATCCTGAATATTTTGGATGAAGTTATGCCTTTACGTTTGGGATGATACTTCTGTTTGGACAGACTCAACTCTGAAGATACTTCTGTTTGGATGATAAATGGTTACAATATGAATATTGATGCATGCATATGTATTCATTCTCAAACACACTTACATTATCAATCCCCTAGGGTGTACTGATGTTTTGAATGGGACCCCTGTACGACAATTGTTTTCTTGACATTTGCACTTGTTAGATCTACAAGACATAAGGTCATTTAGCCCACACTTTGTTCTAAGACATAAGAACTGTGTTATCAAATGGTATTTTGCAATCTAGATTTTCTATTGGAACGGGACTGAATTGCTCCATAGCTAGGGACTTTTTGTGTTTGAATTCATTAATTATTCTCATAGTGTTTCTGATTTTTTTATTGCAACTTTCCCATTTGGTCTTTGAATTCATTAATGTCATTTTATCATCTTGGGTCATGCTTCAGGAGAATTTGCAGTGGCATGGAATAACCAGCAAAAAGAAGGGTCAAAAATGGGGTATTGAGAAAGTTGCTTCTTACAAAAGGAATGAGTGGACGAGTTTAAATCAAGAGAGTTCTGAAATGCTGGCTACTGAAATAGAGACAATTGCAAACAATCCCATGGACTTTGATAAGCTTACACCTTATACTAGCGTTCCTAAGGTTTGTTTCTTCCACACTTAAAATGTTTTTTGCGCTTTTAATGATATTTTGATTATTTATCAAAAAAAATTGTCTTTGCTTGCATGAATCTTTCTTTCTTCCCATCACCCAATGAAAAGGGTAACATGGTGACAGCATGCCCAATTAAACCTTAAGTTTCTTTCTCATTTTTCTTAGAGCAATTAAATCATTATTGTATTCTTAATATATTGCAGAAAGGTGATGTAGTAGCATATCGTTTGATTGAGTTATCATCATCATGGACCCCAGAGCTCTCCGCCTTCCGAGTATGACTCTTTCTGCAATTGAATAATTGTGTAAGTCACTATGGACATGGAATATATCATCTGCCATATTCTTTTGCTTGTAGGTAGGAAAAATATCACACTATGACCCTGTATCCAATAGGATTAAGCTGGTAACAGTTCCAGAATATCCTATTGATTTTGAGAAGATAGCTGAGGAGCAATCTGCAGCACAAGCCGATACATACCTTTATGGGGAAGATGGGTCTTTAAAGGTACTCAAGCTTTATTCTTCAATACACTGTATCTTTGGACAATTGCTTTTGTTTCTCCTTTGGTGATTAGTTATTATGATTTCCTCCTTTTTTTCTCCTTCTTTTTTTCTCCTTCTAGACTTCTAGTTAGGTGTTTTCTCTTATATACGTCATGTGTACTTGGGGTGCTTTACTCTTTTAATTACATATGGATTACTTATAAAAAAAATGGTACTCGGGCTTTTCAATTTTATGTTAGTTTATTCCGCCCACATCTTTGACAAGCAAGCTGGTGAAGTATGTTTTCAGAAGGAGACAAACCATTCTTTGTTGTACTCTGACAGGCAACCATAGTGCCAGTCCAAACTTTCTAAATATCATGACTTTAGAATTGCAATATTCATTCAATGCTTTCATTGTACGCAGTAGCTAAACTTGGAAGGAAATAACAGACTAATTTTGTCGGCAATCTTTTTGGAACTTTAACGCAGGTTCAAGTATTAATTGCTTCTGTAGTCATGAAAAACAATATGCAAGTAACAGCTTGTAGAGCTCCCTCGAGACCTGTCTCTCTCTCTCTCCAGATCCTTGATCTTCCATCATTCATTTTCACTTGGTACCAATGACATTCATCATTCATGGTTGTTGTGGGGTTAAGCTCATATGATAAAACATTGCAATTGCTCATTCATATAACATGTCCTTTCATAACTCTATGGCACTTATCAGGTCTTTGAATCTTGATGCCGCTATTGTCAGAAACCAAAGTTGCTGAAAACCATGTATCCTCCACTCTCAATCAGCTTGGTTTCTTCCTTTTTGTTCAGGTCCCACCAATAGGCCGTAAAGGAGGCCTTATTTTTGCATGGAGA
The DNA here is from genome assembly GCA_006937295.1 of Carpinus fangiana. NCBI lineage: Eukaryota > Viridiplantae > Streptophyta > Magnoliopsida > Fagales > Betulaceae > Carpinus > Carpinus fangiana. The sequence continues at coordinate 25,394,242 of CM017323.1, forward strand.
CATGGTTTGGATGTGAAGGTTATTTTTGTACCATCAACATCTTAATAGGCTGATCATGTACTCAGACCCCCCAAACCAAGCTTGGCTTTTCTCCCGTGTTTATGGTCCAACAAGGTGGGTTAGAACTTTCAATTATGGGAAATGATGAACTTATCTGGCGACTTCAATGCAATTTTGGACCCCTTGGAGAAAATAGGAGGATGAGGATTTGCTTCTTCCTCGGGCGTTTTTGGGCTTTTATAAACTATTATGGAGTGGTTGATCTTGATTTTAAGGGGAACCTGTTTAATTGGCCCAACGAAAGGAGAGGCTCTGTCAACATAAAGTAAAGACTTGACAAGGCAGTGACAAATCAGGAAGTGGTATCTCCTGTTCCTCTCTTCCTCTATTCTCCATTCGCCCAACATCATCTTTTGGATGATCATCCTGTTCTACTTAGCACAAACTTGCGCCCATAAATGTGGCTAAATGGGCCGCATCTGTCTTCCACAATGGATGCATTTTAATCTCCTTCTCTCCCCCCTGGTTGAGCTTTGGCTGAATAGCAGAAATGACCCTCCTTAATTTCTCTCTCCTTGTTTTTCTTCCTGCTACTCTTTCCTTCTTGCATGTTACTCACAATAAAAAAGTTTTAATTGCATCATACATGATGATGTCCTGCATGTTATATCATGCCAGTCATAAAAGTGATCCAGGTTAATGTTTTCTGTATGGTTCAATCTACTACTCCAGCTATTCAACTTGGTTTGACCGGGTCTTAAATGAATGTTGAAAGAGCAGAAACTTTATAAATAATTTTATATTGCATTCTTTATCCCTTGAACTGCTTGGCCGATTGACTATGGCCTAGTTTTAACGTTCTTTGCGAATATTGAGAGATTGGTCAGTAAAATGTTTGGGTTATTACATAAGGCTTTGCTTTGTGTTCTAGTTATATAGATGACTCAATCATGGTATTTGAGATCCTTGGTTTGGTAATGTAACTGATCGTTTTTAATCAAGCATCAAAGGCTGGTTTTAGAAGCTGACAGTTGAAGCTCTTTCTACAGATAAATTATTCATCACTTCTTCATATCCGCATTGTCAAGCATGGCAACTTGGATTCTTCAGCAAAACCAGTCACAGGTAGGGTTAATGAAGTTCCTGTGGATAATGGAACTGCCTTATCAGGTTTCAGCATCAGCAATAACAATAAAGAGACCCCTGCCCCTGCACGAGGTATCTATTATCAGTTGTTTTCATGCTAGGAGTTTGGTATTTAACATGGATGAACTCTCATTTTGTGTTGTTTCTTTGTAGAAAATGGAGAAGTAAATGCGTGGGATGAAATCAGCGAGGCTTTGAATGCAAAGAAGTCCCAGCTCACTCGGGAGGATGGTTGGAGTAAGGAAGAGAGTTCAGGCAAGAGGGAGTGGTCGTATAGGGCAATGAGAGGCAGTGCACTGGGTCCAACAATGGCACTTCTAAGAGCACAAAATGAACTATGATAAGTGCCATCAGCTGTAGGGCAATTATCTGCTGTTTTCCTGTCAATGAGATTCACCTCTCCATGGTTTGGGAGATTTTGACAAATGTAAAAGAATGCCATAATTGGTTTATGTAATTAAAGGCCACGCCACAAGGTCTATCAAAGGCTTCGCTTTTTGTATCGAGAGGTGGTCAATTTTACCTGTCATATTGAAGGGTAGGTAAATTGTCTCAAGTAGAAGCAGGCTTGTGGAAATTTTCTTACATCGATCTCTCCTCCTTGGCTTTTGTTTGATCTATTAGACCTGAGTTAGCCCAGGAAGTGTGTTAATATGATGGAACTGTGGTCAATTTTACCTGTCATATTGAAGGTAGGTAAATTGTCTCAAGTAGAAGCAGGCTTGTAAAAATTTTCTTACATCGATCTCTCCTCATCGGCTTTTGTTTGACCTATTAGACCTGAGTTAGCCCAGGAAGTGTGTAAATATGATGGAGCTGTGGCTTAAGGTGCTTAGCTGATTTATTGCCCTGTCTAAGAAATTTCGCTCGAGGCATCATGTGCATATCAAACTGGAACATTTCAACGCTTGTAGTGTTTTTTTTTTTTTTTCCCAAGAATAATCTGAATCAATATTCGCTATAAATAGTTTATTACCGTACCTTTCACTTGTTATTTTTGAAAATAGAATCTAGTTATTCATGCTTATGTGGTAATTTAGGTGGCACATGTTAGGGTTGCAGTTGTGCATTTGTGGCGGACCTTCTGAGACATGGATTTTTGAATTTTCAAGAGGCTATTCAATCTTGCTGACGTGATAATTCATAATTGGTGAAATAAGTAAGAAATTGATAAGCCAGATACTTTGCTTTATTATTTCACTATTTATGGACTATCATATCTGATTGTAAATGACTTGACTTAAAACAAAAATGAGTGTATTCTTAGCCTTAGCACCACTCATACGCACTTAGTCTAGGAAGTGTCTCCTTTAGTCTCGAGGTCAATTAAATGCCCAAACACTTGATGGCAAGGGCCAATTTAGAGTTTGATCTGGAAACTCATTTCAACAAAAATAAAAGAAAATGCCGAAATAAAATTTGCTGCAAGTAATATTGCCGAGAAAGTTGCCCTAAAAACTTAACCCTTTTAATCTCCGTTACAGATTAAAAAGGTATAAAAACAAACACCTCGTTTAAGATTGTTTCTTAAAAAATGGTGCCGTATGGGTGGATTACGAATTTGCTCTAGCAATAAGTTGTCGTACTTAGCCAGCTTTATGCTTGATACTGGAACTAGGCCTGCTAACTTGACCACGTATTTCCTTGGCAAAAGCAAGAATCCGCTTGCTTGGAGAGAAAGAAGGTCTAAGACCTCCATGATCCTCACAACACCCCTTTGCCATTTGAGCTAAATCTGAAGAGTAAAGATGATGAAGGAACCAGCAAATGTCAAACCTGCTTTTTCAAAATAATTTACCAATTGTCTTATCTTTATAATCAGGCATCAAAATTGCAGATTATGGGCCATACAAAAAGCTCAGGACTGATCACCTTACCCCTGCATAACAGAATGAATGAAATCTTCAGCAATTTCAATATTTTCTATAACCAGCCTATGTCAAACATAAAATCATGTATCTGAATATCAATTATAAAAGAAGACCGCTGATATATGGTGATCTGATCTTTAGAAAAGATGGCCTTCCTTCTTATTTCATCCCAAACAGCAACACCCTCAGTGCTTGACAAAGCCGAAGGCCAGATGAACAGAACTATAAGTGTACCAAAAAAAAATAATAATAATAACAGGAAAAAAAAGAACTTGATTGGCTTATTCCAACTAACTTATATTATTTACTTCTAATTCCTTCAAGTGTACAGCAGGCTTGTTCTCTGTACATGCTTTACTATAACAATGACTTACATCCTCACCACACATCACACAAGCAGATAATAGTCACTTGCACTGCCCGGGATGCCAACTCACCTTTCGAATTCGGCAACAGATCCTTTCTGACATTCCGTACAAGGGCTAAACCGACTAATGTTGCGTCTCCACAAACCATTCTCAACTCTGGCTGCTGTCCTGTGTCTTATGAAATGATAAACAACCGAGATGTTTTAGAAACTGCTCTGGCTCTTCACCTTCTCTTATTATCTGCAAATGCCATATATCTTGTTAACAAACGACTATGATCATCACAACAAACCGACAGGCAAGCAACATTAAACATGGATTCTTACATACTTTCTAAGCTACAATAAATGGATAGACAGAGAGGGGTTACGCATCTTCTTTTCATTCCAGTGCAAATATACCATAGGTTTAGCTTACTTTTCTATAACAAATCATAACTTGCATATTTAGCCTATGTTTCTATTAAAAGAAAAACAAATCAACTAGCTACATTATCTTATCTATTTATTTATAGGCTGGATAGTTAATTGCTGTTACCGCTCCATCAGTAGGACATTTTAAGCAGTGGAACTGACTTCTCGTAATTCACTACTATCCTTGCAAGCATGTTCTGGGATCATCAATCTGGAATGAAAATTTTTTAGCGATCCCAAATCTTCTTATCTTTGTATAACAAATCATGACTTGCATAGGTTTGTATACCATAGGCTTAGCTTACTTTTCTATAACAAATCATGACTTGCATATTTAGCCTATGTTTCTATTAAAAGAAAAACAAATCAACTAGCTACATTATCTTATCTATTTATTTATAGACTGGATAGTTAATTGCTGTTACCGCTCCACCAGTAGGACATTTTAAGCAGTGGAACTGACTTCTCGTAATTCACTACTATCCTTGCAAGCATGTTCTGGGATCATCAATCTGGAAGGAAAATTTTTAAGCGATCCCAAATCTTCTTATCTTTGTTCCCTTCCCATTCCAAGTCCCAAAATAGTCACATTCCAAGTAATACAGCAATCTCAGCAGGGAACAAAGGCAATGGACGTGAAACACAGGGTCAGTATCAAAGATATTTATCAAGTAGCAAGGAAAAATTGAAGGATGGAAAATATGTTAGAGACTCAAATGCCATCTTCATATTTCCTCAAAGTCTTTATGTGGCTGTTTAACCAAACCGACTACAGCCATCCTTCGTCTCCAAAGCCCGAATAAAACAAAATTTTACTGGCTCTAATGTGATTTAAAATTTGAGGTTACGAATCATCTGCACTTAGATTGCACTTCTAGTTTATGTTTATTTATTCTAGATGATATACATAGGTTTAATATCTTTAGTCAGAGATAGTTAACATAATTTCCTTGTGACATCAACAAACACCATCTACATAGATGCATGGGTGACATCATTACTTGCAACCCTTCCTCTAATATCTAAATCTCCAAGCTTCGATTCATATACAGAGTTTTTGAGCAATTGGAACACGCTGGAAATCTAAGAAGTCTTCTCGTCACTTCCACATCATTAAGTTGTATTTCTGATAGACTTCTGATAGTAGTCACCTCAAATATCATAATAACATTCTCTTTTTACTTCTTTCTATTGATATGAAATACAGTGAAAGTCACTGTTCCTCTAGGTTATGACATCAAAGAGTAAAATCCAATGATGATAAACATATGCAGTGTGCAGTGTTCATGCTAGCTTTCCCCCTTTTTTCCCTTTTTGATAGGTCCATTCTGCTTCTTATATATTCTCTCCCTCCTCCCATCACTACCACAGCAAACATCCACCCCTCCCAAAAGAAAGAAAAAGAAAAACCACCCGAACACACACATGGGTATTCTGATTAAGGGATAAAAGCAAAAAGTTAAGTTTTTTCACCAAGCTGTATCTTCACACTATAAGAATTTTAGTTCCTAATTAAAAGACAAAATATAAGTAATCTTTTTCATGATGTCAGAGAATATTTAAGCCATGCCATGAAACAAGCAAATAAAAAAACCTGTCATTTAACTATACGGTAAAATATTACCTGTACAGGAGCATCGTTTGGTAAATCCATTTGATTAAGCAAGTTGCTGCCAACTGCTTCCCAGTCAAGATGGCCATTAGCACATTTGCCATCAGTGCCGATCACTTGACTATGCCATTTCTCATCCGAGAATTCACTCCCCAACCAGACAAATAAGATTCCACTTTTATTGGTGCCCAAATTCATATCTGGAGCCAACAAAATGTATACCGATCTAGAATCAAGAATACAAAAGGGATGCAGCTCCACTTTATTCATAGAAGGCCACTGGAACAAAACTGGGGTCTTCAATCCTGCAACCCAGTCAACCAAATCACATGACAGAGGATGAAATTCATTATCATCCTCTTTCTTATCTTCAATCTTACTATGTGATTCAAATCCAGTATCAAATATAAGCTCTTCTCCATTGTCTTCATGCTCGAATTGGTTGCAATCAACATCCTTCATCACATCATCCTCTAAGTCAGGTAGAGAGAAAGACCATGATCTTACCAGATTCTTCGGGACTTGAGACGACTCATCAACTGAGGGTAAGAACATTCGAGGTGGGGGATTACTCCCTCTGCGCTCCGCAATAGAGGGGGAAGTTCCCTTACACACTTTCAAAGAACGATTACCAGAAAACTGCTCTGCAGGCAGAGGAGTCTCTTTGTGAAGTAAACAGGAATTGTCTGCCAAAGAAATATTCTTATGAGTAAATAGTTCTGTAGATTCCCAGCCAGAAGGTGAAGGCTGCTGTGAAGACAAGTATGACAAGTCAGACCAATTAGAAGATGATGGTGAAAAGGTAAATGAACTGGAGTAATCAGATGTTGAAGGTGAGAGTGTTGGGGACTTGGAGCTAAACTTTGGGCTGCTGCATGGAAAACAAGAAAAAGAATCTGGCGAACCAACAGTAGGTGTGGGTGAAAAGAAAGGATCAGTCAGAGTCACAGAAGAAGAAAATGAATCTGGCGAACCACAAGGTGTTGGTAACATGGAAGGATAAGTAAGACTAACAGAGTGTTCCACTTCTTTAGAAGTTTCCCTCATCCTATCTGGGCTGCTATCTGGGAAACATTCAAAGGAATCCGGTGAACCACATGGATGGGTGGATGGTGACTGTGGCGGTGAACGTTCAATCAGACAAACGGGGTTCTCTGCTTCTTTCTGTGTATCTATAATCATATTTGATTCACCATTGGATTGAGTACTGTCATTGGTCAGTTTGGAGAAGGTGACCAATTCTTTAATAATACCACTAGCAAGTTTCCGTCGTAGTCTCCCCCACCCATTTTCTCTGGCAGGAAGACAAGTTTCCAATCCAGTATTTGATACCGAAAATGGTGGAACAACCCCACCGGCAAGTGCCTTGTGAAAAATTTCAAAATCCAAATCATAATCATCAACCTTCCTTTCACTAACCTCAACTCGATTTTCTGCAGCATCTGAATCATTTTGGTAAGACAAGTTATCTTCCTTTTTGACCTCCATTTTCTCACAACCATCTGCTGAGAGTTGCCCACTGGCAAGGGCATCCCAAAATTCTGATGGCTCTTCACCTTCCTTGACACTCACAATCGGTCCCAGCGCCCTTTCATACCGAATTACCTGAAAGGCAGCAGCCTTTGCATTATTTGACAAAGCGGAATTGCAGTTTTTCCCAGTCCACACATATATAGCTGAAGGAACATGCACAACAAAAGCTCCACGAGAGTCTAGTGCTTGTGCACTCGGATGACTTAACATTTTTGGTACAAGATGAAGGGGATCGTATGATGAGTGAGGGGCCATCCGATACATCCTAATCACAGAACTTGGGCTTGCAGGCACAGCATGTACTCGCTTCTGGCACTGCAGAAGTTGGCAAGCAAAACCCATATTTGGGTTAGTCACTCCTCGTGCTGCCTTCACATATTGAAAGGCCTCTTCGAAGCCCTGCCCCTCCCTCCACATGAGGTATGCAATAACCAGAGATGTCGATCGTGACACTCCCTGGCAACAATGGACAAGAACCCGCCCACCTTGCTCTCGAACATCTTCAAAGTAATCAAACACGTCATAGAGAATACTAGTAATGTCCTCCGATGGGCTGTCTTGCAACCAAAGTGTCTTGTACACAAGATCACTCTTGAAATACTCGGGAGAAACAAACCCAACACAGTTCAGCACATGGGTGATTCCATTCTGCCTCAAAATTTCACGGTTCTTTGCCACAGCATCGCTTCCTAAGTATATATGATCAGCAATTCTTGAGCATTCCTTATCGAAAAATGCGAGCTTATCCCTCTTAAACTGGAATTCTCTCACGGGCTGTTCTGAATTCGAATTCTCAAGGGGTTTAGCTTCCCCCCCTCTTGGCGTTTGGGGTGGATTAGGCCATATGCCAAGATCATCAGAACCCGCCTTGGGCCACTCTTCGACATTCCGCCGGGTGATTGAAAGAGGCTGAAGTGGTGGCAAGCACGACCGCACTTTATTATTTGGTAGTGGTCTCGGGTTAGGGTTAAGGTTTTGGTTAGGCTTAGACGGAGACCGGCCGGCCCATGAAACCGACCTGAAATAAGTTTTCCGGGTACCAGAACCGGCAACAGGGTCTTTATCTTCTTCTCCTAACATACTCAAAAAGGAAATACAACCCAACTCTACAAAATTTGATTGATACCCATTAAAGGATTATTCCTGGAAAGCTCATAGAAACAAGCAAAATTGTGTTTTGAAATAAGCAGCTGATTTTGAAATTTTCAGTCTTCCATGGCGCACTTTTCTCACCTAAAACCCTTTGACCATCTATCTCTCTCTAAAAACTCTTTCTTTCTATCTAGATAGACAAGGAAGAGGAAAATTCAAACGCGAATATGACCCAGTAAGAACCCCTAGCTGAGCTGTAGTAGGGCTTACTGATTCAACTACAGGGACAACAAGAAAATGAAGTAAATTGCAATAGAAATATACATATATAAAAGGGTTTAATTAAATACAGTCGAAATTGTTGAAGAGAGACTTACTCTAAGAATCTCTCTCTTTCAAGTGGACGAGTCGCTTGGTGTGTGTAGCCGACTTTTGAAACCCTAGAGAGAGAGTTACAGGAAACGAGTTGAAGTGATTCGCCAATACGGTGGGTTCATGGCTGTTGGCTGGTGGTAGAAATGAGTGTTTTGGACTGCGAGAGAGAGAGAGAGAGAATGGGTCAAACTGCCACGTCATCATCGGATGATCATATTAAGACATGCATGTCAAGCTTGTGATGTCATTTAACGTTAGAGGTGGGTCGGCTGCTATAGCTACCGCTCGGTGTGGATGTCGTCTCAAGGTGCCGTCACGTGTTCTTCTGCGAGTGGATGCTGTATTTGATGTCTATCACATGAAAGCATTAAAAATTTGTTGGAAAAAAAGAATTTCTTTTTATTGTATAAATTTTTTCTCCAATTAACAAATTCTCCAAATTAATGGGAGAAAATTATTTTAATCCACTCTAATAAAGCAACATATCTCCTTAACATAATTTTAAATTATGTTTATTTTAAAAATGAAAATTAAAATGCATTACTCGTTCATTTCTAGTTATTGCAAGATCAATAATTGATCTATTGGTAGTGCAAATTTCGAATAGAAATTAGCTAGAAACCAATCTAAGAAATCACTCAAGTGTAATTCAGTACTCATTGTTTTATGAATAAAATGATTTATAATATAATTTATATAAACATAATTACCTTTTGCTCTTATGAATTATCAACTATGACACTTGACCCTAAAAAAAAAAAAAATTATGACACTTGACCCATCAAATTATCATCTTATGATACTTTCTCGTCTTTTGTCAGTCAAATAGATTAAAATTAACGGTCAATGGTCATGTGATTTGCTTGTGTCATTTTAAATTTTTTTTCTTTCACTTTTGCCCTCACTTCATATCAATAAAATGACGTTTATATCCTCCTAAACCCTAATCCAACACATGAGAAGTGATGGCAAAAGTGAAAGGAAAAAAAATTTAAAATGACACATGCAAATCATATGACCGTTAACTATTAATTTTAATTCTTTTGACTGACAGAATGAAAAAAATGTCATAAGATGGTAATTTGATTGAGTCACACATCATAGTTAATCATTCATAACAAAAAAAATGCCAAAGCGCTATAGTTTATGGGAAAAAAATAATTACCCCTTTATATAAAGCAAATGTGTGCCTCATGCAATTTCTGGAAGGCATCCACCATCCAAGTTTGGTAGTCAAAATCAAGCCGCCAACGGAACAAGACCACCCCTCCACTCTCTCTCTCTCTCTCTCTCTCTCTCTCTGTGTGATGATCTAAGTGGAGTTGGAGTTGGAGTTGGAGCAAGAGCTGCCACGTGGGGGCACACTGTTACTGGTCGAGGAACGAACGAACAAGAGTGAACAACTAACGAACAACGCAACAAAACGAAGAGGCTTATATGATTGGTCAATAAGGTTGTTAATTACGTTGTACGTGTTCAAACTTCCAACCTAATGGGCCACTAGTGTTGATCGATCGGTATCTGAATTTTGACCCAGCCAACTCAACTATGAGCCAATCCAATTCAGTAGCAGCCATATCTGCCGCTTTTGAATTTTCCGCACAACTGGTATTACACTCTGCTTGGATGAAAGGGAAACGTTGTTGAATTTTCCTTCTTTTTCTCTCGAGAGGAAAACAAGTGGGAGAAATGTTCTAACTTGAGTGTACGTTCTTTCCGCAAGTTGCAATTTGTTTCAACCGTATAGTTTTGAAACGTTTTGAAACTCTTTCACAACTTGCTTCACATATATATCTATTATCACCATGTGAAATTTTAACGGGGATTAAATGTAATTTGGTAAAAGATTTGGTGAAGAATTTTCCCAGGAGAGTGGGTTGAATTTTCTTTTACCCCATGGCCAGAGGACTTGATATGTTCAAATATATGTTTTTCTTTTCTTTTCTTATATATATATATATATATATATATGAACAAGTACCCATTTGGGTTATAGCCAAGGGAGGTTACACCCAAATTTGAAAAAAGAAAATCAAAGAATGAATGGTCAAGAAAAGCGGCGAGGAAGAAGGAATCAAGCACATGGCATTCTTCTCTAGTTGATGGCCCTCCACTTCCAAGTCCCTAATCCCTTAGAATGGTCTCACTATCTGTGAAGGCGTTACTGTATGAGACAAAATGGATGTGCGTACTTGTGAAGACCAACACACACACACTCCACTATCTGCCAAAAATAAAGGGAGAGGAAAGTCAACCGCGGTGGCGTGCTTCACACTGCTGGGACCAAAGAGGAGGGCCATAAAATTTAGAGTGGCCCCTGCTTCTGAGGGTAAACAGAGCCTATTTTTTATAGGTGATCACCGAGTTATAAAAGAGTAAAAACAAAAAAAAAAATATATTAAGAAATGAACGCTTGAAAATGCCGATTACCATTTATAGAATTGATGAGGATGTCATTTATGAATTCTAGTGAACGACAAATGAATTCTTAGTATTTCTTGTTATATGGGCAAGGTCATCTCTGTCCCAAATCTATGAACAAAATGGAAAATGGAGTTGGGTGAGAGTGATGGTATTGGTGGGGAGTCTGGGGACTGGGGAGGTGTTAGGCATCAACAGTTATTCGAATTGAATTTTTTTTTTTTTTTAATATGAAACTTCCATCGATCAAATTTCACGAACATAAAGTTATTACATCACTGAGCATACAATTCTAAGAAATCATAACCAAAAGCTATGAAAGTTACAGAGTCATAAAAATGACTTCAAGCTTCCGCTAACCCATGTACAAATACATTTAAGGAACAAATATGTTTCGTGCAGGCTAGATCTAAGACATGGGTAGCAAAAAAAAAAAAACCTAGAAACTAAAAACTAAAAATCCAGCCATGAGAGTTAAGCCTCTACACCGATCTATTACATCATCAACCCGAAGGCCATAACGACAAATTCATCCTCAGCCTGAAGGCCAGAACAAACAAAAAATAAAAAACGAAACAAAAACCCCCAAGTAATAGCGGAGGAGCACGGCATCGTAAACATCCCTTCAAAAGACACTTCTTGGCCGAAGAAGACGATCAGATCTAAGGTTAAAGAAACTAGATCTAGATCTAGATCTACAAAATAGATCTAAAGCAACCCGTCAGAAATGGAGACCGGATGAGCCTACAAAGAAGACACCAAGCACTGAGTCCTTTTGAAATTTTTCTCGGTGTTGTCTAGAAGAAGAGAGAGATGAATTCTAGAGAGAAGGTAGAGCCTCTCTCTCTCTAGAACAATTTTTTTTTTTAACAGTTATTTTAGAATTATATTAAAATCATGTGAATTATTCGAACTGATTTTAATCCACTTATTCAGGCTTGCTTACTTTAATTTCTCAACTATTTTTTTTTTTAGTAGTAAGTGAATTAGGTTTTAATCAATCAACACTTTCACGATTGATTTATTTGGGACAAATAAATCAATCGTGAATTAGGTTATATATATATAACCTAATGAATTAGGTTATATATATATATATAAGGGAAAGTCTACAAACCCCCCTCAAACTATCACCAAATTGATAATGCCCCCCTAAACTTTCAATTGTGACAATGTCCCCTCTAAACTACCAAAACATTGTCAATTTTCCTCCCAATGACGAAATTACCCTCAGTAAAAAAAAATACTAAAACTTCTAAAAAAAACATAAAACTAAAAAAAAAATTAAAAAAATCCAAAGGGTAGAAAATTAAAAATTAAAAAAAAAACAAATCCTTTGTATAAGAAAAAAATGAAAAAATTGCAATTTTTTTTTATAAAAATTTATTTTTTATTTTTGTTTTATAACTTTTTTAAATAAAAATTTCTGTTTTTTAAAAAATAGCAATTTCCGTGTAAGAAAATAACAATCTTCGTTTTCTAAAAAAAATGAAAAAAAATATTTTAAATAAAAATTTCATTTAAAAATAACCTTTTTAAAAAAAGTTGTTTTAAAAAAATTCGTTTAAAAAATAATTTTTTTTTTTTAAAAAAAATCATTCTTTTTAAAATAAAATTTTTTATTTTTTGATTTTTGTTGAGTTTATAAGGGTATTTTTATCTTATTGAGAAATATATAGGGGCATTTTAATCTTTTTGTTAGCTTTAGGGGGGACATTGACAATATTTTAATAGTTTTGGGAGGACATTGTCACAATTGAAAGTTTAAGAAAAATATTATTAATTGGATGATAGTTTGAGGAAAAAATATAGACTTTACCTATATATTTATGATTTTTTTATTTTTGTAGTAACCAGAGACGAAACTTGAAACTCCTTGAAGGAGGAGCACGTCTCCGGTCTCTAATTTCGTCTAAAATTATGTACAAATTTCAAAACGGAGACATGTCTTCCGGCCCTCCATGTTCCCTAGGTTCCCTCACCATCACAAATTTGTCTTCCACCCATTTCATATTCAAACTAAGACCTTCTTGCAAAAATATCTTTGAAAAGTTATTAGCCTGTGGATAAGGAGGAGCATTATCCAATTACATGAATCCTTTTGGATCGAGAGGGTGACGAATCATATTTGTCTATGTACAAGCTGTACTTGTCGTCGATGTCACGACAGCATTTTTGTTCTCATTCATCCCCATTGTATTCAATAAGTGTTGCACCTTTTAGTTTTAGCTTTAGTTTTTGTTTTTTTAAATCTCATTACATTTGCATTCATTTTCTCTTAATTTAGTATATATATCTTTCAATTATTTGTAATCTCATTACTTCGTTAACTTTTCCATTAAATTTTTTCAAAATACTTCAATTTGTTTTAGGGGAAAAAAAAAAGAGAGAAAAAAAACCCTGCAAAGATTAAGTGTTGGTTTTAATTTAACGCTATTTGCAAAAATATTAATGCCTCAATCTTTGCAAAAAAAGGGGGAAGGGGGGGAGCGAGTAATTATAGAAGTCCTTCTTGTGTCACTCTAGTGTCCCTTTAAAAATGATGTGACTCTTAAAATTATCATTTGATCAAAATTCTATAATAATCAATCACAAGTCCAATGGTAATTTAAGAGCCACATCATTCATGGAGGGACTTGTAGCATTACTTGGGGGGGTGCTATTTTGGAAATTTTGTTGAGATTTAACGGAAAATTCTAACAGGGGATATTGAAAAAAAAATAAAATTTAAGTTCAATACATTAAATTGAGAGGTTTTGAACTTTAGGGGTAGCATTTTAAAAGATGTGACAATTTAGGGGGTTAAGTAAAGTTTTTTTTTTTTTTTTCAAAAATTGATTTTCAAATAATGTGTTATCATCGCACGAGATTTATTATTTTGAAAAAGGGAAATACTAAGTGCTCTTCTAGTATTTTCCTAGTGTCCTCCCAACTATGATGTGATTTTTAAAATCACCGTTGAATTCAAATATTATTATTGGCTTTTAATTTATTAGTGATTTTAAAAGTCATATCACAATTAGGAGGACACTAGGAGAACACTAGAAAAACACCTAGCATTTTCCTTTGAAAAATGTGTCACTAAATACTTATAAAAAAAAAAAAAATGTGTCACTAACTCGTGAGGTGATGACATATCATTTGAAAAGCAACTTTTGGATTATTAATCAGACAGAGTTTTCTTCCAAACTCTGTTAACTTTTTCGTTAAATTTTTTCTAAAATACTCCAATTTGTTTTAGGGTAAAAAAAAAAAAAAAAAAAAGAGAGAGAAAAAAAAACCTGCAAAGATTAAGTGTTGGTTTTAATTTAACGCTATTTGCAAAAATACTAATGCCTCAATCTTTGCAAAAAAAAAGGGGGGAGGGGGGGGGGGGGGAGCGAGTAATTATAAAAGTCCTTATTGTGTCACTTTAGTGTTCCTCTAAAAATTATGTGGCTCTTAAAATTATTATTTGATTAAAATCCTATAATAATAAATCACAAGCCCAATAGTGATTTAAGAGCCACGTCATTCATGGAGGGACACAAGATGAACTTGTAGCATTACTCGGGGGGGGGCTATTTTGGAAATTTTGTTGAGATTTAACGGAAAATTCTAATGGGGGATATTGAAAAAAAAAAATTAAAAAGTTCAATACATTAAATTGAGAGGTTTTGAACTTTAGGGGGAGCATCCGAGCATTTTAAAAGATGTGACAATTTAGGGGGTTAAGTAAGGGTTTTTTTTTTTTTTTCAAAAATTGATTTTCAAATAATGTGTTATCATCACACGAGATTTATTATTTTGAAAAAGGGAAATACTAGGTGTTCTTCTAGTGTTTTCCTAGTGTCCTCCCCCAACTATGATGTGACTTTTAAAATCACCGTTAAATTTGAATATTATTATTGGCTTTTAATTTATTTGTATTTTTAAAAATCATATCACAATTAGGAGGAGACCATGAGAACACTAGAAAAACACCTAGCATTTTCCTTTAAAAAATGTGTCACTAAATACTTATATAAAAAAAAAAAATGTGCCACTAACTCGTGAGGTAATGACATATCATTTGAGAATCAATCAACTTTTGGATTATTAATCGGACAGAGTTTTCCTCCAAATTGGGTTGAAGGAATCTCCTCCAACTTAATCTGTAAAAGTGACATGTGTCCCTTGAATATGTGAGATGCACATGTTTTTTTAATAACAGGGACAAAGTTAGAATAAATAATATTAAAAAATCATGTGCATCTCACATGTTATTAAAAAAAGAATATATGCCACTTTTACAGATTAGATTGGAGGAATTGGAGGAGATTCCTCCAATCCAGTTTGAAGGAAAACTCTATCCTTATTAATCTTTGATAGGCTTCAAATGACTGGGATCAGAGCTCACATAGATTTCGGCCCAGCGGCTGGGCTATTGAGCCTAACGGATCCAAACTCTAAAGCCCATCACCAAATATATAGCATATAGAGTTGGCTTTTTGGCCCACAAATCCACCGCCCCTCGACACTCCTCTCGCTCTCGTCTCCCATCGCGCCGAAGCCGAGTACCACCACCTCCACTCCTTCTCTCGCAGATTCTGTACATGCCAATGCATTAAGTGGCCCATCAGGTCACACCCTCCCAATCCTCTGCTATGCATTCGCTCTGATATGTATCACAGTCTTGGCGCACACCGCCTGATTTACCGAGCTCGAATCGCATACTTTGTCAAAGCTGGTCTCATCGACCAAGCCATCCAAGTGTTCGAAGAAATGTCTCAATCAAATTGCCGCATATTCAGCATCGACTACAACCGTTTCGTCGGCGTATTGGTCCGTGAGTCTCGCTTCGACTTGGCCGAGCACTACTACCACAAAATGATCCCCCAGGGATTCTCTCTTATCCCATTCACATACTCAAGGTTCATTTCTGGGTTGTGCAAAGTCAAGAACTTTAGTCTCATTGAGCAGCTTCTAGAAGACATTGTTAGGCTTGGTTATGTCCCTGACATTTGGGCTTTTAATATATATTTGAATCTTTTGTGTCACGAAAATGGTATAGAATTGGCTTTGCAAGTGTTTTATAGAATGGTTGAGAAAGGAAGAGAGGCTGATGTTGTAACATACACTATACTAATTGATGGATTGTGTAAAGCAAGGCGGTTTGATGCCGCAGTTGAAATGTGGCGTGACATGATAGATAAGGGGATTAGTCCGGATAATAAAGCGTGCACATCACTTGTTATTGGGTTGTGTGATGGTGGGAAGGTTGATTTGGCGTATGAGCTTACGATTGGTACAATGAAGGGGCAAGTTGAGTTTAGTAATTTGATTTACAATGCATTGATTAGTGGGTTTTGTAGAGCGGGTAGGATTGATAAGGCACAAGCAATCAAGTTGTTTATGAGGAGAAATGGGTGCGAGCCGGATTTGGTTACATACAATGTGTTATTGAACTATTGTTGTGATGAGCTTATGTTGGAGGAGGCAGAGAAGTTGATGAAAAAGATGGAGAGGAGTGGGATGGAACCGGATGTGTACAGTTACAACCAATTTTTAAAGGGTGTTTGTAAAGCAAACCAGCCGGATAAGGCTTATTGGTTGATGGTGAACAAGATGGAGGCGAAGGGTTTGTGTGATGCTGTATCATATAATACGATCATCAGAGCTTTTTGCAAGGCATGCCAGACTAGAAGGGCTTACAAGCTATACGAGGAAATGGGACGGAAAGGGATTGCACCAGATATGGTGACATTCACAATTCTTATTAAAGCTTTTCTTAGTGAAGGTAGTTCCGATATAGCAAAGAAGCTTCTTGATCAGATGACGAGCATGGGTCTGTTGCCTGATCGTATATTTTATACTACAATTGTTGATCACCTATGTAAGACTGGGAAGATTGGGATGGCTCATAGTGTTTTTTGCGACATGGTGGAGAAGGGAATTGCCCCTGACGTAGTTTCATACAATGCCCTCATTAATGGGCTTTGCAAAGCTTCTAGAGTAAGTGAAGCCATGCATTTATACGAGGAAATGCAGATGAGAGGATCCTATCCTGATGAAGTAACTTTCAAGTTGATAATTGGAGGGCTTATACGAGAAAAGAAGCTTTCATTGGCTTGTAGTATATGGGATCAAATGATGGAGAAAGGCTTTACTCTTGACGGAGTAGTTTCAGAGACACTAATAAATGCCATCCATTCAAGAGATGCCACATGAACATGAAAAATGGTTTGTATTCTATATTCATACCTTCCTCTATCTATTTTGTATCTATTTACATGATGCTAAGTTTGAATGATACTTTAGAAGCATCTCTTGAACAATTTTCCAAAGACTTGCTTTAGGGGAAGTATCTTTAGGCACTGGTAGCAGCTGTATTCTATTTCTACGTGCACTAAACATATTGCAAGCCAACGTTTGGCAGTTTTTTTATTGCTATGTTCTCATGCACCCATGAACTTGTTCATTTGCCATTGCTAAGTATGTAGTAATTAGAGAGGTTATTATCACTACTGGTGGCAGTGACAGGCTAACAATATGCCATTGAATTAGTAAACCACCCAATGCCAGTTTTTAGTGCTTGTTTTGGTTGTGTTATGTATATGGTGTGCTTGATTGAGCTTGTTAATGGTTTGATCAATGTGTGCTCTATGCGTATGATGATAACTGTTGGTTGAGTGGTTGTTTAGCCCTCAAAGTAAGCAGACCAGATTCAGATAACGATGATGTGAAATGGTTATGCTGATGTTCTCGTCCTGTTCTTGTCTTCATGTTTAAGCAACTGACATGAACAGGATATCCTGAGTTCTTTTGGTTCTTATCATCTCATATCTGGAGCTAATGACCTCTTTTGATCCAGAACATGGTTAATTTTCTGTATTTATAAGTAAATCTGTAGATATTGGGGTGACAATGATGTGAGAATGGTTATGCCAATGTACTCTTTCTGTTCCTGTATTAATGTTTAAGCAACTGACATGATATCCCGAGTGTTTTTGCATATGATTACGTCTTCTGTAATTTCAGGTTGAATGTTATGGCATTGGTGCCATTTTGTCCTCTATAGCCTGTGGCAAGTTCATTTTGCCAAGCCTAATCCTGTTCTGCCCTGTTGCCCATCCTGGAAAATGTCCCCAAAAATGATTCTGAGGTATGAACTGCTTGTTCTCCTTGACTTTTGCATTAGACGAGTATTTGATCATAAGTGCAAGATTTTACTTGTTATGTGAGTCATAAAAAAGGTACAGAATAAGTAAAGTTATTGCCTCTACGTTTATGGTATTGGTGTCATTTCAATAACCAGTCCAGAGGCAATTTATACTTAATTTGGTATTTTGTGTTTCCTGATATTTCTTCTGTATACCCTCTCCCTATGTTTACGTAATTAGCCAATATATGATTCTGTATTTTTTTGCAGTGCAAGATTAAACATGCCGGTTCTTAAACCAAATGTATCCAAGAAAATTAGGCTTCATCCACATGTGATTCATCTATCTAAATTTAATAGTTCTCTACCCTTTTAGATATTTTGATGTTGTATGCCCCCTATCACTATGTTTTCACTTTTATTTTCATCTTATCTATTAAGTTGTTGGTAATCGCAAATTCTTGTCATGCATCTGTTTTTTTCTTTTTACGTTTGTGTTTTGATGCTAAAACATTTCTATTTTTTCTGCTCTAGAGTCTTACATTTCTAATGATTTTGTCTTTATGGTGTCATTTTGCACCGTAAAAGACAACCCTATAGAAGTTTTCGCTAATGATGCTCTTGGGTACGCACTTAAGGCTTCTTCAGCATTAAAAAAGGGTAGAGAGCCACTAATGATTGAATTCGAGAGTGAAATTTAGATGGCGAAGGTATGGATTCTCATCGATATGCATTAAATTCAACACCTACTCTGAATATTTTTATTTCACATAGGGATTGGTACTCAATTATTGCTAAAATTGTAGCCAGATTTTTTGCAGGAGAGAAATTGAAAGGAATGGAGCAGGAGTTTGTTGCAACAATATGGGCAATGTCCGAAGGGCATGCCAACTATAATATTCCCACGACTATGACTTGAGTACACAAACAAGGATAATTCATAAGCGCGAGGACTAACCAAGTTTCTATTTGAAGCCAAGATTTACTTAAAGCCTTTACCCTCGTCATCTCCAAACCTGTTAATTTGTGATCTTAAAAGTGCTAGGACTGCCTGTAGCCCTTCAACGAGCTAGAGCATTTAGTTAGATAAGGTGAATCTGGTTGCATTAACATAACTTATGATATTTTTTTTGAATTTATTTACTCAAAGAAGATGCCAATTTGGATGGCAAACTTATATCACTTCATTATATACCTATTGATAGTGTGAAAATTTTCATTTCAAGGTTGCTGTCTGTCCAAGAACTTGCGAACGAAGTTCTGAATTCAGCTAATTTTAGATAAGCTGTTACTGTTAGCTTCATGGTTCCCTCCACTTCAGTTGCCATTCTTTTATGCAAGGTAAATCTTTCAACGTTTGCTATTGATTAAGTCAATGAGTAGACAGAAGATGGCACAGGCAGTAGTGAACAATAAATGTTATTTTACGCGTTAAAAGGTAAATCATAGGACCGAGATTGGCTGCAATCCGGAATCCCTTACTCGGACTGTAGCTTGCTTAACTGCAATTGTGAGAGGCTTTTGATAGGATCTGCTAATTTCGGAGGGTGTGCAATTGTGGGGGTGAAAAAAAAATTGCTACGTTATTTTAAGCATTAAAAT
Organism: Carpinus fangiana; assembly: GCA_006937295.1. Classification (NCBI taxonomy): domain Eukaryota; kingdom Viridiplantae; phylum Streptophyta; class Magnoliopsida; order Fagales; family Betulaceae; genus Carpinus; species Carpinus fangiana. Next base: position 25,413,795 of record CM017323.1, read on the forward strand.
TGGTAAAGATTGGTAAAGAATGCATAGAGCACTTAGATTGCATAGCCAAATGTTATTTTAAGCATTAAAATTGCTACGAGGCCAGGCCCTGCCAGCGTACGATTTGGTATCTTGCACTATGTGGGAATAGAAAGAAAAAAAAAAAAAACAAAAAAAAAGTGTGTGTGGGGGGGGGGGGGGGGGTGGGTTTCGTAAACAATAGAGCACTTAAAGAAAAGGCATAGCCAAGATTACTTGCCTTCGATGCTCAGCTTATGTTTGATTCTTTGCCTTTGAATGAATCATCCTTGAAGTTCTCATGAAGTCATCCTCTTTTCCCATTAGCCTAGTAACAATGTTTTCTTATTATTCCTCCCTTCTGCCTTGGTCACTGTCCATTTACATAACCATACAATCATGTATCAGCAACGTGAGACCAACCCCTATCAACCTGAAACCAATCCTCATTTTCTCGGACCATTGCAACCAGAACGGCGTCAAGGCCTCCATCCCCAGCCAACTGGTCCACCAGTGCAACAACCTCGGCATGGCTCCAACCCTTATCAACCTGAAACCAACTCTCATTTTTTCATACCATTGCAACCAGAACCACGTCAAGACCACCATCCGCAGCCAACTAGTCCACCAGTGCAACAACCTCGGCATGGCGCCAACCCTTATCAACCTGAAACCAACCCTCATTTTTTCATACCATTGCAGCCAGAACCACGTCAAGACGACCATTCGCAGCCAACCATTCCACTGGTGCAACAACCTCGGCGCCAACGCCAACGTGAACAACGTGCCAAGCCAGTGCCAGTCCCTCTACATAAGTCAGACCAACTGGTCCCTCCACATAAGTTAGAACAACTGCATCAAGACCAACGTCAGCCTACTCATCAGCGGGTGCGAGGCCCCCAATCCCAGTCATTGGATGGACAGGAACCACAAGATCTGCAGCACCACGGAAACCGCCAGCCACATGGCCTGTTGCGACCACGAAACCAGCCAACCAAAAATGCATTTACGTGGTTTCTTGCAATCTTCTGCGCAATTTTTTGGGTTGTCATAATAGTAGGGGGTATCATTGTCCTCATAGTCTATCTTGTTTATCGTCCAAGGAGCCCCCAGTTTGATATTTCTAGTGCGACCTTGAATGCAGCATATCTTGACATGGGGTATCTGCTCAATGCTGATGTTACTCTGCTCGTAAACTTCTCAAATCCAAGCAAGAGAGTGAGCGTGGACTTCAGTTCCATGTCAATAAATCTAAACTATGGAAGTACCCTTATTTCTACCCAATATATAGAGCCCTTCTCTGCTGCAAGGGGTGAGTCCAGGTTTGCAAATGTTCATATGGTGAGTAGTCAGGTGCGGCTTCCACTGGGTGAAAGCCGAAGGCTTCAGAAGCAGATGGAAAACAATGGAATCAGGTTTGAAGTCAGGAGTTTTCTTAGGACACGCTCTAATTTCGGAAGTCTCCTAAGATACTCATATTGGTTGCATGGCCAATGCACTATTCTTGTCACTGGCCCTCCTGATGGGGTTATGACAAGAAAAGCATGCAAAACAAAACACTGAGGAAGCATCGGTGTTCACACTTGCAAACTATACATGGTGTGTATTGATTCTTGATTTATTATTTTTTTTTTCCTGAATTTTGTCCTTTATTTATTATTATTTTTATGCATGGTACTTTTATAATTTTGAAGGCGTAATAAACACATTGCAAATCCAATGGTAGATTTATAAAGTAAATTAACTAAATTGAAATATTAGGAAAAACATTGCAAGTTGAGTGATGGATTAAGGGGCTGCAAATTGAGTCGTTGATTGAGGAAAATAAATGTAGTTTTCTTCTTGTTTTTTATCACGGATTAATGCTATTATTCACGCCCATTAAACTAACATGCAACTCTGGTTCATGGTTCATGACACGATGAACGTAACATTGAAGGCAATTCTACATCGCATCCTACAGAACGAAAAACACTAAGAATTTCTGATGACTCATGAATCAAGCACATGGTACAGAAGATCTTCTTCATCCTTCAAGAATGTTAAACTTGTCCATAAAAGATAAATTCCTATTTATAAGTGAAAACAGAGAACATTTTCACGTTACAAAATTGGATAAAGGAGAAAGCTTCTCCTGAACGGGATATCTACACAAGCTTAAAAAAACAAGAATTACAGAAATCATAGAATCATGACCAGGCCATTTATGCTGCACCACTCGCCAAGAAATGAAAGTAATGCAAGAATTCAAGCCAGCTCCCCACCCCCCCGACTCTCTTTCAGTAAACCACATCAAGCAATAACATAACACCGCCAGAATGGAAAAATCAAACCTCTCACTGAAATCTCCTGTAATGATCCCTGGTAAAGAAAGGATGCCTTAGGGCTTCCCGAGCTGTTAGTCGGTTGGAGGGGTCATATCTAAGCAGACCTTGCAATAGGTCTATAAGATCCCCAGCTGAGTGATCTACGTGCTGCATCACTAGATTCTGACAACGAAAAAAGGGCTAATATCCATTAAATGCAAGGCAAAATCATATACATAGCTTTTCCTGAACATTACTTCCCAAAAACAAAAGGAAAAATGTAATGCTAGGGAAATAGATCTTCTTACACACCTGAAGACGAGGTAGCTTCATAACAGATTTAATACTTTCACGAGAGGCTGCACCTTCCGGCCAGTCCAACCTACCCCTTCTGACATACTTCTCAGCATGGCGGCTGAAACAGGAAATAATTGTAAACATAAATGAACAAATCTTTTCTATAAAGCATCAAACTGCTGACATTAACAATGGAAATCCTCAGATTGGGGGACGCACTCGGCTCTTTTCAACATGTGCAGAGGTAATGGGCCAAAAACCCTTTCCATCATGGCTAGATGCTCTAAGTTCTCATGTGTCTGAAATAAAGCTTCTCCCTGCAATCAATTGCATTTCTTTATCGGCATTTGCAACAATTGCACACTAAAACCATCTAGCTTACAGATCTGAGATGTTAGACATACGGAGCATAATTCCACCAAAATACAACCAACACTCCATATGTCACATGGATAACTCCATCCAAGTCCTGGAAAGACATATAGAGCTTATACCCATAAACTTCAACAAATTAAAGAAAAGGAATAAAAAGCCAGAGAGAAATCAAAACAGGAGCATACCAAGAATAACCTCAGGTGCACGGTAATGTCTGGTAGAGACAATATAGTTGTGATCTTGGTGCTCAAAAGCTGTGCTGCCAAAATCAATAACCTTAATTGCACTAGATTTTGGCAACCGCTTATAATAGGTTCCCTCTTTAAGTGACCGGGATGTAACCTGTAGTAGATTAAGAAGTGCTTAAAGGCTTTTCAAGGAACAAGAAAAGCAAAAAACTGAGAAATGTGAAAAGCAGAAACTGGCATACCTTATAGTCAGGTACTTTCACAAACTCTGGCGAAACAAAAAGTATGTTCTCAGGCTTCAAGTCAGTATGGATGAGGCGCAAATCATGCATGACTGCAAAATTTCACAGACCATAACCAACATAAGGACACACATATCTTTGCCTTAAACATAAACATTAATCCAGCCTCAAACTAAGTATTATCATTTCTATTAACCAGAATATCAAAAACAGGGAGAGACTAAGTGCCTAGGGGAAGAAAATCATGTGAACAATTGCATAAAACTTCACTAAACAAACCCAATGATGAGAATGCTTCTAAATTCCCTCAGCAGTAAAATGAATATTTTCAAGCAATTCCCACTAGAACCCATCAACATTGAAAAGCAGAAAAGAAACAGCAGAAGTAACAACTACACACATGCCACACATTCCAACAGTTGTCTGCCAAGCTCACGGACAAGATCAACGGGAAATGGGCGATAATTATTTTTCCGAAGAAAATCGTATAAGCTTGGTCCAAGCATCTCAAAGACCTGTTAAGACCATTTAAATCCAGAGGCAAGTCTTAACCCGCAAAATTATTTATGAAGCTAGGGAAATCATGCTATCATAAATCAACTGATACTTACAATACATATATGGTTACGATAGTCAAACCAATTCCGTATTTGGACACAACTGCAAAGAATAAAACCACTTAACTGAAATGAAATTCACCTTAAAACTGATGAAGAAGAAGGATATATAACTTAATAAGAAAAACTACACTTACCGACTGCCATTTCTGTCAGACTTTCCAAGCAACTGGAGCACATCAATTTCTATCATTGCCGCTTCACGGTACTTTTTAATACTTCTCACAACTTTTATGGCAACCATCTCCCTTGTTTCCCTATCCCAGCATTCAAGAACCTGACCGAAGGTGCCTGCAAAATGAAAGGAATATATATGAGAAATGCATGGAATGAGGAAACATACTGTCAAAATAAGAATCCACTCATAGAATACAAACTGTGAGTAAAAACACTAACCTTCACCAATTTTTCTGTGGATCTTATCTGCCATCAGGAAAGCACACACAAGAACAATTTAATCAGAATAAGAACTACAAAATCTAACCAACAGATTTCAAATTTCAAGAGGGAAGTTTCCAAACTTATCAGATCAGAGTATTTTGTCATGGGCACAGGAAGAAGGAAAAAATAAATATAAGAAGAATAGAATGGATGGCATAAATTCCAAAGGCTTAATGGGCTTTTGGGGTGGATGAATTTTTTTTTTCAGGGGTGAGGAGTGATTGATTACAAAGACATTTGGGCTTCTGTTGCAGCGGATAGAGACTAGTGAGACTAAGAGTCTAAGGAGCTTCAAATGGCATACAAACACAATGTATATTACCATTTCCTCATCAACTCCACTGAATTTGGATATTGGGAATTATTTTTACTTACATATGAGATTCATAATTAAAAATTGGATGTCTGAATGAATATAGTTTTGGAAACCTCTGCAAAGAAAACATTAAGAAGATAACAAAAAGATGATGCACTTGCGCTCATCTGGTTGGTGGAAAGTTTATCATGCAGTGTCAGTGAGGCAGATAATGAATGTAACAGAAAGCATTTCAATAGTGATTAAGTGTAATTACAGCGAGATGTCAAATTATCTCCAAGTGCAAATATGTAATGTCCATCTTTGTCATCGTCACGCCATGGGGGAGAGCCTTTTTGAGTCAATCCCTTTACAAACAGACTAGCATGATCTGGAAGTACCCTTGAAGGTCCAAAGCTTGTCCCATTACCAACATCTTGCCCACAATAGATTCCTGACTGAGCCTACACACAGCCATATATTCATACTCCGCTAAACAAACAGTAATAACAGAACTTCACCACCACCCCCCCTCCCCCCCACCCGGCACCCCCCCAAACAAAAAAAAAACCACTATTCCTTTCAAGATTTTCTCACCAACCAAACAGAAATCAGTCTATGCAAAATGATAAAAGCACAGCACATAATAACCATAAACCTGTCCAAATCTACCACGGCCTATTCGATAATTAACATCAATTAATATATAAAGATATAAATAGCCAGTATCAATATAAATTTAATATGCCATATTCACCCGAAATGGCACAACTCAATGCTACATAAAATCTCTGTTAAAACAGAAATTTTTTCCAAAAGAGTACATTGCAAGAGAACCCACAGATCAACCATTTCACATTTTTTTGTTTTTCTCTTCAAGGAAATATTTCTTTATTTATTTTTTTTCCTTTTCTTCGTAAATTATCAAAAAGTAGCATTTCTATTCATATACGACAAGAACTTCCACTTTCTCCGACGCATTCCGTCTAGTACATGAAATAACCGAAACGACAGTAGAGATAATTTTATAAGAGTAAGCAAATTTTCCCAATAAGACCATACAGAAAATTAATTATCCTAAAAAATTTCCATGCTATCTTCAGAACACAAGTTTCTCCTATAGAGACATTTTCCCGGAAATATTTTCCGGCACGAGAAACAGAGCCTAGAAAGAAAAATATATTAAAAAAACAAAAAATACTAAGAAAATTCATGAAAAAAGAAACAAGCAAAAATTGTACCTTCGGTTGGGCTTGAGGGACCTCCCAAGCTAACCTGGGCCTCTTCCTGGGGCGCCGATCCATGTGAGAAAGAGGGAACTCACTTACATATTCCATCTCCATCTCATCTGACACACAAACGCTAACTCTAACCCTAGCCCTAGTTGATTGATTGACGGATTGGCCGATTGATCGGTTATTCTACAACGGGATAATCAAAACAGGTCTGAAGTCTGCAGAGGTGAGAGAGAAATAGCCCGAACCACTAGCTCATTAGCCATTGTTCTTTGTGAGCCATCCCCAGCCGTTGGATCGGTTTCTGAAGGTTAATCTGCAACGTTAGTTGTGGATTCTATCTAACCCGTGGTTAAACTTGAGTTAGCTTTTCTTTTTCTTCTTCGAATATACACTGTGACTATTTCCGTAGCCATTGATATACAGTTTTTCTCAAAATTAATATTCTGTTATTTAATCATTTTTACAGTAGTTTTTTATTTTCTCAATTAATAATAGGTTAAATTATCTTTTTTCCCATCAATTATTATGCATTATCAATTTCTCTCCGTTAACTGCCAACTTTACTACCTTACATATCATATTATCATTTTCTTCCCAAAACCCTTAAGGTGTGTTTGAGAATGGATAGAATTGGAGAAAGTGGATTGGTACTGTAGCAGATTTGATTGATGTGAAGAAAAAAGTAAGAATGTTTTGTATAGAAAAGTGAATTTTTTTTTTTTAGTTATTTTTTTATTTGAAAAGTGATAAAAAATGATTGATGTGATATAAAAAAGTAAGAATGTTGGAATTGATTTTGAGAAATTTTTTTGAGACTTTTCAAAGTCCAGTTTGGTCTCTTGACAAACATAGCCTTAAGTCCGTCAATCAAACTCGTTAAAAGAATTGAAATAACCTAAATACCCTATTTTATAAACAAAAATTACATATAATACCCTTAAAATTAAACAGAGTTATATATATAATACCCTTAATATATACTTTTAAAATTAATTCATAAATTTTATATATTTATATATTTTGTTTGAATTTTTTATTTGGGGGTATTTTTATCTTTTGATGAGATTTAATGGCAAAAAAAGAATATTCCATCGAATTTAAATGAAATTGGGGTTTTGAAAAGAAAATAGTAATCTGATAAGGTCGAGCAGTAAATGTTGGCAGTTCATTAAGATAAATTGACAATGTCTTATAATTTATGGGGAAAAGATAATTACTCCGTAATAATATTTAAGCAAAGTTTCTTATTTAAGGGAGATTTCACAACCACGTCAAATAATATACATTTCTCTCCACTTCAAATGTTCGGTTGGGCTAAACACCATGGTTGTTAAAGGTTTAAAAGAATAATTCAAGAAGTTTTCATCTTAATTTGAAGTATAATTTTTTTTAATAATAATTCATCTTAGGGTTAATGAACATTAATTGTCATGTTAATAAAATAAAAGTGGGATGGGAGTGTGATTTTAAACAGAGAAATGCTACAATTCTTCCGGTGGTAACCGGACTTTCCAAGTTTACTCCAACCATAACATATGTGGCCATTGCTTTAGTTACTCACGCGACAATATATATGATGTTATGGTTTCTTTAACTTTAATAGCTTATAATACAAACACTGTCTATTAATTAGGCTATTACAGCAGTAATAAGGCTAAGAGAGAGAAAACCTAAAGAGAAAAAACTAGACTGTGGGGAGGAGAAAGATCTTGCTTCCTCCGTTCCTCCTCCTTTACCCTCCCCCTACTCCCCTCTTCTTTTCTCTCTCGCCCCTCCTTGATTTTTTTTTTTTTAGTTTATTTTTTTGGTTTTTTTGACCAGTCCAGTTGCTCCGGCCATTTATTTTCTTATATGATGCGCTGCCTTCAATTCGTCTGCCCTCCACTCTACTGTGCCTCTTTGGAATCGGTTGGGCTTTTCGCCTCCCTTGCATTGGTTGGTGCATGTAGTTGTTTGCTGGTTTTTTATTGTCTTTTTGTTATTATTATTATTTTTTAATAAAGATTTGACTTCTTCTTAGATTTGCTTTCATGAGCTATATATCTTTGGGGTGAAGGTTTTTGTCTTAGCCTTTGGGTCAAGAAGGATTAGTTTTGGTCTGAGGATTTTACCTTTATGGCCGGAAAAATAAATGTTAGGAATATGAGCTACCTATGTATTAGATTGAGTATGTCTGGAGTAGATATATTCTATAATTAAAGTTTGAACATGTGTTAGCAGACGTGAAAGTCATAGATATGACTTGATTGTAAGATTTTTTATATTTATCTCTATGACATTGTAACCTCATAGCTTTGACTATGATTAATTTATCAGAATTTTATGCTTTCTAATTATGTATGTTTTTTTAATGAATGAATATGAAAGAATCCCTTAAAAAATAAAAAATAAAAAGCAGCAATAAGGCTAATAATACCGTTTGTAGGAGGCATAATCACCAATAAGGCAATTGGCCTTTTTCGTTTTGCTTGGATATAGAGTGATGTCATGTTATTTAAAACAATACGCACATAGTTTGTAGGACCCAAATTTATCTATATGGGCTCCTAGGCCCTCCTAAAGATCAGGCCCACGGAAAAGGCCCATCAAGCATTAAACGAATCTGGTACATACCCTAACGTAGTCTTCGGATTATATGGTTAGGGTCTATCATCAGAGGCCCGTCATCAAATCCTCAGGAAATATCTGAGGATCGGCTCTACTATTGGATCCTCGGGAATATTTGAGGATCAGCCTTGTTAACAACACCTTTATTATCAAATCTTCGGGTCTCGTCGAGGATTTCTCTGCCAGCTAGGCAGATGTCTCCAGATGCCTATAAAAGGAAAGCTCCACCTCCATTTTTCAGGTATCCAATATTTCTCCTAGTTCATTATCTCTCTAAGTTATTTAAACTTCTTTGGAGTTCACATCACTGACTTTAGTATCGGAGCTATCCCCACCAGGACACCACCGGCCGCTTTTATCCTATTTCCCTCTTTTGCAGCGAAGCTAATCTATACACAAACATCCAACCAACAGATACCGACCAATAGAAGATAGCCATGTCATCCTCGAAAAACTGTGTTCTAACACAGTTAAATTTGTAAAATTTAATGTGAACCATAAAATGGTTTATCCTCTCCATTTCAAGCAAAATACTTGAAATGATCCACCTCTTTAAGCTTTTTGTTATAAAACTGAAGGTCTTCTTCTTCCTTTAATATATATAGTTTAGGATATTAATAGGAACATGAGGGGTTCTATCATTTAATATTCAAAGAAAATTGATAAATCGATTGTTTCGAAGGGATGATACTGCGCGCCAATTGATCACTTTGAGGGGATCAAAATTCAAAGATTGCGTAAAATAATTAATTGATGTTTTCACTCATTGATTTGTCATAACATCCTTTTATAGAGGGAATTGCAGCTTATAATTCTGTGAAAATAGCTAGCTATTACAAAATTACCAACGGTTGAGAAGATTTCAATCACAGAATAATGCATAAAACAAGGAGATTTCAATAATATACAATTATTAAGATTACGATCGAACTATATATGTTAAGAAAAAGGAAATGGGTTACCATCAGATATATGCTTTCACTTCTTGCTGACTGCTGGGATTGGGCTAGATAAGCATGAGTTAGGTTAACAAGAGTTAATTGCCCCGAACTTAATTGTTGTCAGTACTTACTTTTAACGGGGAGCCCGCCCATTTCAGGACGAACTTGCTCCAACAACTGGCTAGGCCGTCCATTCAATGTGAAGGTTCTTTACCTATGCGATGAGTTAGTTTTATGAGAAGACCCCTTATCCAACATGGTAACAATATATAGTACGGTTTTTCATGTGGAGAAGACTTTGAGTGAATTTCTTTATTAGGGTGATTGATCGAACGATCTGAAAGTGAGCTGTAGCCTGATTAGTTCCTATGTAAAGTTGGATTGCGTGGGCCTATAATGATATTCCAATATTTTTGTTAGGTTTTCTTGTAGGCGAAAACCCCCACAAAACTAGCCAAGTGGAGTTGATCAGTCGTAATCTCTTTTCATTATGTCGTTAATTTAACTAGCTTTTAATTTTTTTTTCTGTCGTTACTTATGTTTGAATGGAAACAAGCAATGACCATGCATGCCATGTGATCAGTAGAAAGTGGATAAGCTTCTTTGACACGTGACGGCTTGTGGGGTGGTGTCTTGTTCTTTCTAGCTAGTGAAGAGAAACCGCATCCACAGACTAGACGATGGTCCCGAAACAGATACAGCGGCAGTGCGGCTCGTGGTGGTTTCTGCTGGTGTACTGAGAAAGTGAGAAACCGCATTCCACAAACTACAAAAAAAATAAAAAATAAAAAATAAAAAAGGGACACAGGGTACGTGGATTCATGTAAACCATTTGGAGTGGTCTTTGGATGATGCTTCCTAACCGTGGATGACGCCACGTAATAGGTACTTTTAAGGTGGTCTTAGATGATGTTTCCTAATTTTTTGGCCACATTCATATATAGCTGTGCATTGATACAGCTTTTAATTTTGACAGTGTGGGCTTGGTTATATATACTGTGTCAAACAGTCAAAGTGGTGCATTGGAGCTCTAGAAATTGGAACGTATAGTATGTGTACTACTACTCCAGGTTAAGGTTTGGGCAATAGGACAAGATCCTGCATTCTGCAAGAATCCAGAAGAATTCAGCCAAGAAATTAGTATGGTCCATTGATACCTTAATTGATTTTTAAAGGGAAACATTTTGAGTTTTTGCCATTTGGAGCTGCTCGAAGTCGAAGAGGTTGCCCCAGGATGTATATATATATAGCAACATCAATAATGGAGCTTGCACTAGCAAATCTTTTATATTGTTTTGATTGGAAATTAACCCCTGGGATGAAGGAGGAAGACATTAATCTTATGCCAGTTAAAGTGCTTTAGTAGCTAGCCATCAGATCGATAGCATTAGCTTAATTAAGAAAATTCCTGGATATATCTTCTTCAGAATGTCTTGTTGGTGCGTTTCCGGGTCCAAGGTTTTGCTACCTCAGCGGTTTCTTTTTTTGCATGGTTGAGAGGAGACACTGTACTGCAATGGCATTCCTGCAAGACAAAAACAAGTAGAAAGAGTATTCGGCCGACAATCTTTTTTTTTTGAAATTTTATGGGATGGCCGGCCACCCAAGCCTTTGGGAGTGGCTTCGACCACCCCCATTTTGGCCTTTGGGGGTGGCCGAACCACCCCCAAGGGCACCACCCCCAGATCGGCCTTGGGTTGGCTTAGTGACCAAAATGATGGTAGTTGGCCGCTCCATAAATTTTAAATTTAATTTTTTTTTTATGGCTAAGTTTTTTTGTTTAAAAAAATAAAAATTAGGATACGTGACAATTTTATGGAATGACACGTGTCACGGAGTGTGACGGAACCTAACGGAGCTACTAAGTTGGTCTTTTCGTGTAAGCTAGGTATCATTTATGATAGAATTGAAACCACCTAGGTGGGAAAAAATAAAAATCTGCAAACCTAAGTAATAATAAAATATTTAACCCAAAAAAAAATTCTCTCCTCCTTCCTTCTTTTTTATTTTTAAATTTAGCTAAAGGTGCAAAAATAATGTGGACACATGTCACCCAATAAGTGAATAATGGCATATTGTAAATAGCACAAAAGGAATGAAACCCACTGGAAGATATTTTTCGCCCCAACATGTCTATTTTTTTCCTGTAATTTTCGATTTGGGACCTACAATCAATAGACCAGAAATTGAATTGTGCTCCTATTTTATTTTTTATGTCTTTCTTTTGTGTTATGCAACCCCAAATGGATCACATGCGGTCCATTTAATCTGTGGTAACCATTTTAGATATTGAATCCTTACAAAATAAAAGGATACCAAAAAAACCCTTATAAAACTATATCAAATAAATTCAAGTTAGAAAAAAGGTTCCCAAATAAAATTAAAATACGAGAATTTAGGTATAAGGTTTTCTAATCGTCTCTTTTAAATTATACCATTTAAAAGTTGATTAAATGGTTCAGAAATAAAAGTTGATTATTGAATGTGTTTGATGATCTGTAAGGTGAATCACGTAAATTAACACTAGGCAAATCAGATTTGTCTTTTGAAATTTAGTTCAGAAATTGACAAAACTGTCTACATTCAGAGGATCCTTTTAATTATTTCATCAATCATGGACCATCATATCAATTTATAAACAATTTTGTAGTAAAAGTTGTAGTATCTTTGACCGGAAGCACCACTCATAATCTCATATACTATAGGGAGATCATCCCATATGGATACCTTGACTTTTCCTTTAAAAAAAAAAAAAAAATTGAATTTGTATTTTGTGTTAGGTGTTGCATCATACATAGTAGGGGTGTCAACTCGGTCCAGTTTTTCGATTTTTGGCAAAAACTAGGGACTGGAGCTGAGGTACCCTGGTTCTTTGTTTTGGGCAACCAGAACTAGAACCGGGACCCCGGTAGGGGGGTCCCGGTTGTACCCGGTCCGATAACCGGTTTTAGAGTATTAGACCTAAACAATCAACTCAATTACATTTTTTGAAGTCAAAGCAAGCAACTTGAACCCACATATCACCAGAAGCCAAGACCCACTCAAAAAATTTTAATTATAATCACACAAAAAAAACTCACCTAAGTACCCATATCACCATATGGTTGTAGAGAAACCGACAAAAAACAAGAAGAAAAAAAAACTAATATATAATCATAATAATATATAAATAATTATAACGTAATTGTAAAAAGAAAACGCCTAAACCCAATAATTACAATGTAATATGAAGAAGAGAAGAGAAAATGCCTAAACCTAATTGTAAAAAATAATAATATATAATTATTATTAAACAATATGAAAACCCAGTTCCCGATAAAATCCGGGTACCAAAAACCAAGTACCAAAATTGGGGTATCCGGTTTTTGGATTTTCCAAACTGAAACCGAAACCGAGTCCCCAATTTCCGGTTTTTCTGTAATTTTTGACACCCCAAATATATAGCTATAAAAATTGATGATATGAGATACATACCAACGATACTTGTAGATAATTAAAAGGGATGGTGGTGTAGATAATTAATATTCTTCTAACACGTCTCAAACTTTCTCAATGTGTATTCTAATTTTTTTAAAAAATAAGACTTAACATGCAAAAATTTTAATTGAAATAAAAGATAAATTAAGACATCATAATTGGAACTCAATGTCTCATCAATTATCTTAAAAGTTTCAAAAAAAAAAAAAAAGAAAAGAAAAGAAAAGAAACTTCTTGATTTTATTTACTTTCCATGTTTAGAAAAGTATTGTTCTCCAAGTAAACAATAATATAATTAATGACCGAAGTTTCAACATCAAGTATTAATCATGATAGCGTGAATATTGGACTAATTAGAAAGTTATTTGAAAATGTCAAATCGGGTCATATTCGAAGGAGAATCGTGTGGCGGGGAATGGTGAATGGACTACGAACAGGCGATGGCGATCGGCGAAGTTGGAATTTACATGGCAGCATGGGTTGAATGGTCACGGTCGTCTTCATATGTAATATTATTAATTTCATCAGTCCCACCAGGCCCTCACGGGGATCGATCGTAAGCACATATGCTATAACTTTCTAATAAGACGATAAATTTTGATTGAAGAATTTGACTACTTACACCAGCCAGATGATAATTTACAGCTTGACCAAACATGGTTAAAAAAAAGCCAGCGTGACCAAACAAACAGCCTACCGGGGACAAAACCTCTATATATTTACAGATGAAGAACAATAGCTGAAGCACGATCGGTGATTGAAACCTTCAATGGCTCTCTATCCCATAATATCCATTTGGCTTCCTCTTCTGTTGCTTTTCCCTCTACTCCTTCTCATGAAAAAGAAGAAGGATGCTCGAAGGCAAAACAAATGCCTTCCTCCAAGCCCTCCTAAGCTTCCCATTGTAGGTAACTTGCACCAAATTGGTGAATTGCCTCACCAATCTTTGTGGCGACTCTCCCAAAAATACGGCCCCGTGATGCTGCTTCATCTCGGTGGCATACCAACTGTAATTTTATCTTCTGCTGAGGCTGCAAGAGAAGCAATAAAAGTCCATGATCTTGACTGTTGCAGTAGGCCAATCATGGCCAGCACTAGAAGACTTACTTACAATTATAAGGACATGGCTTTTGGACCTTATAGCGAATATTGGAGAGAGATACGGAAAATAGGTGTTCTTGAGGTTTTCAGCGTGAAGAGAGTGCAATCATATCGGTACATTAGGGAAGAAGAAGTCTCCTCGCTTATCAATTCAATATCCCAGTCTTCCACTTCTGCAACCCTTGTTGATCTTTCTGAGAAGCTGTTTGCTCTCACTGCAAGCATAACTTTTAGGGTTGCTTATGGCAAGAGTTTCCGCGGGAGTGAATTGGATAACGAAAAATTTCAAGAACTGGTTCATGGGGCTGAAGCCTTGATGGGAAGCTTCGATGCATCCGAATACTTTCCGTACGTGGGATGGATTATGGACAGGCTATCTGGTAGACGTCAAAGGCTTGAAAGGGTTTCCCATGAGTTGGATAGTTTTTTCCAGCAGGTCATTGATTTTCACCTCAGTCCCGACAGGACAGAACAAGAGCACGAGGACATCATCGATGTGCTCCTGAGAATAGAAAGGGAGCAAAACGACCCTGATCGGTTCACNTATCTCAATCAATCACTGAATTATTTACCTGTTGCTAAGAGAGTATCGTGTTTCCAGTTTTATATTGCTGATTGTAAGACAGTAGGAAGACGTACTTCAATAAGATATCAACTTGATTTTAACAACCATCTTTGAAGATAAGAATCCTGTCTTATCAGTTTATGTATTTCACTTTACCTTGAACTAATCAGCCATCTATGCACAAAAAGAAAAGACACCCTCCAATTTTAATCTGGTTTATACAATTTAATGGCCTAACTCGATATTAGAGCAATTGAAACTGTCCTTAGATTAATGTAGAACCCAAACAATGCTTATTTTATAGATTCTGTCTGCTGGCTTCCACTGAACTTGCTCATCTTACATCATACCCTGCTGAGTTAGACCTTTTCATTTAAGGATAAGTAAGCTTCTCAGCTTCCAAGCAAAACGTCCACTTGGTTCTCCAAGTGCAGCACGTCTATAAATTGGAACTTGTAACATAAACTAGAAGAGGGAACTAAAGGTTAAATGATGTACCCTATAGCGCTCCTGCTTACAATATCAAATGAACTCAAGTAATTTCCTTACCATTAATTAGTGAGAGAACATAAATCCTGAAAAAATCACACGATTAGAGGGATAACTAAAAAAAGAAAAGGGAAGGAAAGAGGCTTACAAGAAACTGCATTAATATAGAGAAATCGGTCAAAAGAAGGACTAACAACAAAGATTCACTTCAGCTGGGTGGAAAGCTGTTGCCATGCAAAATTATCAATCAATGCCAATTTAAAGCAAAATTATCAATCAATCAATGCTTATTTTAGGAAAGTACTGTTCTCCAAGTAAACAATAATATAATTAATGACCGAAGTTTCAACATCAAGTATTAATCATGATAGCGTGATTATTGGACTAATTTGAAAGTTCTTTGAAAATGACAAAAAGGGCTCATATTCGTAGGAGAATCGTGTGGGGAATGGTGAATGGACTAGGAACAGGCGGCCGACGAAGTTGGAATTTAAATTGCAGCATGGGTTGAAATATGGTCACGGTTGTCTTCATATTATTAATTTCATCAATCCCACCAGGTCGTCACGGGATCGTAAGCACATATGCTATAATTTTATAGTAAGATGAAAAGTTTTGGAGATATGATACAGTCACAACATAGACTTAATAAAGATTCAATTTTATTTTTTTTATTTTAAACTCAATTTCTAATTTAAGGCTCTTTCTCTCATCTACTGACAATCTTTAAAAAAAGAAATGACACTTAAAAGAAAAGTTAGATCTTAGTTGAGTTTAAGTTGTGACTTTACTATTTTCCTTAAGTTTTCAATGAAGAATTTGAATACTAGCACCGGTCAGATGATAATTTACAGCTTGGACAAACCTAGCTGGCCAAAAGCCAGCGTGACCAAACAAACAGCCTACCGGGGACAAAAATGGATACTTTGCCCATTCTCTCTTGCACCTCTCTATACTTACAGATGAAGAACAATAGCTGAAGCACGATCGGTAATTGAAACCTTCAATGGCTCTCTATCCCATTATAACCATTTGGCTTCCTCTTCTCTTGCTTTTCCCTCTACTCCTTCTAATGAAAAAGAAGAAGGATGCTCGAAGGCAAAACAAACGCCTTCCTCCAAGCCCTCCTAAGCTTCCCATTATAGGTAACTTGCACCAAATTGGTGAATTGCCTCACCAATCTTTGTGGCGACTCTCCCAAAAATACGGCCCCGTGATGCTGCTTCATCTCGGTGGCATACCAACTGTTATTTTATCTTCTGCTGAGGCTGCAAGAGAGGCAATAAAAGTTCATGATCTTGACTGTTGCAGTAGGCCAATCATGGCCAGCACTAGAAGACTTACTTACAATTATAAGGACATGGCTTTTGGACCTTATAGCGAATATTGGAGAGAGATACGGAAAATAGGTGTTCTTGAGGTTTTCAGCGTGAAGAGAGTGCAATCATATCGGTACATTAGGGAAGAAGAAGTCTCTTCGCTTATCAATTCAATATCCCAGTCTTCGACTTCTGCAACCCTTGTTGATCTTTCTGAGAAGCTGTTTGCTCTCACTGCAAGCATAATTTTTAGGGTTGCTTTTGGCAAGAGTTTCCGCGGGAGTGATTTGGATAATGAAAAATTTCAAGAACTGGTTCATGGGGCTGAAGCCTTGTTGGGAAGCTTCGATGCATCCGAATACTTTCCGTACGTGGGATGGATTATGGACAGGCTATCTGGTAGACGTCAAAGGCTTGAAAGGGTTTCCCATGAGTTGCATAGTTTTTTCCAACAGGTCATTGATTTTCACCTCAGTCCCGACAGGACAGAACAAGAGCATGAGGACATCATCGATGTGCTCCTGAGAATAGAAAGGGAGCAAAACGACCCTGATCGGTTCACTAAAGATAACATCAAGGCAGTCCTCTTGGTAAGCTGCCAATCTTTCGTCCTGTTTCCTGTATTTAATACAATCTTTATCTATAAAAGAAAATAGGTCAGTATAATTGTCTTTTATTTGCTTATCATTAATTATGAAACTTACTAACTTCTGCTGGCACACCTGTGATATTCGTATATCAGAATATCTTTCTAGGTGGAGTCGACACCGGTGCAATTACAATGATATGGGCAATGGCAGAGCTTGTTAAGAACCCAAGAGTGATGAAGAAAGCCCAAGATGAAGTTAGAAATTTCGTTGGAAACAGAGGAAAAGTCACTGAAGAAGACACCGATCAGCTTCCCTACCTCAAGATGATAGTGAAAGAAACTTTAAGGTTGCACCCTCCAGCCCCACTGCTACTTCCAAGAGATACCATGAAACACTTTAAGATCAATGGTTATGACATTTACCCGAAAACACTACTCCAAATCAATGCTTGGGCAATAGCACGAGATCCTGCGTACTGGAAGAACCCAGAAGAATTCAGCCCAGAAAGGTTCATTGATGGCTCTATTGATTATAAAGGCCAACATTTTGAGCTATTACCATTTGGAGCCGGTCGAAGAGGTTGTCCTGGGATATATATGGGAACATCAACAGTTGAGCTCGCACTTGCAAATCTTTTGTATGTTTTTGACTGGAAATTACCCTATGGGATGAAGGGGGAAAACATTGACATGGAAGAATCGGTTGGTCTTAGCCTTGCTACCCATAAAAAAACAGCTCTTAACCTTGTGCCAGTTAAAATGTTTTAGTGGCAATCAGATGATAGCCTGAGCTTAAGAGCATTCCTGTTTATCTGTAATATATGTGCTACTACGTACAATCTGTAAGACTGAAATAAATGGCAGCTAATTAGCCTAAGCCTTTGTCTTTGGCTTTACT